>JAJGRW010000024.1:255555-320478 GCA_025461045.1 Carex parvula
CCTTCTCAATTTGAGGTTTCAGTTTTCCAAGAAATAAAAAATTTTGGTTTCTGAATTTTGAAATATAAAAGAAACAGTCTGAAATAGCATGCGATGCATATATATGCAACCACACATCTACTTCTATATCAACTACTCGAATCAACCCGAGATTTTTATTGTTGAGATATTTTGTATGTTTACGTGTTTTCAGAGTTTTTTAGGGACCTATTGGCAAATTGGACATTACGTGATAATATAGGGTGTTATTTGTAAGAGTGCGTTGTAAGGCTTATATAAGCCCGAATCATTGATCAATGAAATTATCTTTTCTGGCTCATTTTATTCTATATGGTATCAGAGCCTAATTAGGGTTAGGATTAGCTACAGAAAAAAAAAAAAAATTATTACTGTAGCACTTCGCTACTGTAGCGCCACCTCACAGTTGTCGCCGCCGCCTGGGTCAGCAAGGTCGCCGCTGGTCCGCCACTGGTTTCTTCTAGGGTTCCGCCGACCCAAGCTGAGCAGCACCTAGCAGTACCCTCTCTCTCTACTTAGCCTCTCTTTCTCTCTCTTCTACTCAGCTCCTCTCTCTCTCTAGATCGAAAGGTCAAAGGTTGCTTGTTTTGTGATTTGGCCGGCGTGGGGGGCCTATACCCCACGATACCCGAGGAGCGGGTTTGGATCTGGTTTGATCGGGGTTTTGAGCTCGAATCTTGATGCGATAAAATCAAGATCGAGTAAAAAGAAGAAGAGGAGAGGTTAGAGGTGATGAGGATCTAGATCTTGAGGGTGCAAGATCGGTCTTGAGAAGGAAGATAAATGATTTGAGATAAGCCTGTGTGTGTAGATTGAGTTTGATCGATGGCTCACGAGGATTCAGGCAAGGAGGCCAAGAATCCAATGGAGGAGATTATGGCAAAGCTGAGCGCCACTGAGCTCCAGATGCTGATGCGAGCGTTCAATGCGGCTGCGTGTGAAAGCATGATTGGGCTCCAGTCTGGTGCAGCAGGACTTCTAGGGGTGAAGTCAGCACTAGTGGCATCCGATTGGATTAACACAGGATACAGGAGCGAGCCTTAGCAGTGCTACAAGTGTGGGGAGATAGGTCACCTGCGACAGACTTGTCCTAAGCCACCAAAGGAGAGAGATGCATGTGAGCGGGGACAGTCTGGGAGTCGCGGTCGCGGTCGCGGCAGTGGAGGTCACAGAGGTGGTGGAAGAGAGGGCTACCGGGCAAATCTGATGGTAGCAGAGGGCGAGAGTGAAGAGATACTGAAGAGGAAGCAGAGAGCAACAGGTAATAGGTCGTCTTCACCCAGGGATAACTTTGCTTGTTTTGCTCACTTGGCCACAGGTGTTGGTGATCCACTTGCTCTTGCCTCGATATCCACCACTAGATCACCAGAGTGGATAGTCGACTCTGGTGCATCTCGCCATGTGACTGGTGCTGCTAGAGAGTTTTCTTCCTATACTCACCTAACAGTCCCAGAGAGCATTCAGACAGCCCATGGTACGGCCCAGCCCGTGGTTGGTAAGGGTACTGTGAGATGTACCGATTCAGTGACTCTGACCCATGTGTTGCATGCTCCTTCCTTTCCTGTAAACCTGGTGTCCATTAGTGCTATTATTCGTGAGCAGAAATGCATCGTGACCTTTGATATTCCGAAGATGGTTTTTCAGGAGAAGAGGACAGGTCGGATACTTGGAACTGGCACATGGCGTGATGGGTTGTGGTACATGGATAGAAAAGGGATGGACACAGCGCTAGCATCTGTGGTCGATAAAGTGGGGGCAGGAGGATCTGGGGTGAGTGTGGAGGATGAGTTGCTTCTGATTCATAGGCGGATGGGGCACCCTTCCTTCAGCCTACTGGAACATTTGTATCCATCAAAGTATGAGAAAGCTGACAAACAAAAACTTGTGTGTGATGGATGTGAGTTTGGGAAGCATACAAGGCGTTCGTATGTAAGCTCAGGAAGTAGGAGTTCTCATGCCTTTGATCTGGTACATTCCGACGTGTGGGGGCCTTGTCCCACAACTACGGTGAACGGATTTAGGTACTTTGTTTCCTTCATTGATTGCTTTTCTCGTGTGACTTGGCTCTATCTGATGAAAAACAAGAGTGATGTGTTTGCTTGCTTCAAAGACTTTCACAAAGGGGTTCAGACTCAATACGGTGCAGTTGTGAAGGTATTGAGGTCTGACAATGGGACAGAGTACACCAATGGGGCGTTTAGGGAGTACTTGTCATCCCAGGGAATACAGCATCAAACCACTTGTCCGTACACACCAGAGAAGAATGGGGTAGCCGAACGGAAGAACAGGCATCTCCTTGAGGTGACCCGGAGTATGATGATGTCGATGAATGTACCAAAGTACTTGTGGGGACAAGCAGTCTTGACAGCAGCCTACTTGATCAATAGGATGCCCTCGCGGGTATTGGACTGGAAGTCTCCGATTGAGATGTTGAGAGGTAAGAAAGAAGATGTTCTTCCTCTCAAAACCATTGGCTGTGTGTGCTTCGTACAAGACAACAGACCAAATGTGGGAAAACTGGATCCAAGGGCTGTGAAGTGTGTGTTCGTTGGGTACTCGGCTACTCAGAAGAGGTATGTTTGCTGGAGTCCTGTGGAGAGGAGGTTGTTTATTAGTATGGATGTCACATTTAGATAGCTTGAGCCATACTACTCCTCTCAGGTCGCATCGCCCTTTGGGGACTCGCTCGATACAGGAGGTACGAGGCGAGAGGGGGAGGATAGCAGTAGTGGTGAGAGGAGGTTGGTGAGTGTGGGGGATATCCCTTGTCCGCTTGTCCCTCGTCCGCCGATTGTGGAGTCGGCTGCTGAGGAGTCGGATGTGGTGCCAGAAAGGATGGAACGGGTTGAACCCGAGAATGATGGAACTCAGGCTCAGGGGGAGCTGAGAGTGTACACGAGGAGAAGAAAGCAGAATGAGGGAACCGTGCCTACAGTGCCACTTGTGCCAAGTCCCTTGTCCCTACCTCCTCCGACTCCTGAGACACCTACACCATCCACCTCAGACTCAGAGTACACATGTGATATGATTCCTCTCCCTACTCCTCCCGCTCCTTTATCGGTAAGGAGGACTTCTCGCAGCAATGCGGGAGTTCCCCCTGATCGATATGGCTTTCCACATGATATTGCCCAGTTTGTCTCTTACTCTCACATATCACCGGTACATGAAGCATTCATTGCATCTTTGGACACTGTCTCTATCCCTAAGTGTTGGCAGGTGGCTAAGGAGGATCCAAAGTGGAAAGCTGTCATGCTAGAGGAACTTGGGGCTTTGGACAAGAACAAAACTTGGGAGCCTGTGTCACTACCACCAGGCAAGAAGGCAGTTGGTTGTAAGTGGGTCTTTACTGTGAAGCAAAACCCAGAGGGGCGGGTTGAGCGCTACAAGGCCCAATTGGTAGCAAAGGGGTATAGTCAGACTTATGGCATCGACTATGATGAGACCTTTGCACCCGTGGCAAAGATGAGCACAGTGCGAACACTGGTTTCCTTGGCAGCAAATGGGGTTGGAATGCCTTTCTCCATGGTGATTTGTTGGAGGAGGTGTACATGGAGGTACCACCAGGTTTTGGCACGAAACAGACGGTTGGTAAGGTGTGCAGGCTCAAGAAATCTCTTTATGGGCTGAAGCAATCTTCTCGAGCCTGGTTTGACAGGTTTAGGAGAGCTATGGTAGGCATGGGGTATCGGCAGACCAATGCAGACCATACAGTGTTCTTTAGGCGACATGGAGTTCACACTACGATGCTTGCGGTGTATGTGGACGACATGATTATCACTGGTGATGATGAGAGTGAGATTGCTCAGCTAAAGACCAGATTGGGCAAGGAGTTTGAGGTAAAGGACTTGGGACAGCTGAGATACTTCCTTGGGATTGAGGTAGCTTGTGGTGTAGAGGGGATTGTTTTATCTCAAAGGAAGTATGTGCTAGATTTGCTTACAGAGACAGGTATGCTGGGATGCAAGCCTGCTGCTACTCCCATTGACCAGAAGTCCAAGCTGAGTGCTAAGGCAGGAGAGCCAATTGATAGAGAGAGGTACCAGAGGTTGGTGGGCCGCTTGATCTATCTGAGTCACACTCGTCCCGACATATCCTTTGCTGTGAGTGTGGTGAGCCGCTATATGCATGACCCTAGAGAGGGTCACATGGATGCTGTGTACCAGATTCTGAGGTACCTGAAGAGTGCATCAGGAAATGGGTTGATTTTCAGGAAGAATGGGCACTTGAACATTGAGGGCTATTGTGATTCAGACTGGGCTAGTTGTGCTGATGACAGGAAGTCCACGTCTGGATATTGCATGTTTGTAGGAGACAATCTGGTCTCCTGGAAGAGCAAGAAGCAGACAGTGGTTGCACGATCCACGGTCGAGGCAGAGATGTTGTGGTTGAGAGCCTTGCTGGTGGAGCTCAAGATGGACCAAGGGGCCCAAATGAAGTTGTGGTGCGATAACAAGTCAGCCATCAGTATCGCCAACAACCTAGTGCAGCATGATAGAACCAAGCATATCAAGATCGATAGGTTCTTCATCAAGGAGAAGTTGACCAGTGGACTCCTGGAGTTAGGTCATGTTGCAACCAAAGACCAAGCAGCAGATTGTCTGACAAAAGGACTCAATTCGTTGGACTTAGCGAGAGAATGTGACAAGATGGGCTTAGTGGATATCTTTCGCCCATCTTGAGGGGGAGTGTTGAGATATTTTGTATGTTTACGTGTTTTCGGAGTTTTCTAGGGACATATTGGCAAATAGGACATTACGGGATAATATAGGTTGTTATTTGTAAGAGTGCGTTGTAAGGCTTATATAAGCCCGAACCATTGATCAATGAAATTATCTTTTCTGACTCATTTTATTCTATATTTATTAATATCCAAAGTTAATTAGATATTATTATTTATGCCCAGATTTTCCGATTTTCGCCAAAAATGCCCAAACCGGCCATAAAATGGCCGGTTTTCTCTCCCCAGAATCCAGCCATTTTATGGCCGGCTTCCTCATTTTTTTATTTAGAGACACAATGAAGAGCAAGATAATGAAATCTAACACCGAAAATTTGAAATTTTTGTTTAAATTATTTGTTAGATTACTTCTTTTGATATATAATTAGCGTATTTATACTAAAATACGCTAAATTATTTGAAGTTATGTTGAATTACACTATATGAAGTTAAATTACACTAAATTACATTACATTACGCAAAAATACGGTAAATTACGGTAAATTACATATGAATAGGGACAATATCTTCACTGAAACAGCGAAAAACGACGATGAAACTTCAAACGGCCATAAAACGACGCTCGAGTGTTCGATTTCAGCAAATGACCACTTTTCGGAAAGCTTGCGAAAATACGCATACGTCACTGCCTGCTTTGCGGTTTTTCAAAATTCAGAATTGCAAAAAAATAAAGGGTATAGTCTCAAAACTTGAGTTGAAGCTTCCGATGAGGATTTTCATTTCTATTATTCAATCTAAGTAGCTCAGTAAATTAGTTACATAATGAACTTGTAGAATACTAATTTTTACTATTTTCGGTATTTGTTTACTATTGTTTATGATTCATGAAAGATGGCACAAAATTGGTTTATTTTAGCGTAATTTTGCGTAGTTTATCGTATTTCATTATAATTAGCGAAATTAGTGTAATTTAGCATAATTTAACATAATTTAACATAATTTAGCGTAATTTAATGTAATATAGTGTAATTCAATATAATTTCAAGTAATCTCGTGTATTTTAGTATAAATATGCTAATTATAAATCAAAAGAAGTAATCTAACAAATAATTTAAACAAAAATTTCAAATTTTCAGTCTTAAATTTCATTATTTTGTTCTTCATTGTGTCGCTAAAAAAAAAATGAGAAAGCCGGCCATTTTATGGCCGGTTTGGGTATTTTTGGCGAAAGTCGGGAATTCTGAGTATAAATATTAATTTCTAATTAACTTTGGATATTAGTAAAAATGTCGGCGAATCAACCAAAGAAGAATAATAGAGGGAAATATATAGCTCTAAGTACCTTCACCACAGCCGAGTTTGGGGCCTCTGAATCGGGTTCGGGTCCGGATGAACTCCAGCAGGGACATAGAGGGATCTGCATCTGATATCTCGTATCTGTCTCCATTCAAAGCAAAGATGAGCCTCTCGGTTGCAGCCACCATTTGTTTCCTTCAGTTTCTTTCGCTCTTTCTGGCGTTGAGAGATAAGCTATTCGGGCTATTCTCCCAAGTACTTTGGAAACTGTATTCTATTCCAAATTGGGTGGCTGATTGCGACCTTAGCATCTAAAATTGGTCAGTTTCTCGAGAGAGAGAGAGAGAGAGAGAGAGAGAGTAGCTTGGCAACCCCTGCCAACTTTTAAAAAGAGAGAGAAAAAGGGCAGGCGATTGTCTTTCTTTTCAACAGCAATGTTGAGTTGTTCGCACGTCTATATAGATTCCGTACTGATATTTAAGAAAAAAAATTTAAACCATAATCTCACCTCAATTGTTACGAGTTACGACACATATAGTTCAATATTCTTAAATATTTTTAGACGGCTGCTGCAGCTGCTTCGCAATCTTTCAATAGTTTTAAACTTATCACAAGTAGTCATTCCAGCTTTGGCAATAAGCATACCTAAAATTCTTATTTTGTGGCATTTATTTTTGTAATCATTAACTTGGAACCTATATGATTAAGTTTTCAAATTAAGCCCATTCAAGTAATGTGACGGCTCATATTCTTTTTGGTCGAGGTAAGACGTCACGTCATATGACTGCGGATTTAGGATCAAATTCATTAACTAATTTGGTACTAGATAAAAAAAATAATATTTTATTTATAATTTTCAATGCTCGGACATATAATTTCTAATTTTTTTAATTATCAATTATAATTTAAGAAATTTGTTTTAATTTTAATCTTAAATTTAACTCGAATTACAAATCAGAATTCTAGAAGGAATTAAAAAAAAAATTAGATGAAGACAAAATTGTTCGGAACCGATAAATATTCATAAAAATTCAAAATTCAGGATGTGTTCATTCTCTACCTAAGTTAAATTTTGTTATAAAAAAATTATTTAATTTTTCATATTCTTTTTATGTATGTAGGTCATGTTTGTTCTGGAGTATGTGGTGGAGTGAACTTTTTGCTCCACCTTGAAGTTGTCAAACGAGACATAAAATAAGAAAAATAAAATTGAATTACGGTAGAATAAGTTAAACCATTTGTTTACAAGGATTAATCCGAAATTTTTTTAGTTGACACCCTAAAAGAACGAAATTAAATGATTACCACCCGTTTGAGCCTAATTTCAATCCTACCAGATGCGTGGACTGGATTGACGCACCAGGTGCGCGGACTGGGTTGGCGGACTTGGTATTTGATCAAAGTTAATTAATTGATGCAAACAAAACACAATAGGCAAGCATATAGTTATTATTTTATAATAAGATGATGGCTCCTTTCCCAAAAAGTGATATAAATATCGCAACGAATTAAATTAGATTTCGGTGTATGAGTTCCAAGTTTCAAGACACAAGTCCAATGTGCTGTGATAGTGTGATGTCACTCCACTAAGATATTACGGACAAATAATATTCTCCCGGTACGGTTTGAGATTAACTCCCAAACGCTTTGGGTGTGCTAACCCAGTCTGCGCACCTGGGTGCGCCCACCCAGTCTGTGCACCTGGTGCACCAACTCAGTGCGCGCACCTACCTATTTGGTGCGCGAACTCAATTAGCGTGGTGGTATGATTGAAAATAGGCTCCTGGGGATGGTATTCATTTAATTTGATTTTTTTGAAGTGTCAACAATAAAAATTTCGGCGAATTAACTTACTTCACAAACTTACTTTTATAGACACAGATTACTTTCCAATTACTTACTCCTTCAAACAAATAAATTTAAGTTGTCAAACAAAATGAATAAGAACTTAATCATCGTTAAATTAAAGTAGTAATTAAATTTCATGATACTCTCTGGGTCAAGGGTGACTTGAATTCATATACGATTTAGTATTTAGTTTTAGATTCAACACAAAACAATCCTCACAGCTCATCATAATTTTTCATACATCACTTGTAAATTAAGTAGATCGGTTTCAACAGTTTGAATTTGTCTCATTTGAAATTAAACTGATAGATTTTAGACTTGTACTTACCAAATCTTTTAATTAATGAGCACAACACACTAACTTTGCTCTGTATTAAGATAAGGAGGCACAATACAATAAGGCTTCATGATTCGCACTCTGGTTAATTTATATATTGGCCCCCGCGTGATGGACATCAAATCAAAGATCAAGTATTGTATAAATCAACAAATAAACTTTGGAGGGGCAAACATTTATAATATAAGAAGCAGAGACATTAGTGAGAGAGTTAGTGGAGTTAGGTGAGTGGCAAATTTGTAATTATCTAATTGAAAGGAAGATGGTTAATAGGCCGACATTTTTATTAGGGTAAATTTCGCAAGAGGTCACTAAAAAAACTTTGTCATTTGTCATGAATTGGTCACTCAAGTTTGATTTGTCCATTTCTAGTCACTCAACTTTGTTATTTATCTCAATCAAATAACTTATATTTTTCCGTCCAAAATGCAAACGGAATATTCTCATTCCGTTAGTATTTTGGACGGAATATTCTCATTCCGTTAGTATTTTGGACGGAACTAGTATATTCCGTTAATATTTTGGACGGAATGGGAATATTCCGTTAGTATTTTGGACGGAAAAATATAAGTTATTTGATTGAGACAAATGACAAAGTTGAGTGACTAGAAAGGGACAAATCAAACTTGAGTGACCAATTCGTGACAAATGACAAAGTTTAGTGACCTCCAGCGAAATTTACCCTTTTTATTAATATCCAAAGTTTAATAGAAATTAATTAATATAAACAGGTTTGCTGGGAATTAATAAAAATATCTCTACCGGCCAGAAAATGACTGGCATCTTATTTAATCAATTACCAGTCAGAAAATGACTGGTACCTTCTTTTATTAACTACCGGCCAGAAAATGGCCGGTACCCGTATTATTATTATTATTTTTATTTTTTGGCTATTTTAGGGTTTATTGAAGTATTTTCCATTTAGATTTTATGTTGTAGTATTTTATGTTTTGATTTTCTGTTATTGTAGTATTTTATGTTTAGATTTTCTGTTATTGTAGTATTTTATGTTTAGATTTAATGTTGTACTATTTTTGTTATTATTGTAGTATTTACTGTTTAGCATAATCATGATAATTTATTTTATTTTAGTATAATTTAGTGTAACTTAGTTTAATTTAGCATATTCCTGATGGTTTATTTTATTTTAGTACAATTCTCATTAGTTTAATTTAGTGTAATCCTGATAATTTATTTTATTTTAGCATAATTTTGCATAAGTTAGTGATGAAAAAAGATCTAAAAAAATATTAAAAAAAGTACCATAAAAACACACAAATAAAAGAACTGAAATATAAAATAATCAAAACATAAAACACCAAACATAGTATACTAAATATAAATAGTACAAAACAATCACTGCCACGAATCGGGGGACCATCGCTCAGCTAGTACTCCGATGTTCGCTTGAACCGGCCAGACTCTCTCTCTCTCTCTCTCTCGATGTAATGACATCAGCCTCGACCTCGCTGCATATCCGCTTGGCGGTATCCCATACTGGCTCATACGTCGGCCAAGGCATTTTTATGATATCACAAAAGAAGTAATATGTGTCTTTTGGTAAGGATTGCAACAGTACGTACTAGAAAAACTATCTACCCGTTGTATTAAAGGCACTTAAACAATTTTACTCTTGAAAACGTACGAAAATTAATTTGAAAGAGAATGACTATTACAAAACTGTTACCAATAACTTCAATTATTTTATATATATGAAATATAATTTGAAAGGGAATGACTAATTTAGTCCTACATTGATGTCATGTGTCAAGGAAGATTTGCATCGCGTGATGTTTCTACTATTTTCAGCTGAGAGTAATCACGTCACGTAACATACAAGTCACATTTTATAATTGTCACACATGCTATGATGTGACGTGACGGATCTAATCACGAGATAGACTTTTTTTACTTCCTTATCTGTCATATTAAAGTCAAATTTTCCTTCTTATTAAAGTATTTTTTTTATTTTTCATGTCATTGTCTTTATATGTAATGATTAGATATAATATTGTTCCCTCAATTAAGAAGATACTGTAGTGGACAGAGGTGAAATGGTTAAATGTTATACTATTCTTTAATTTGGTGTTGTAAGCAGTAAAATCCTAATTTACCTAGTTGTAAGAAAATTAATGCACAGAGATGAAATGGTGGTTATACTAATTTTTAATTTGGTGTTGTAAGCAAGTAAAATCCTAATTTAGCTAGTTGTAAGAAAATTAATTTATTGACAGAGATGAAATGGTTGTTATAGCAAGTCATTGTAAAATTTTACATAACTTAATAATATAGTGTTCATATTTTCTCAACAAGTGGTTTTCGAGGTGGAAATTATAAACTTTAATATTATACATATTAAGGTCACACATCATTTTCAGCATTTAATCAAGTATTATTTATATCAATAAATTAACGTTCGAGACGCAAATAGAAAAAAAAAATGAATATAATAAGGATTTATGAATGACATTCTGGTTAATTTTATATGCGCTTGATGTAGTTGATCTATGCTTGAGTATAGGTAACTCATGAGTTAGGAGTAATGTCATTATTTTGGGTCTGTTTTGTTACAGTAGATACTGTTTCCGGATGAATTATTGTTGGTAAAATGTGAAATGAATTTTTTTTAAAGTAAAAGTTGGAGGTTAAGACATATAACTATTTAATTTTCATATTATTCATCTGAATTTTGAACTTATGATTCTTACATTAGAGACTATGTACCTTTGCCACTAGTTAAATGAAATTAATATTGTAAAGAATTGTCAACGATTGTTCAAAGAATATAATTAAAAAACTCATCCAAATGTACTTCTAGAATTTTTACTTATGTACTTAAAATTTCTATTGAAATTACAGTCTAAGTTCCACTATAATTAATTAAAAAAATTTATTTATGTTCTTTAAATTTTCTAATTTTTACGTGAATTAATATTATTTAATTCTCACAAGATACAATTACATGACACTTATTTATCTAGCTAGCCTTTCAATCTTAAACCTGTTTATACATTTAAAATCATATATCAAAATGTGTGGAATTCATGACCTTTCTGTAATTTAAAATTATGTTTATTGTCTTTGGCAAATTACTAAATGAGCGTTCTCATTTCCTATTGTAAAATGCACTTGGCACTACCGGTGTGAAACTAATTGTTTTGAAAAGTTGTAGTGTACGCATGACCTTGTGCAGTTTAAATTAATAATTTTAAAACTGAAACTTCGATAGTAACACTAAATTGTTTTTAAAGTATATAATTGTTGGGTGGGGGTGGTAAAAGATAAGATTTTAATGAGGGCAAAATTATTTCGATAATTTTCACAATGAAAGATTGTTGTTATAAACATAATTTAGTAATGAAAATTATGAAAAATTAAGTTAATAAATTTTATAATAAATTAAGTTTAAACAAATCTAGATTTTTATTAGTGTGTCGTGTGATCGAGTCATTGATGCTGTAAGAATAGAAGAGTGAAATCACATACATAATTAATGCATAATCCGTGAAATAAATCTGTTTGAACAATTTAAATTTGTCATCTAATTTCAATCATCTTTAATGAGTATCATATAAACAAAATATAGATCATATATTTTAAAAGTAATAAAATTACAAATTACTTTTTTTTACTATTGTGGAGATTATCGTGTTGATATATTGTCAATGAATTCCATCCAAAATCACCGAAGTTTAATTTTTTTACAGTTTTATTTTTGCATACATGAAATATAGAAATATCTTTTTATTTGGGTAACTAGCTTGCAGTGATTTTTTCGCTTTCAGGTGAAAAATAGTTGTCATATCTGGTCACTTTCAACATTGAGCCAATTTGTGTGACAAGATCATGCAATTAATAACTTGCTGTAAGATGCTTATCACGCTTTTTTTATTCTTTGCTCTAGATAAAACTGATACAAACATGAACAGATGAAGTGCTCAATTTTTATGTCCTAAAATATTATTTTTTGTGTCTTATAAAATATAAAAAAATATATGGATATGATTTAAACTAAATATGTATAATTTATTATCTAATAAAATTATAAGATTTTGGAGAAAACAAAATAATACTTTTATGGAATAAACTTATGTTACGTGTATGATTTTATTAGTTCGAAGGTGGCCTTAATAATTATTTGTATATACATTATAAATTAGATAGAAGTAATATTTATATAGGCCATGAATAGTTCCTAGTCAACTATGGTTAGACTCTTCTAATCAGAGTTCTAACTGTCACGGATATAACAACATAGTTTGTTATAGGAAAATATTATACCAATTCAGCTATAATATTTGTACATTGTTCTTTGATTAGAAATTTAATTTTCTTTAAGATTTAGGAAACTTATCTCGAAATACAAAATAAATTCATGATGAGACCAAACAATATATATCCTTATATAGAGTAGAACTAGGGTGCTCTCGAGTTCACCAAGCCCTTGGTGAACTCAAGTTCAAAACTCATCGGATCGGCTTCAAACGACGAATCCTACCGTTGAAACCCATCTACCTTACGAGTGATGCGTCTACATGTAAAAATTTTAAATTTTGAATTTTTTTTTGCATAGAGTCAAGTGGTCAAAATTAGAAGGTTAATAAATTAATTTTAATGCATTCATATTTTGACTTGTTTTGACCACTTGACTCTGTGCAAAATTAATTTCAAAATTTAAAATTTTTGCATGTAGACGCATCACTCGTAAGGTAGACGGCCGGGTTTCAACGGTCGGATTCGTCGTTTGAAGCCGATCCGATGAGTTTTGGACTTGAGTTCACCAAGGGCTTGGTGAACTCTCAAGAGCACCCTAGTTCTACTCTCCTTATATATACAACTTTTTTTTTCATAGTAAATTAAGACTCACTGTCCAGTTGTAACAATTATATTTAAAGTTGAATTGGTTATATAAGTTTGTGGTGTGCGTCTGTGGGGGACATGTATCTATGTACTAATGTAACGCCTCTGAATCAGGGTAAAATTCTAATTATTAAAATCTAAATTAGAACAATAAAAATGTATATGTATAAATATATACCAGAAGACAACATATAAAAAGGAGTACGAAATAAATAACAGAATTGTATAAAATTGTAATAATGGATATCTAAATTCTGCATATAGTTATATTTAATGTCTAAATTCTGCACGTAGCCCAATTTGAAAGCCCAAATTAGAAAAAAAATACAATCCTAAATTAAGCCCATGTCTTGTAATATAATCAACCAACCTCTCCTCTCTTCTCATTGCTTTTTGCTCCCTGTTGAAAACCACCCCAAGTAAGTCTCTCTCTCTCTCTCTTTTGAACCTTCTTGGCCGAAACCCCCCCTCCTCTTGGCTTTACTGCCGCCGGCCACAACCCCCTCTCTTCTCCTTGCCGCCGCCGACAGCCAACCACCAAACCGCAGCCCTCTCCTCTAGCCCTACCCCTCTCTCTACTCCCCTCTCCCTTGAGCCGCCGGCCCCCAAAGACCCAAACCCGAAACCCTAGAACCAAACCCGAAAACCCTGCAGCCTAGACCCGAAACCCTTAGCCTAGACCCATTAACCCAACCCCTAGACCGAAATCCAAACCCACAAACCCTAGACCCGAACCCAAGACCTAAACCCGAAACCCATTAAAACCTATACCTAGACCCGAAACCCAATAAGGTGAGACCCTAGATTCGAAATCTATTAAACCCTAACCCTAGACCCGAAACCCTAAGGTGAAACCCTAAAACCGAACCCTCTTCTATCTTAGAATTGATTTATTTTTATACAATAATCGAGATTATGACTCCATTTAAATTACCAAATTGAATTGTGGGAAGAATTGAGGGTGGTAGTTTATTAATTTACTTGAATTGTGGGGAAATGGGTTGGGAGATAGGAATTGAGAAGTATATTGGAATTAAGGTGAATTAAATACTTGAGCATATCTTTTAAATGACAAAGTCCTTAGATGCAATTAAAAATAAGAACCTAATTAAGTGTATTTAAAACCTAGGAGTAAATCACGCGACGCTAGAAGACGCTGAGAATACGCAGGGTCCCAACTCACGCACAACAGCAGTTACTGAGAATACAGGTGCGGGTTCCTGGTCTTTTTACAAATAATAAGAAATGCGTGGATTAAGGTAGGTAATCCTTTTTCCCAACCTGGTAGATGAACTGCATGTTGAGAATGTCGAATTCTCTTTTGTTTTGTGTAGAATTGCATGTTAGGAACTTTTTGGATGCATTGATTTGAACTGACAGGATAGTGTGAATGTGAACAAGGAAAGCTTTTAATGAACTGTTTTAAATTGGGGCCGTCCCTGTGTGGCGGTTCTGCATGTGTTTTCGAAAATCGGATCGTCCGTGTGTGGCGATCCGCCGGTTGGGTTCCCGCAACGACCCTTCCAGATTCGTCCTCGTGTGGCGACTCTTTGGGCTATCCTGCATGGGCATGGGTTCTCAGAGAGAAAGGCCGGATTATCCGTGTGTGGTGATCCGGAGTAAGAACAGAACAGAACAGAACAGAACAGCTCGTCCTCGTGTGACGACTCTCTAAGTTTTCATGTACGGGCATGGATTCCCAAGGGAGAAAGGCCGGATTGTCCGTGTGTGGCGAACCCGGAGTGTGAGAATTTTAAAGAGAAACAGGAACAGAACTGAGAATGTTTTGAAAGGATTGCATGTCCGAATTGATAGGAAAATTGGGGGTTATTTCAAAACCTTTACTTTTATGTTATTAGGGTATTTAATGCATTCATTTGTAAAAGCACCGGGCTGGAACTAAATCCCGCACTGAGAGATAGTTCGATTCTCTCACCCGTTTTGTTTCCACTTTTATGTGGGTTCCAGGAACTGAAGCTGAGGACCTAGAGGAAGGACACGAGTGAGAAAACTAGCGGGAGTTATTTACTTAGCCACTATTTATTTAGTTTTCTGTTGTATGAACAAAATACCGTACAGACGTGGCAGTGACTGTTTGAATTGCCATGTCTGACGTGTTTTTCCCTTTCTATTTGTGTGTAGAACTCATTTATTTACAATAAAGTGGCTTGTTTGGATTTATTATTGATAATGTATGTGATGTGCTAATCGCCTTGCGCGTAAATGCGCGGCGGGTTGTCCGGGGGTGTGACAACTAATGTACTGGATATTAGATAAAAGAAATAACTATATATATTACAAAAGGTCAAATGTGCAGATAGTAGCCATATATATTATATAAAACTTATTGTTGAAAATTGAATTTTTAGAGGTTTGACTCCGTGATGCATTTCATTATTATTATTTCATTTATTTTAACATATCATGATATTAATTAGCGTAGGATATGATGGGTTTTAACGAGATTTAAGATAGCTAGATACAGTAAAAGGACTGAGTGTTAAGATGCGCGTTGGATGAAAATCGAAGCACATCTAACGATTCTTGTATCGACGTACAATAAATAAGTGTACATTGCAAAGTACTATAACCTAACTCAAAAAACATTTAAATGTGAAGATTCTATAAAAATAATGATTTGCTTTGTAATAGTAGTTAAGAAATTTATAAGAAGTAATTTATTAAAATGTTTTGCGACTGGATGAAGATTTAGATCTATAACTATCACTAGTGTAATACATGATAAAAATATTACGAATCATATCGTAACACGTTACTATATAACAATATGAATGAATAATGATATGCTCAACCAAAATTCATTTTTAGCTTGCTCAACCAATTTGATATACACTTGTAATGTAAATTTAACATAGAATGAAACAACCCAGAGTTATACTATGAAGTATTAAAAAATCAAATCTATCTAATCCTCTCCCGGCATTTTGACGAACAATCATGTGCACAAAAGCGCGACACTGCAAACGCAACGGCTACAACCGTTACGCCTCGTCCTCCACCGCCGAGAATGACTACTCCTCCTTCTCCTCCACCGACATCTAGGGCGCAGTCGATGACTCCATCCCTGCTCTCCGCTGATGATATAGCTATCTAACCTGAAAATTATACATTGAGATCGATATATATCTTGGAAAATTGTAAATTTCATATTCAGCATGCACATGAGTGGGGTGGATAATGAAAATAGATGAATTAAAAGAGCACAATGTTAAGTAATGCTCCGGAGCCAAATTGGCAGCGTGTGGCAATAGTATAAATACGGAGAGTCAAATAAATTATATTATATTAAAATTATATGGAATACATTGACAAGATTATTTGAAATAGTAAAAAAAATAAGAAAATGTGTCATTATAATATGCAATGCTCTTATTTTGTCATTAATAGGAAATAGAATTAGACTGATTGGAATATAGAAAATGTGTCATTAATATTCAATGCTCTTATTTTGTCACATAATATGCAATACTACAAAATATCAGTACTCCTATATGCATTTTTATCTTGTCACATAATATGCAATGCTCTTATTTTTCCGTAGAAAATTATTTGATAATTTTTATTTTCATAATATTAATATAAAGCAAAATTTTGATATTAACATTATAGGCATGGTTTATATTGCCAACGTTTCTTGTTATAAAAAAGGGATGAAATTTAGTTGGTGTATGTTTCGCCTGGCTTAAAAGCTCAATAAAAAAAGATGCGAGACACCAATACCAACCAACAGAAGAGAAGTTTTGGTTACCTTTTCTTTTTCTGTAGTTTGATCTTGATTGTAGTAGAGAATAAATAGGTCACTTGGAAATTGGAACTTGGAAGTTGGAACGATGCATGCAACAACTTAAAATGTAATAATTAATGAGAGATTCTTATGAATAAATAGGTCACTTGGAAGTTGGAACGATGCATGCAACAACTTAAAAATAATAATAATTAAGCAGTAGCAAGGTGATTATTATTAGTGATATACTTCCTGACATAAAACTAGAATTACGTAAATTCTTTTAGGAATAAGTAAAATAAAATCTTACGAATTAATTTTGAAATTGGAACAGCTCATTCCAAAGTTCCATATATACAACCTCAATTTCAGTATATTTGTAAAAAAAATTCCATGCTCATATTCACTAGTAAATTAAATATATATTCACTGTCAATTTAAAATTCTAGTAAATTAAATAAATCAGCCTTGCATAAGTTGTTCTCTATTCTTTCTTCCAATTCCAAGAAGCTCACCTACTATCTTAAATTTCTTTAAAACTCCTTTTATAAATTAAAGATTCAATCAACAATTGTAAGATTTTAAAGGAAGAAACTTAATTTGCTTATATTAATTGAGAAACTAATAAATTTTTTATAAAAGTGAACTTCTACAAAAAAACACCCTCTAATTTTTCTTTTTCTTCTTTTTTTCAAAATACGTAGATTCAGAGCAAACCTCGATATTATATTCTCTATTAATGACACCTATTGGGAACGTATATAGTTTGACCGGCCATTAACAAAATCTGACCGATAGCCATAACTACTCTTTTAAAATCTGCACGCGTTTGGCGCTTTTTGTGCTTCTCGGTAAGAGAAGAATATTAATGTTCTATGTCGGTCAGAATTAATATAGCTGTTTGATCGTTCAATACTCTTTCTATATAATAACTAACCAAAGGTATTTGCAGCCTCCATCTCCTCTCTCTGTCTAAACCTTATCTCTGAGTCTAAACTCTAAACTCTTACCCCACTTGATTCCACGGCGACATCACTGTGTGTATAGTGTGTGGGGGTTAATGAGAGTGGACAATATTAACAATCCAATAGCAACTAGCATGGGTACCACAAGGCAGCATCAAGCCTAGACCATAATAATGGAAATGCTATTTGCCATAGGAGTGTTAATATTGTCCACTCTCATTAACCACCACACTTATACACACAGAATCCCTTTTCTCTGTGAACCAAAACAATATGAAGGACTAAAAATGAAATTCTGCTGAGCTTAGGTCTATCATCAATGTGATTTACTTTTGGTAAGATTGTATTCATTATGGTTTTTAGTTGCTAAGATTGTATTCAAGAGATAAGACAAGTGGCAAAGGCAGCCGACGAGCAAATATGGTATTAAACTTTACATTTAATATACTTTTTTTAATATCTAATATACTCTTGAAAGAGCACAGGTATAAATACTTTGTTTGTTTGTAATGAATGATACAATAGGCGCATGGTGCCACAGATTATGTTTTCCTATCTGAGTCAAATATCCGCAGGAGCCGATCAGGTACTTTTCTCTCCATTATGGGTTTACTTTCATTCCAGGCTTTACTCTACTCACATATTGAGGTTTGTGTGTTGCGTTCTTTTGGACCCAAGAAAAAAAAATGATTTGGAGCTGCTATTTTCGTGTTAGATTGAATATTCCAAAATTTGGGCAAGTTTTGGTTCAATATTTGTAGCAGGTTAGAGCTGATCGGCAGAAACAATAGCAAATGCTTGTTAAAGTCTTATCCAGTGGGTGATTCCATCTCAGATCTTGGTTACCAGTATCAACTAGACTAAATCTTGTTTTCCTTTTTGTGTAAAGATCTTTTTCCATGACATTCTTACCTTGCCTGAAAAATAGGTCGTGCAATTATATATCCCGACTGTTGATAAGGCTCCCAAACAGTAGTCTATGATCAGGTTTGTTTGTTTGTTTTCTTTTTCTGAAAACTATGTCAAACGAATTTAATAAGTAAATGAAATTTTATTAATAAATGGATTATAAAGCTTTTATTTTTTATTTTCTGCAGAATGGCAACTTTGCTGGCATATCTACGCCAATCAACAAGCTTTAATTCGGCCCTTGAATTTTTTTTTGTTCCATCTCCTATACCTCTAAATTATTTACTGTATATACTAAACAAAAATAAATAGAATCGTGGTTCCTCGATGAATAAAAGACAAGTTGGGTAATGTTGAAGTAAAATTCAGTATGTTCTTGTTTCTCTATTGACGCGGTTTATGCTTTTTTATCAGGAAACACGTCAAAAGCCAAGTAGGAAAAAGAGGATGTTCTGAAGGTACAAAAATGCTGCCCAAGAATGAGAAGTCATAGTGTAGTGGTGTTCCAAGAATGAGAAGTCTAGTGTATTTACGGGTGTTGTAGCTTTATGTGAAGTCTCGTTACCTGACTCTAGTACCAACAACATAACATGGTTTAACTTGCTTTGTTTTGAGTTCATGGCTTTCTCCCACACACACGATCTTCCTTCTCTCAGACTCAGAGTCTCTCTAAACCTAAAGCGCACCAGGCGATTTCTACCCCACTCCTCTCCTCTCACTACAGCAAAAAAGAGTATCAGCGACCGGAAACTAATATCAACAATTCAACTTTATTACCAACAACATAAATATTTTAAAGAGTATCAGCAAGTGAAACCATGTTATGTTGTTGGTACTAGAGTCAGGTACCCCACAGACGCACACCACAAACTAATATCACCAATTCAACTTTAAATTGTTACAATTTGACAGTGAGTCTTAATTTACTATGAAAAAAAAAGTTGTATATATAAGGATATATATTGTTTGGTCTCATCATGAATTTATTTTGTATTTCGAGATAATTTTCCTAAATCTTAAAAAAAAATTAAATTTCTAATCAAAGAATAATGTACAAATTTTATAGCTGAATTGGTATAATATTTTCCTACACAGGTAGTGGCGTCTAATTAACTTCTTTTTCCTTTTTAGATAGAAGAATGTGAATTTTAAATTGTTGACAATTCAAGATACAGTAAGTGACAACTAAAAAGGAATAAAACTTAGATAATTAATTATGTATTTGAGAATATAATCCATATCCAATTTTATCTGTCCATTATATGTATAGCGCTAGCCATAAAAGGTTAGGATGAAATGCATCATATGATCAAGCCAACACTGAATAATGCCCGAAATTTTTATTTATAGCATAAAAAAAACCAAATCACTCCGGTTTTGTGGAAATTAGGAAAATACCAAGGCCGCTCAGGCATTCTGCGGCCCCAAATAAATAGTTGAGGTTTCAATTCAACGGGTTCAAAAGTTCGTGATATGGAAATAATTAGAATATAATTCGGAAATGATTTAGTACCACAAGGAAGCAAAAAAAAACCCAAAAAAAATCATGTTTTACTCGCGAATAAAAAGTAATACATTTTTTGCATTTTATTCGGTGTTTAATTCGGAGTAAAAAAACGAATTATAAACGAATTATACATGAATTATTCGCATACCATGTTACTATAGCTACTCATATAATATGCAAAATCTAAAATCAAACTTCAAATGAAGACTGACAAATTATTTTACTACATGAATGACTTGTTTTAGTTTTTTATTTTAATCTTTAAACAACTGTTTTAAGTTATAGAAGTAATATAATGTAATTATTTGTACCAAAAATAAAAAGAAATGAATATTAATAGATCATGTATCACACAAATTACGTCCACAGGAGGTCACAGATAAAGGGAAATAAATCTGCTGCGATTCCAAAGGATACCAGGTCCTGCGATTCCAATCCCAACTGTTCATATGTTTCGAGATTTGTGCACAAAAACTAATTTCCTTTAAGATTCCTGCATTTCAATAAATGAATGGTTGAGATTGGAATCGCAGGACCCTACAGTACCTCAGCTGATCGAGGAGTGTGCGGATAATATGCGGATGATTCAAGGACGGCTGAAGGTGGCCCAGGATCGCCAGAGGAAGTACGCGGACCCAAAGCATCGAGATTTCAGCATGGAGGTTAGTGAGCACACACTTTTACGAGTTTCACCCCGCAAGGGAGTCATGAGGTTCGGCGTCAAGGGTAAGTTAGCGCCGAGATACATCGGCCCATTCATGATTCTCGAGCGAGTCGGTCGCACCGCATACCGACTTGCATTACCTCCGTCTCTCGCCAGCGTACACGATGTAATCCACGTGTCTCAGCTACGGCGCTACGTATGGAGTGATGCACACGTATTAGATTACGAGCCAATACAGAACATCTTTTTTATACAAACACAGAACATCTTTATTGTTTTTCCTTTATTATAATTTCGATCTGTTCAGATTCCACGGAACTTTTTTAAAGCAGGGATCTACAGGAATTTAATGCAAAAATTTTCTAATTTATATTGTTTTTCTCATTTTCTTTAATTTTGTTTCAGGGAAGTAAACAAAGCATTTTGTGGATTCAAGGGATCAGAATATGAGTCTAACCTTGTCAATTTGCAGGTTCTTAATTAGTTTCTCATACTGCCATATTTTCTAATTAAACCATATTTCTGTTGAAGATAACAACACCGAAGGCCCAAGGCCCAAGGCCCAAATACATTTCTAGATTGTTCAAGAAAATAAATTGAAGTCGGTAGTATACTGAATAGCCATCCTAGAAATGTCTAGAATTGTATAAAATATTAGAATATAGGATCCAAAGTGACATTAGTCAGAGTCGGTAGAAACAATATGAATTATCTAGATAATTGTATAACCGACATAGATCTAAGTATAAATAGGATAGTGGTCTATGTGTTGAATAAGTGAATCAGAGAGCATAATATAGTGAGGCGTGCATGTGTGAGAAAATATATCAAGCTTTGTACTCTAAACTTTGTACTCTTGAGTAATAAAAGATATTATATAAACTCCTCTCTCCTATACTATCCACAATCCGAGTTCTATTTCAAACATTTGGTATCAGAGCTTCAGGTTCGAGTAAGAAGTTAGCGAAGTAGACTAGGGCGTTCGTGTAATATAAGAAGCATCCGGAGTCGATGTCTTCAGGAGGCGCAACTATGACGCAATCGACGGTTCCTATTTTAATGGGAGAAAACTACGACATATGGAAGATCAAGATGCGGACGTTGCTACTTTCGCAAGGATTGTGGGATATAGTCAATAAAGATTCTACAGTGCCAACTACGGGAGAATTGACGCCGCAGCATAAACAAAAACAAATGAACGATGCGAAGGCTCTGTTTCTAATTCAACAAGGTGTTGCCGAAAGTCTGTTTCCACGGATAAGTGGGGCTACTACATCCAAGAAGGCATGGGAAATTTTGAGTGAGGAGTTTGAAGGCTTCGAGAAGGTGAAGGCGGTGAAGCTGCAAACACTAAGAAGACAATTTCAAAACCTTCAAATGAAGGAGTCGGAGAAAATCAAGGAGTACTTCTCGCGAGTCATCGAAATTGTAAATCAATGCGGAAGTATGGCGAAGACATAACAGATCAGAAGGTAGTCGAAAAAATTTTAGTTAGCCTCACCGACAAATACGATTACATCGTTACTGCGATAGAAGAATCAAAAGATCTATCAACGATGTCGATTCAACAATTGATGAGCTCTCTGGAGTCACATGAAGAGAGAAAGCTCCAACGCGAAGTAAACTTGATGGAGGACGCATTCCACTCCGAGCTTTAGACCTCGATATAACCCCACGAGTCAACAAAATATCCAAGAAGAAGGCAATCCGCGACAAGATGCAGAAAAGCAGTCGGCGCAGAAGGAGAAAGCACCTGGTTTGAGTTATTCAAATTTATGGTGCGATATACACAAAAGGTCGAACCACAGTACATCTGAATGTTGGTCAACAAAGAGATGCAACAAATGCAAGAAGATTGGCCACATAGCACGAATGTGCAGATCAAGAATTAATGACCGAGCAAACTTCATAGAAGAAAATGAGAGTCAAGAAAGTATTTTCTATGCGTGCCACTCAGCCAAAGAAGAGAATGGCGATATCTGGTTCATTGACAGTGGTTGCACAAATCACATGACAGGAAACCGTGAATTATTTCACCACATCGACACTTCGTATGAGACAAAGGTACGCATGGGAAATGGCGCTCTTGTTCAAGCAAAAGGCAAAGGAAGTATTGCCATACAAACCAAAATGGGTCCGAAATTTATCCGAGATGTACTACTGGTTCCGGACCTAAAACAAAATTTGCTAAGCGTGGGGCAATTAGTGCAAAATGGGTATGCAGTACATTTTGAAGATGGAGGCTGCAAAATTTTCGACCGAAGAAATAAAAATCAAATAATAACAAGAATACAAATGGAGAAGTCTAGAAGCTTCCCACTCCACATAAGCTACGCTCCGCATTTGGCGCTAAGAAATGAGGTGATCGAGCTGCAAGAGCAAGGTGATACACAACACCAAGACGGGTCAAGTTCTAGCATTAATTCAAGTTCAGGATCAAACCCGAGTCCTAGTCGAAGAGCTAAAGAAGGGTCTACGATATCGGAGTCATTCTCCAAGCGAGTAAAATCTTTACCTGAAATTTACGAGTCATCTAATTTCTCAATAGTTGAACCTCAAATCTTTAAAGAGACCGAGAAGTATGAAATTAGGATAAAGGCCATGAAGAACAAAATGCAAATGATTGAAAAGAACAACACTCGGAAGTTTTCATATCGATCAAAAAATCGTGAAGTCATTGGTGATAAATGCATCTACAAGACAAAGTTAAATTCTGATGGTGAAGTTAAAAACTACAATACAAGGTTGATGGCAAAAGGCTTCAAACAAAAACCCGACATTAACTATTGGGAGACATATGTTCCGATGAGAAGGCTAGAGAAGTGGTAATCATATCGACTTGGCGTTGGATCGGCATTTCAAAATAACTACCTTGATAAAAAATAAAAAAAAAATAAAAAAAATAATAATAAGTGAAGGAGTCACACAGGATTTCAGATGAAGGGGGAGAGAATAGACGATACAGAAAATCGATCAGCACATTAAAATTTAAAGAAAATCATGTCGGTGTTGAGGGGGAGTGTTGAAGATAACAACACCGAAGGCCCAAGGCCCAAGGCCCAAATACATTTCTAGATTGTTCAAGAAAATAAATTGAAGTCGGTAGTATACTGAATAGCCATCCTAGAAATGTCTAGAATTGTATAAAATATTAGAATATAGGATCCAAAGTGACATTAGTCAAAGTCGGTAGAAACAATATGAATTATCTAGATAATTGTATAACCGACATAGATCTAAGTATAAATAGGATAGTGGTCTATGTGTTGAATAAGTGAATCAGAGAGCATAATATAGTGAGGCGTGCATGTGTGAGAAAATATATCAAGCTTTGTACTCTAAACTTTGTACTCTTGAGTAATAAAAGATATTATATAAACTCCTCTCTCCTATACCATCCACAATCCGAGTTCTATTTCCAACAATTTCTACACCGAATTACTTGTACATTCGTACCAGAACTGTACTTGGCTGGTACTGACATGTTGTTGGGGCCATGAAAGGGATTGGGTTTTGTCCAAAGGGCTTTGGACAAAGCCTCATCCAAAGCAAAACTTAAACGTCCGATTTGCATTGAAATTTGTGCAAACATATTTAAAACTTAATAAATCTAAATGGCTCCTTGAATCTTAATATATGTATGAATTTGATGCAGATCGGATGGTTTAGGTCCGGCTTTGGATGAGGTTATTGTCCAAAGCCGTTTGGACAAAACCCCCACCCGCCATGAAATTAGACAAACTTCATTAAGCACTTATTTAACCATAAGATGATCACAAACATTTTATAATACCAACAAAAGTGTACCAGTAAAAGGTTGAGATTAAGGAAGCAAAATAGTGTTCCTTTGTTCTTGTCAAGGTCTCATGACTTACACAAATTCCAGAAATGCAAAGCACCACCTGAAGATGGAAAAACTGCAAGTACATGTAACTCAGTATGCAATGAACAAGTGGGGACCCACAAATTAAGTGCATAATTCAATGGATAGCTGCTTCTCAGGTACTTCATTTTGACCATATTTAACTAACAATTAGCATATTTATATTATTTTAATGAGAACTCTAATGTGATTTTGTGTCTAATTAACATCTTTTGTTGAGCAGTCAAACAGGCTGTTTATTCATTATTACACATTTAATGAAGGATCCATGCAGAGATCTGAACAGGTACACTTTCTTGAGAAATTCCATCTCATTTTTACTATGAAGTATGAATTCCATTGCAATTCATGATATAGCTGATTAAATGAAATAGTTAACTCTACTATTATATGAGAAAAAACAACATTAGAATGAATTAAAAATATATACATGTGCATGGTATGTCAGATGCTTATGTGTTAGCTAGTTTCATAATTTATCAGTAACTGAGTATTAAGGTGTGATGTATCTTTATTTTACTGACAACAGTAATTGAATATATTATGAATAAAAAATGGAATGTTGGCGATTTGTTGACAAAACTGGTAGATTACACCTCAATGAAATTGGATGAGAAGACAACACTAGACCTCTTTTCTTGGATTCAATCAGAAAATAGTAACAGTAGTGGTCATAAGGGGCACAATACCTTGTTGGGTTCCAAACGAGATCCAGACCTGATCCAACAAAGATGATTGGCCGAATCGGGCTAAGCGCAAACCAGTTTGGTTGAAAGACTATGTGATCCGTTGATTTGGATTGATAGGAATGCAATATCAATCATTGTTTGCTTCCAATTCAACCCAAATTAATTTTTAGTACATGTTAAGTAATGTTAATGTAATTTGTTTTACTGTAGTGAGATTTTTGTAAATCAACTTTTCTATATGATTTTTTTTTTTTTAGAAAGAGATTTTTTGTTTTACTGCAGTTTTTCCATCTTCAGGTGATGCTTTGCATTTCTGGAATATGTGTAAGTCATGAGACCTTGACAAGAAGTCAAGAACAAAGGAACACTATTTTGCTTCCTTAATCTCAACCTTTTACTGGTACACTTTTGTTGGTATTATAAAATGTTTGTGATCATCTTATGGTTAAATAAGTGCTTAATGAAGTTTGTCGAATTTCATGGCCCCAACAACATGTCAGTACCAGTCAAGTACAGTTCTGGTACGAATGTACAAGTAATGTCGGTGTAGAAATATGGTTTAATTAGAAAATATGGCAGTATGAGAAACTAAGAACCTGCAAATTGACAAGGTTAGACTCGTATTTCTGATCCCTTGAATCCACAAAATGCTTTGTTTACTTCCCTGAAACAAAATTAAAGAAAAAGAGAAAAACAGTATAAATTAGCAAAAATTTTGCATTAAATTCCTGTAAATCCCTGCTTTAAAAAAGTTCCGTGGAATCTGAACAGATCAAAATTATAATAAAGGAAAAACAAAAAAGATGTTGTGTTTGTAGAAAAGTATAAAAAATACACTTTAACTAACACTAATATACTTACTGGTACACACACATACCTTAGGAGAGACTTGGTATAAATTTGCTCTCTTGATGGTTTATTCAAAGCATCAATAGCTATAATCCGTGTTTTTCTTCTTTCCATTGAATCAACTGGCTTCTTATCCATATATTCCCCGTGATGAACCATACCTACAAAAGCAATCAGACAGAATTTTGTTTTCAAAGGGAAATTTCTTCAATAATTGCAAAATTAGAAGGAAAATAATATTACAAAACCATCTCAAAAATGCAGTTTTTGCCCGCGGTATAAACTTGCTTGATTCAGTCGACTTTCTAACAGCATATAGCACTTCGGCACAAGTATACTAATTTTTTATGGGTCTTGCTATGGTTTTTCCATTAGTTTCTATATAAAATCTCTTTTTTATATATATATAATAGTATAGCATCTGTGGAAAATTTTCATGCTGCCTCTGTACTAGTTCTACTAATAATATTTTCAAAATAAAATAAAATTATTAAAAATTAGAGAGAAACAGAGAACATGCAAATATGTGGCTAACCCCGTGTATTGTGCGTATCTTTCGACTCCAAACAACTTCTACAGCCTCGTTATCACCCATGGATGCAATAAACAACATCCCGCCAACAAGTTCTGGATTTATCATGAACCTGATGTGCTCCTGTTGTGTAATTACAATGACAAAAATTAGAAATTGTAAAAAACAAGTTAATTAAGAAAAGTGAAGCTTAGAGAAGTGTTTTGTCATTACTAAATTACTTAAAAGTGTTGTCAATGAACATAAATAAATCACAAAAACCTCCTTCTTAGAAATATACAGTAAAATGTTTATAATTAACAACTTAATACCTGGACACAGCCCATATAAAGGGAATTGCCTCCAAATTTTTCATTTGAAAAGATAACTTCAAGAGCTTCATGCAGTTGATCTTCAATTGAGCCAGAAGTAAAGATCTACTTATTGAAAAATAAAAATAAAATGTTGATTTTCAAGGAAACTAACTAGTAGACCAACATCTACATAATTTATATTATTAATTGTTTCTCAATTCCTACCAATAGAAGCCACATGTAAGTAAGAATAATTGAAATCAGTGTAATACTAAATTTCTTTACAATTGTACCTTGATCGGACATAGAGGGGTGTCAGAACTTTTCCAAAATTCAGCGTCGGGGGACGAAGGGAGAACTTTTCGCTCGAAAGATACCACACCGTTCGGTGTATCTTTGCAAATCCTCCCAAAGTAATGCACAAAGCACTTCACCTTTTCATGTTGGGATTGTCTCCATCCATTGACTAAGGTCCTGAGTATATTAAGGAGGTGTAATATCATGCATTAGAAACACATCCTCTTAGGTAACACTTTTATGTACAGTTGCCGAGATGCATGCCCGGCGTTCTCTGTTTGGTGTTATATACTTGACATTCAAAATAGTATTTCTTTTTAGTTTTATCCCCAACATGAATTGGACTCCATCGCATTTCTTTTTAAGTTCTTTATATAATTCATTTTTCTTTATTCAGGTAATATGACTATATATACATGAGTTAACCGCACAAGAGAACAATGATTCTTTGCTAAGATAATTAATTGTTTACAAATTTTGATTTAAAGAAGTAGCTTACACAAACAATTGGTCAAAGTTAATCACTGGTAGATGTTTTGAATCTCTATCTTTGGTAGGAAAGAGGCAGAGAAATGCACAAGCAAGCAGACCAGCTATCAGCTCCTAATATAAAAATTAAAGATTTACTTTAGAAACTTAGAACAAAATAAGACCAAATGGAAAAGAAAAGAGATTGTTCTGAGACTTTTTCTAGTCCAAGTCCAAAAACTCATCATATTTAGGAAACAATGCAGGACAATAACTGAACTGGCGGAAGAAGTTCACAATCAATGGTCCGATTTGTAAGGGGGGTAACAGGTTTTATATCTTCTTCTTTTTTTGATAAAACCCGACAGAGGCTGCCGAAGTTGAATCTAGTTCATATTACATATGCAATTGCTCTAGAAAATACACTATCACAACATCATAAAAACAAAACAAAACAAAAAAACAGAAACAATTAACAGTATGCACCCCCACAAAGCTCCTTCCTGTACCGCTATTGCACCTACATATTCCACTCTTAACTTCTGCTATCAATATACAAATTGGGACATGATCCTTTTATCAAAAAAAGAAGTCATAATATTATAGCACCAAAATTGTAAATTTTTGGCCAAATTGAAACCAAATTTGTCCTGTTACAAAACAGTACTGACCTTAATTCTACACAATCGCAATCTCTGTGTAACAAAATTCATAGAAAAATAGTAAAATACTAATAATTTACCCGATTCAGAATCACAATGCCGGCATCTTGCGAACCGAGAATCCGAAGCTCACATTTGTCATTACCACTTAGTTCATTAGATTTATGATAATGAGCTTCTAATAGAGATGGTAACCGCAGTAATAGAGAAGCAAGGTCAGGAATAACCTCATCAAACCATGCTTTTGCGTCATCTCTAGACATGTGCTATGGTAAAAAGATTAAGCAAAATAACATTTTAGCAAATCTTTTTTTTTTTTTTGTAAATGTTGGTAGAAGAAAGATTTTAGCAAATTAACTTGTTAGAATACATGTGTAATATGCTTGCAGAATATTAACTATGAATTAACAAATCATTAATTAATATAGTTCTTACATTTTCCATATATATTAGTTGTAATTGAACCCCTAATTTAGTCTGGCTTTTGTTAATGTTTGAGATAAAAATAAAATGCCTCAAGGTCAGTAGTCTATCTATCCACAAATTAATAATTATCCCCTAACTTAAGGTGTTATTGTGTTAATTAGCACCCTTAATTAAATTAAGAAACATGACATCCAACATTAGAATAAAAAAAATGAACCAAACTGAACTCCTCTAAATCGTGCGTGCATGCATGCATGCATTGCCTCTTCAAGGATGTGACACCATTTTCCATTTTAAAAGTAAATGTGAGGAAACTTTTGTCATCCTGACTTAGTCAACTAATTTATAATAGCATTTATTCTATAGAGTCTATACAATAACTTTTTAGAACATGCATGCAACTCCTATATGATGTTTAACAAAATTTTGATGTAAGCAATATTGACTTTGTCTCATCAAATGTGCAAACATTAAAAAGAAATAAAATGTTATTGTTGTCACCAACTGTAATTATTTCTACTCGGAAATTACCAATTTGATGACCTATCAACACCCTCATGAAGGGTAAGCCTATGTTTTTATTATGTCTATAGTTTAAAACTTTAATAACTAGAATGTCAAAATAAAATTGTTTGTTATGATCAATATCATTATTTAATGTACATATAAAAAAAAAATTGGTATCAAGAACTTGCAAAAACACATTCATGTGAATATAATTATGGGCGTTCATTTTTTAACTTGTTGATTTATACTAAAATAAATCCGAAAAGTAATATTTTTTATGTGCATGTAGAAAAATAATATATATCAAATTTAACAGTTTTATTTTGGAAAATAAGTCTTAGTATATTGTTATTAGAAAATTTAAAAGTGAAGACATAATATAGACATAAAAAATAAAATTATTTGAATCCTCCTCATCAGTAATATAATAAACCTTGTTTGTACCAAATTGAGTGCCAAATTTGCACCTAATATGTGCACAAAGCTTAAATGCTCACAAAAGCCAAAGCAAGTTTTTTTGGGTCATCAAAAATATATTGTTTAAAAAAAATGAAACATACTGACAATATATCTAGGGACAGCAAATTAATTACCTGGTCAAAGAAGATAGAGAAACCATTGGAAGCACCAAAAGAGAGGGGAGGCTGTGATGAGAAACCAAGTTCATCCCGGAGTTTAGATATGAAGTCAAACAATTTGGCGCCTGAGTCGACGTGGCTGACAGTGGGACCCAATTTCAGGTTCTTGAGAGAACTCTCAGCTTCCTCAGGCCAGGCAAGGTGAGAGAGCGAAGATGAAGAGATGGTAGAGATGGATATAGGGAGAAATGGTAAGATTGATTTTAGACCTGAGAAACAATCCATTGAAAAGAGAGAGAGAGAGAGAGAGTTTAAGCACCTTAAATTGTTGTAATAAATATTAACAAGTTTTGCATTATATAGCCCGCTAATAAGGAATTTAAAAAATGGCGCACCTACGAGGTGAGAGGATAAATTAAAATAAGTAGCTAGTTGATTTACATTTATGTACTTATAATGAGATGTCAAATTTCTACTGGCTAACTAGCATTTTGTATCCGCTTGTGTCATGCCCCGTAAGAACAAAGTGTAAGGTTAATTAATTTTGAGGTTTTGGAATTTCGGATTTTGGTTTGGACTTTGGAGTCTTGTATCGGAAGGGTTCCTGTTATCTCCAGTTGTAACATATTCAGAAGAATTCACATCTTTCTTCTTTAACACACACCGATTATTTTTAAATCAAAATACGGACCATCAAATCAGAAAATTTTCAAATTTTTCAAATGTAACATATAAATAGAAACATATTTTTCAAATTTATTTTAACCAGAGGGCAAGCACCTTCTCTAACTCAATGTCACTATGTGGCTCCCGGCTCCCCACAGGTTAAACCGTTAAAGTCCAATCACATTTGCAATTCCTATAAATCAATTATGTTTATTAATTTTCCAATTTTTAATGTATTAATATTCAGCCTCTTAATTTTGTTATATAAAATTAAGAAATTTATGATTGTTTTTCTAATAGCCTGCAATCGTAATGATTTTCATTTTTTTTTTTTTTTGCTTAAAAGGGTATTGTGTGTAAATTGGAGTTTATCTAAAGCCCAAGAAGAACTGTTGAGAAAGATTTTTAGTAATTAAAAAATATTGAGTTTGTATCTAAAGGTTTTTTTGTCAAGTACAAATAATAGGGCTTACATATATGCGTTTGTCTGAAATCCATTGCACGAATCTCAAGACAGATTGATCGGTTATAACTGTACTTTAAATAAGATCTGTTCAAAACCCTTTGAACAAAACTAGAGTCCTTTGAAAATATAAATTCGAAATGTACCATGTATGGGTAAGCCCTTTCTGTTAAGGCCCAATAGAAGTAAAATGTGTTCTTTCATTTATGGGCCTTACTTTTAGAGAGTCTCACATGTAGTATGTTTACGGTTAGGATTCAAATCAGCCGAAATTCAAAATACATAAATAGTATTTTTGGAATTTCCGAATTTTTGAATCCAGCCGTTCCACTTTTTCTGTGCACGTATCTCAAAATAGCTAATTTTTTTGTACACGTATCTCGAAACAGTTCAACGGTTGGATTCAGAATTTCATAAATTTTAACAGTACTGTTCATGGTTTTGGATTTCCGCAGATTTGAATCCTACAGTTATTTATCATTAATGGTAGACACTTGACACTTTTGTTGGTTAGTTTCATATTCTATCACTACAACGACTATTATACCAATTATCACTCTTTATTAAATCTACAAAGTTTTTTTTTTTTTGTTCATAAAAAAAAATGCCAACGCATTGGACAAGACGCTCATTGGATGTAAATTGTAACAATGAGAATAGTTAAACATATTTACATTAAAAATATTTAGTTTTATAAAAACAAAGAGTAAGAATTAGGGTGTTCTTAAGTTCACTAAATCTCTAGGTGAACTTAACTTAAAGAAGTATCGGATTGATTTTAAATGATGATTCAAATTATTGAAATCAATCTACTTCACAAATTATGTATTTATATGTAAAAATTTTAAAAATTCGAATTAATTTTAATATAAAGTCAAACTATTAAAAAATTAATAAAAATAAACACATTAAAATTATTTTATAAATCTTTTTTACAGCTTGACTTTATGTTAAATTAAATTATAAATCGATTTCAATAATTTAAATTTGTTATTTAAAATCAATTTAATAAATTTTGAAATTAAACTCATTAAAAAACTTTGATAAACTTGAGAACACTCTAGTTCTACTATCCCTAAATTTGACATATTAATTTGCGAATCATGCATTTGCATTATTTAAAAAAAAATGTACACGGAACCAGACGTTTCAAGAGACTACAAAACTATTAATTACAATCGCTCTCACTTAATAGATGCGTGTGACGTGGACAGAGTTTCTGTAACCTAAAATTGTGACCGTACCACTTAATAAAGATATGAAGGTTCTAAATAGTAATTATCGCGTGCGGAAAAGCTAAATAAAAAGCTATCGCGAATAGCTTTTAAAAAATTATGTTTTATATTTTTACTAATTATCACCATTATCTAAAGTCTCATATAGCGATAAGTAACGCAAAATTGAGTAAGAAATTAGAATATTCATATTGAATCAGTACAAAGTCCAAATTGCTATTCAAAATATTCCTAATAATATCATAAACTATTTTTCCATTCAAAATAGCATAAACTATATATATTTTTCTATTAGAAAAAAATTAAGCATAATGATATAAACTATCTATCTTTTTCTATTTAAAAGCAAAAGCAATCCGGACATTGAAAAAATTTATCCTTAAAAAAAAATTCAGTTTGGACTTTTTAAATAAAAGCGTATGTAACATAGCGTACGCTATAGCGCGTAGCGTGTAGCGCAAATAGTGGACCGCTATTACCGCTATAACGGTCGTAGTTGAAATAGCGCACTTTTATTCCATAGCTTAGCGTTTAAGGTCCGAAAATACTATATCGCCGCTATTGCATCGCTATAGCGCGCTATTTAGAACATTGGATATATGTATTGGTCTTGCGAATTATTTTCAGACTTGAAAGTATTACATCGTTATTTTGTCCAAGTAGCGCAAATTGTATGTACAGACAACTCATATCTTAGAAAATATGATCTTTGAGCTTCATCCCAAGAAGAACTATTGAGAAAGATTTTTAGTAATTAAAAAATATTGAGTTTTTATCTAAATGTTTTTTTGTCAAGTATATACAAATAATAGGGCTTAAATTATACCAATTATCACTCTTTAATTAAATCTACAAAGTTTGTCTTCTTTGTGCAAGTTAAATATATTAGAAAGTATCTATTTAATACTAAGAATATCGCATACACGTGTAAAACTATTATTAGAAAACTGATGGGAACATTTAAACCCAAATCTTTCACACTATATCTGTCCACGTCACGAAGTGTTCTAGTCACGGGATATTGCACGATTATGCAATTTTTTTTAAAAAAAATTTACATTAAAAATATTTAGTTTTATAAAAACAAAGAATATATATAGGAGTAAGAATTAGGGTGTTCTTAAGTTCACTAAATTTCTAGGTGAACTTAACTTAAAGAAGTATTGGATTGATTTTAAATGATGAATTCAAATTATTGAAACCAATCTACTTCACAAGTTATGTGTTTATATGTAAAAATTTTAAAAATTTGAATTAATTTTAATATAAAGTCAAACCAATAAAAAATTAATAAAAATGAACACATTAAAATTATTTTATAAAATTTTTTTACCGCTTGACTTTATACTAAATTAAATTATAAATCGATTCCAATAGTTTAAATTTGTTATTTAAAATCAATTTAATAAATTTTAAAGTTAAACTAATAAAAAAAAAATTGATCAACTTGAGAACACTCTAGTTCTACTATCCCTAAATTTGATATATTGATTTGCGAATCATGCATTTGCATTATTTAAAAAAAAAAATGTACACAGAACCAGAAGTTTCAAGAGACTACAAAACTATTATTACAATCGCTCTCAGTTAATAGATGCGGGTGACGTGGACAGAGTTTCTGTAACCTAAAATTGTGACCGTACCACTTAATAAATATCAGATATATGCCAGATTTTAAATAGCGATTATTGCGTTAATCGCGAAAAAGCTAAATAAAAAAGCTATCGCGAATAGCGTAGTTATAGCGATAGCTATCTTACATAGTATTTTTTGTTTAAAAAATTATATTTTATATTTCTACTAATTATCAATAATATCTAAAGTCTCATATAGCGATAAAGTAATACAAAATTGATTAAGAAATTAGAATATTCATATTGAACCAGTACAAAGTTCAAATTGCTATTGAAAATATCCTAATAATATCATAAAACTATTTTTCCATTCAAAATAGCATAAACTATAAATCTTTTTATATTAAAAAAAACTTAAGCATCATGACATAAACTATCTATCTTTTTCTATTTAAAAACAAAAGAAATTCGGACCTTGAAAAAATTAATCCTTAAGAAAAATTCAGTTTGGACCTTTAAATAAAAGCCTATGTAGCATAGCGTGCGCTATAGTGCGTAGCGTGTAGCGCAAATAGCGAATCGCTATTACCGCTATAGCGGTCGTAGCTGAAATAGCTCACTTTTATCCCATAGCTTAGCGTTTAAGGTCCGAAAACGCTATTACGTCGCTATAGCGCGCTATTTAGAACATTGGATATATGTATTGGTCTTGCGAATTATTTTCAACTTGAAAGTATTACATCGTTATTTTGTCCAAGTAGCGCAAATTGTATGTACAGACAACTCATATCTTAGAAAAAAAAAAAAAAGGAGGATCGCGTAATTATTGATTTTTTTAACAATATTTAAAATAAAGTTTCAATTTGAAATTAAAAATTGTAAGACAATTCATGTTTATAGAAAATAGTGAAATTGAATGTATATTTTATCATATATTCAATGACTTCAATTTATAGTTTTTAATATATCAATAATTAGACTATTAATATTTTTCATAATATATTTACAGATTTACTATTTTTAGAATCTCATTTGAATTGATTTTGAAAAATGAAAATGATTTTTCAATTGATTATTCTTTCTTAAAAAAATAGGACCAAATTTGATGAAAGATATTTTTTGCGTTCTTAACAGGAATAGGAAAACATTTTCTTAATTTTTTTTTTCTAGCATAAGCCCAAAACTATTTTTCTTCTTAGTCCTTTGTTTTCTTGTTTCTTTGCAGCTATCAGCAAAAGAACAGATGGAACAAAATTTGCTTATTTATTTAAAAAATATTATAAATGTTTAAAAAATCTTAAATTGAAATATATTCGAGACGCGGCATATATGTACTACATCAACCCTTATCCCATCCGATCCTATAGCAACCGAGAACAAGAACAACTATCGTCTACTGCGCGGGCAGCGCGGTGGGCGCACAACGACCGTTTGATGACTATTATCAGAATCTAAACAAATCATGCGAATGTCGGAGCTATTTTGACCGCACGATCCGCAGGCAGTGCGTTACAGCGCTGTAGACAATCCGAAATGATCAAGGAGTACCACCAAATGGTCGGTGACTTGGTCCCTCGGGTAAAAAATCAGACTTTTCACGCACATCACGTGGCACGATTTAAGTCTGTTGTACTTCACTTCACCGCGTGGGACCACCACATGTTCACCAAGTGGATCGAACTCTGCTGCTCTTCTGAGATCCTGCTCTTTCAATCTCAACCACTTAAAAATTTTCATTTACGTATCTCGGTAAAAGAACTTTTTCATACACAGATCTCAATAATTTTAAATGGTTGAGATCGAAAGAGCAGGACCTTGCTCTTCTCTCGGAAGAGCAGCAGAGTCCAATCACCATCAAGTTGGTAGTACTAATTTCCTCTCACACCTTGATAATTTCTCTATATTTTGTTTCAGTTCTTTCCAATTCCCAATCCCCTTGTCTTGCAATATTTATTATATGCATGAACTTCTCTGAAAATGATATTAATAATGATCCATTTGAGTTTTTGTTTTTTTTAAACTGGATTTTTGTTGTCATAATCTTTTTTTTCATAAAAGTCATTTTTATACCAATGTTTGAAATTTTAAAATAAATTCTAAAAATCATAATGATTGATCTTGATCATGTATATGACCATTGAATGCTACTAGAAAAATAATCATAAATTTTTAAACTTTCTTTAACAGATCTAAGAGGGTGGAGATTAGTAAGTTCAATATTGGAAAATAAATAAGCACAACTGATTTATAGGAATTGAAAATGTTAGATGACTCCTAACCAGTGTTGTAAAAAACGGACTTAACGGCTGATTAAACGGCCGTTTAATCGTTAACGGCAGTCAAACCGTTACGAATACACTTAACGGATGTCTGTTTGTGGATGAAAACGATTAATCGGCTGTTTTTTCGATTAATCGACCATTTTACTGTTTAATTGTCCGTTTATTCCCGTTTATTTCTGATATTTCCATTTATTCCCGTTTATTCCAGTGAATATTTATTTTCACATTGTTTTTTTTTGTGATAGTGTGTAATAATTGTTAGGTTTTATGGTACTTAAGGCAGCGGAATTTCAAAAATTTTGACAAGAAAAGTACCAAAAGAGATCATCATGTGCGATTGAAATCAAACCAAAATCAATTTCCAAATCATCAAACATCATACCTTTTGTTTATTGTCTCCAACAAGAAAGGAAGGTCCTTGAGATGTAGGGTTGTAGCATCCACCTCCTTGTTTATGTTATTGGTGGTTGATGCCTTGCAGCGCCTTGGTGGTTGATGTGTGCGTGACCTAGAATGCCTTGCACCAAGATGAGACTCCAAAGTAGATGTCATCCACGGTATCCACCAAGAAATTAATTAGAAACCAAATATTACTCTTGTTACAGAGTACTAACTTAGTTGCTTCTTAATCCCTATCCTCCATAGAACTATTCTTGAGTTTAGGGTTTGTAGGTTCTCAACACATAAGAGATGAAACAAGAGAAAGAGAGAGTTCTTGGCAGAACTTCAACTCTCAAAAATGAATCTCTCAAAAGGAATGAGAGGGAAAATATATATAGCAAATAAGGAATGTGAATTCTGTTTTCAAAACTAACCCCACGTTCTACCACGTTTTTGACCATGATCTAATTCGAATTAGATTCTGCTCCAAAAATCAAAGTTCTAGATCTTTTTTTTTTTATCATTCCATCCATATGTAGTATACCCAAAACCAACTTCGTATGAGGGAGATATGGTCAAAATAAGAAGCGTGTGTAGCAGTTTGCAGAACATGGTAGTCCAAATTAACTATCACGTTTTTTTACCACAATCTAATTCAATTTTGGCTTTCTTCCAGAGAGGCAAAGTTCTAGATATTTCTTTTACCTTTCTAGAAATATATAGAATGCCCAAAACCGACTTCATATGAGGGAGATATGGTCAAAATAAGAAACATTGCGCAGCAGTTTCAGAAAACGTGGTAGTTATTAAGAAAACAATTCATAAAATAAACATGGGCCATAATTAACAACAGCCATTGGACTTTGTTTATTAGGTCAAGTTCTATTTTTTCTTACTTGAATTAATACAATTAATCTAATTAACTGTAGTATCATATATAATTATTCCAAATAATTATATTTCTCATGTTTTGGTAGAGAAACAAATTGAGTGAGGCTACGGTGCTATGCATAGCACGGATTGGGTCCCTGCTACGGCTCAAAATTTGACTTTTCAAAATCCTAACGGTCGATCCGAACCGTCCAACATGATTATAAAATGAATATGTACTTGCAAACCAAATTTTATATTTTTTTGAAATTTTTTACTATTTTTTTACATAGGCTGTTTTTGGATGGTCTAGAATGTTCAGATCAAGTGATTTTCGAAAAAATAGTAAAATAAATTCAAAAAAATGTAAAATTTGGTTTGCAAGTACATATTCATTTTATAATAATGTTGAATGATATCTTTATATTTCATCTATTATTTCGACCTATTTTCAGACCAGACCTTATGTTTTTTACCACTAAATTGCATAGTTTACATTGAAAATCAATAGAACATGGTACTGCTGCAGTTTGTGGTTGTTTTGCAGGAAATAGGCGAAAACAGGCAAAACAGGCAGAGTTCTGACTTCCCCCACGCGAGTCGCGTCCCATCTGACACGGGTCGCATCGCAACCCAGACGCGACCTCAGACGCGACCCTCATTGCACAGCATTTCCACCCGACGCGGGTCGCATGCAAACTCATGCGGGTCGCATCGACTTAACTGCGCCAGGCCCAATTGAGGCCCGCTAAGGAAGCTATATATACATAAGGCCTGGCAACAGAAGAGGGATCTACGATTTTCACCAGAAACATTTCAGATCCGATTTTGAAGAGAGGGCTTGGCGCCTGAGGCGATCTGAAGCCGAGAGAAGCCGATCTGGAGCTAAGGAGGAGTCGATTTGGAGAAGAAGACTCAACCTGAAGCTTCAATCCTTTTCACTACTTCTCACTATGATTTGCTTTCTCTCTCTCTCTTTTATTCTGATTTTGCTCATGTCTGAGTAGACTTGTAGTTTCGAGGGTTTGGATTTGTAGTCTGATACTTTGTTTGATTATGCACATGGATTGATTCTTATTGTTATTTCGTGTTTCTTTGATTCTTGTATTATTTGAGATTGCTTGATCTGAATTGTTTGATTCTTGATTGTCTACTGTTGAATGCCTTTGGCATTTCTTCTTGTATCAAGGCATGATGTTTCTTGCAAATTAGGGTAAGTACTTGAGGTAGGTCTGAGAACCGAAAGGTGAGGTCAATAAGTAGCCGAGAGGTGAAAGTTTCCACTTGCTCTTGCTCAGCTTGTGGATACCTTTAGTAAATAGAATTGAGAACTTAGGTTTAGATCAAACAGCTTGATTAAACCTAAGAAGGTGAAATTGCATTTCCAAACCAGGTCTGCTAAGCCAACACACGAAAGTTGAGGTTCAGTGACACTAGGCACGGTCAATCTAGCCTTACACGACTTAAACAACCAGTTTCTGACATGTGCAGACTCAGCTCAAGGGGCCATGCGGGTCGCGTGAGTTAGCACGCGGGTCGCATCACGAGGGTCGTAAGCCACAGCTTGCGAGTCGCGTGCCAGGTCCAGGGCACTTAAGGGCCAAGCGGGTCGCGTGGCAGGTCCTGAGCAGCAAAGTTGAAGATGAAATCTGAAACCCTTGAAACACCCTTTTATACCATAGTACAAAATACAAACATTTAATTGATTATTTTCTGTTAATTCATTGTTAATACGATTGTTGATTCATTCTTTTATTTCATTTGATTTGTTCATACATCTTAGGAATAGTCAAACACACCCAATATTCGAACTTCTAGTACCTAATTAGGAAAGGTAGAAACTTAGAATTTGAACCGTCCCTGTGGATCGATACCTGAATAGACTACACGACAGGATCGTACACTTGCGATCTTAATCGAGGGTTTATAAGGTTTAAAAGCTACAGCTTCGGCTGTAGTGAAACTTTGTACCTCACATTTGGGAGCGAACATTGAACGGATCGGATCGACCGTTAGAATTTTGAGAAGTTAAATTTTGAGCCGTAGTACGGACCCAATTGGTGCTATGCATAGCACCGTAGCCTCACTCAAACCAATTTATTTAACATGTCATACGTGTCAAATAAATTAATGAGCATTTCTAATTGATTTCTAATTAGTGTGACCTTGTGGGATCTATGTCACATGGCAGTGCAATCTGAAACTCCTTTCGATTCCATAAACTACAAGCGGCACCTAGCAATATGCATTATAGTTACCCAAATAACAAAGATGATAAGTACTATACTGTATCACGATCCCTAAGCAACAATTACTTCGTGTCAATTCCATGTCTCATGATATCATGAATAGATCCAAGATAGGAACGTGTCATTCTTGCAAATCTACTCGTTTCTTGATTCTAAAATAATTAAGTAATTATGATTAACTACTTAATCATATGTGCACATACTTGTATTATTTCATCAAGGGGCCCAGTAATATCATTACTCATTTACATGAGGGACATTGGTATTCTTGATAATTACTATCCCTCCACATGAGAGATACATGCTGAGATAGAATCTGTATAACTGTCAGTTACGGACAGTGTTGGATAATACCCACGAATATGTATTCTCATGTGAGAGAAACAATCATCTCATACTTTAGAATTTCAAACACAAATAAAACATTAATGACACAAACACAATCCATATTAAATGTTTTATTTTAGTCACGTCCAATCCCCCGATCTCCATTAGGTATCAATTTGATTAGATTAACAAGCCCTTATCATATGATCTGCAGAACATGATCATTATCTAATCCAAATGCTAATCTTATATATGTAATTAATGTTTCTTGTTAATTATCAAGACTGGAGACACTTTAGAGTATTTATTAACTCATTTATAGAGTTCCACAATTTCAAGTTCTCAACTTGAATGAAAATACTCAAGGAACAAAATGATAAACAAATCATTCAATTACATGAATAAAACTTAGAAAATAATCATCTATAATTGACTTCTAGATCACAACACTAACAATAATAAGGTTTATAAATTCTGTATTGTAGTTTTATTTGTGCTTGTATATACATCCAATATTTTTTATATATGTATTTTCTTCTTACTTACTTTTGAATTTATTAATTCTTTTATTATTATTTTTCTTACTTATTGATGTCATTTTTTCAATTAGTATGACGTGTTCATTTATGAAATTAAATTGTTATCATAAACTAAATTTAGTAATTTTATGTTTGAATGTTTCATTTCTTTCTAATAATATGTTATTAGTATTTGAAAAAGCTTAATTCTCAAATTTATTTTTTCATTAAATAAATGTGTTACTTACACATGTAAAATGCTTATGTATTAAGAAGAAATAAGCGTAGTGTGATGTTATAATAATAAAACTAAGTTAATTAAGTTTATTTGATAAGTTTAATGAGTTAAATAAATTATTTTAAATAGATTATGATATATATACATAAATTTAATAAAAACGTTAAATTATCCACATAATTTCGATTAATAGGCCGCACACCGATTAATCGTTTGACGGTACTCCGTCCGTCCGACGACTGCATACCGTTATTTACAACACTGCTCTCAACCAGTGGGAATTCGGAATCCCACCAAGTACCTGAGGTGCAATAATGAAATCTAGACTGTTATTTTAATTTGACATGAATCTCAAAACGGATCTCTCTAACTTTCATAGACACCGGAATGAGTTTGGTTCGGTTGAGATTAATCTAAACCGTCCGTTTTATTATTGCATTCCTTAGACATTTGAGGAGACACACTTTACCAGTGGCGAGCTAGAGGAGGACAAGGTTAAATTTTTATTTTAAAGGTATGCTTCTCTCTCGATATACTTTTTAAGAAAACTAAAAAAATATATTTAAAATACAAAAATACAAAAACTATGCTTTATTTTATTTATTTTTCAAAATATATTTTTACTTATTATTCAAAATAATTATAGAATTATGTCCCGTTATGTCTCTCGAACAACAGGTGTCCGATCAGGTGGCATTTTGACGACTGACTATTTGCAAATGACCACGCGGATGGCTCCAAACACTGGATTCAGATCAGCTGAAATCCAAAATACATAAACAATGTTTTTGGAATTTCTGAAACTTCGAATCCAGCCGTTCAACTTTTTCTGTGCATACATCTCGAAATAGCTAGTTTATCTGTGCACATATCTCGAAACAGTTTAACGGCTGGATTCTGAATTTCAGAAATTCCAGGAAGTATTGGGATTTCAGCAGATTTGGATCCCAAAACACTTGGCTCAGGCTACTAACAATATAATTATAAAGAAGAACAAGGACGTGTGTGAAATATTTGCATATAAAATTGAAAATCTTATGAGCTCTCCCTTCCGATAAAGGTCTTCTCCGATCAGTCGCTCCCTTCTCTATTTCTCTCTCAATTTCTCTCAAGGTATGATCGATCCTCTCTTTATTTTACCACCATTGTAACTGGCATCTATATAAAATTGATTGATTTGAGGCATTTGATTTCAATCGCGTCTTGATCTCATCTGATTTTCTCCTCTCTCTTAAAAAAAAAAAAAAAAAAACACTAGATCCTAGATAGATCTATTCTGCGATCTGCTTATAGAAGCTTTAGAGCTTTGAGGAAAACTAAACAGTATTTGATTTGTGTGGGAAATGACAGCTTGTGTTTTGTCTCTGTAATACACGTAGCATTTTGGTCTGAAGTTTCTCATTTTATATTTTTCTATTTGGTCTAATCTTACTCCAAATTATTAGTACTTTCTCTGATTGGGTGGACAGATACTTTTTTTATGTGTACATTTGACATTTTAGTTTTTTGTGTAGATCAAGGTTTTATTTGATAATCACTATTAATAATCATTTGTTGACTTCTTCTTTGTGTGGTTTTAAACAACAATTGGTATCCTGCTATTGTTTTTGTGGTTAGTACTTATAAGATTACATGTGCATTTACCTTCCATTGATTAAATTGATCCAATCGAGAAGAGAATATTTGCATACTGAAAGGTTTTGTAAGATCTTCTAAATTTGAAATCAAGCATGTTTCTTTATAAACCACTAAATTTCTTAACTATAACAGATATTGACATTACTTACAAATCAGGTAGTTTTTTTTTTTCTCCTTTCTGGGAAGACTACTGGTTTGAGTTTTATTTTTGTTAACCAATATATGGGGGTATAGATCTAAGCAAACAATTGGGGTGAATATTTGCATACTTCCGAGCTCATTGAGCTTATGTAAGCAATTTCTTTTAGGTTTCAGACTTACATAATTTTTAAGATAATACATCAACCGCATCACTGATACAACAGTTGCATTTATTCAGTTCAATCAACCATGTCTTCATCTGAGACCACCGACAGGGAACATCATAAAGAAAAGAAGGAAGAAGAAAAAGAAGGAGAGAAGGAAGGCTTCATTGAAAAGGTCAAAGATTTCTTTCATGACATAGGTGAAAAAATCGAGGGTGCAATTGGTTTTGGTAAGCCAGATGCTGATGTCAGCGGCATTCATATCCCGCACATAAGCCTCCACAAGGCCGAGATAGTTGTTGATGTCACAATCAAGAACCCTAACCCTGTTCCAATCCCTCTGGTCGATATCGACTATTTGATTGAGAGTGATGGGAGGAAGCTGGTATCGGGTCTGATACCGGATGCGGGTACAATTAAAGCTCACGGTTCCGAAGTTGTTAAAATACCAGTGGTTTTAATCTTTGATGATATTAAGAATACATACAGTGATATCAAGCCGGGAAGCATCATTCCGTATAAAGTTAGAGTTGCATTGTTGGTAGACGTGCCAATTATTGGGAGAATAACTATTCCATTGGAGAAAACCGGTGAAATACCGATACCGTACAAACCAGATGTGGATGTTGAAAAAATCAAATTTAAAAAGTTCTCCTTTGAGCAAACAAATGCAGATCTCCATTTAAGCTGGAGAACAGAATGATTTTGATCTGGGGCTAAATTCCTTGGATTACGAGATCTGGCTTGCTGATATCAGTGTGGCGTCCGCTGAGCTCACGGAATCTACTAAAATTGATAAGCAAGGAATAAGCAAGAGGATTATTCGATTTCTTTCAGGCCAAAGGAATTTGGGTCGGCCTTGTGGGACATGATTAGAGGGAGAGGTACTGGTTACACTATAAAAGGGAATATTGATGCGGATACCCCTTTTGGGCATATGAAATTACCGATCATTAAGGAAGGCGGTACAACTAAGCTGAAGAAAGAGGATGATGACGATGACGACGATGACGAGGTAAATATACTTGTATTATAGTGTGGGGAAACTTTTTATTTGTTCATAGTTCGTACCTGATTTAGTGCTGGACATGTATCGCTTTTTTAGTTTATGGTGGGATTAGGTTACTGGATAAGTAAGCTTATCATATATGATGTAACAATGCAGGGGGGATTTCATGTATATCCCTCAAAAACATTGAAATTAGGTATTTCTCCCTCTAAAATTTATAATATCATATGTATCCTTCTAAATTTTGACAAGTCACAAATTATCCATTTTATTGCCTTTTCTATTACCCTCAGTTTAAAATTTAAAAAGTACCCATGTTACCTTTATAAAAAAAAATGTGTAGATGTTTACAGAAATTCAGTTTTCTAAATGGTCGGTTTCCGAGAGTGAATGGTTCATTTCTCGACTCTCGACACATACACAAGTGACATTTAGCTATATGCTTGTGTAGCGTCAAAAGTAGAGAAATGAACTATTTGCTCTCGAAATTGACTACTTAGAAGATTGACATTTTTCTTAAACATGCTACATGTTTTTTATTTTTTAATAAAGGGTTAATTGGGTACTTTAAAATTTAAATTGAGTTTTAATAGAAAAGATGATAAAATGGGTAAATTTGTGAGTTTTTGAAATTTAGAAGAGGAAAATGGTATTATAAATTTCAGATGGGGAAAATGTAATTTGGAAGTTTTTGAGGGGTATCCATGATATTCCCCCAATATTGTATATCTGGTATAGTCGGTACTCGGTACTACCACACAACGTCGGCACCTTTTATTTGAGAACAAGTAATAGTATGTGTAGTTATTTTTGAAAAACTTGGGTAGTTGAAAACTTGGTAAGTTGCTTATACTGTTTATTTATTGTTGTTGCATTTTACAGTAATGGATGCGAGATTATAGACCGTGAATAATATGGAGAGCCTGGTGGAACAGTTATGTATGCTTTGATAATATGGATGTCTTGTTTTTATTTCATTAAATACTTTATTCTAGGGGGTTACTGCTTGTTTTAGTACTAAAGTCTGGAACCTGGTATTCTGTACTTTTTCGGTCTGGAATTTGCATTTCATTTGTGGAGGTACATCTATATAGTATGTAACATTTAACTTTCAGTTTGTTGGGTTTCATTATCTGATTTCTGATTATGTGTCTGATAAATGAAGTCAAATTCTGGTAAAGAACCACAGTTCTTTGCAGTACAAGTTGCATTATGCTAATATTATGATCAAGACCAATTGAGGTAATATACTCCATTGCTATTCAGGTTGTCTTGAATTTCTTTTTGGTGTGTTTGTGCGTGTTTACTTGACTTTTCGATTGAGAGCAATGGGAGGAAGCTGGTGTTAGGTCTTATACCAGAATGGTACAATTCTGCTCATGATTCAGAGGCCAATGTACCAGTGGTTAAATTTATAGGGTATCAAGAGCACTTGCTGGTTGTTGTGCCTATTATTAGAGTAACTATTCCATTGGGAAACACTGGAGCGGTACCTATTACTTTAACAGCCCAATGTGGACTGTCAAACAACTAAAATTTGAGAAGTTCTCCTTCGAAGAAACTGTTGCCTGTGAATTTGAAACTGGAGAATAAAATTGATTTTGATCTGGCACAAAATGCATTAGACTATGAAGTCTGGCTCACTAATGTCAGCATGGGGTCTGGTGATAGCTCACTGAAACATGGAAGATTGAGAAGCAGGGAATAAGCATGATGATTATTCCAAATTTTGTTCAGGCTGAGGGTAGAGGTGCTGGTTACATATTCCATTGATGTAGATACCCTTTTGGATATATGAAACTACCAGTAAGCAAAGATCTGTATTCCATTCCTACTATTTATATTGTTTTAAAATGCGGTTTAAGTCAGTGCGATATGTTTTCTGATAAATTTTGTATATTAGAATCTTTCTTAAAACAAAGTTGTTTCAAGATAGCTTCTAATATACAAAATTTTCATAAAACAATTCGTACCAGTACTAGTGCATTACCTAAAATTTTAGAGAATCTTTTACAATTAGTGGATCCGAAAGAAATCTTTATAATTAGTGGATCCGGATTGATCTTTTTAACTTGGCATGAATTTCAGAGTCCAATAATATTGCCCCTGTGCTAGCTCGAATCTCAAAGTGGCTGAAATTTAATTCAAACCATAAGTGAGGGACTGAATTCTCAACATTTACAGCTAGGGATATATTTTAGTGTAGACATTTTAAATTTTTTAATTATGTATATAAAATTTAATTGAATTTTCTTCTCATAAGTTTTATATACTTCAGCTCTTCTTATAAAATAATAAATGTTTGCCTGTATATGGTGGTTAAAGTTACAAATTGCAATTGAGTTCAAATTTCACTAGTACATATATTTTTACATTTATGTTTTAACCCTCCTTTATCTAGATTTTCTAGTTTTGCCCCAACATTAAATGCAAGCTCGAATATCTTTTATATTTTCCAATAATGAAGATGTTTTCAAATTTTCCCAGTAATAAATATAGAAGAAATTAAAATATTGAAGACAGAATGGACATGGGTCTATCGTGGAGGCCCTTTGGAGTGCTTGGGTTTAGGAGGGGTTTTGGTGCATGGTTACACCGAGGGCTGATTAAAAAGAATAAAATAAAATTTGTGCCAGCGAATCTCTCAAATCTCATTTGATACCACAAACCGGCAAGAAAACATAATGTTGAATTATTCAACTTTTTTCACATTACAAGAATCTGGAGTAATTCAAAATTACAAAATAAATTTATTAACAAGTAATTTGTGTGAAAATTAATTTATTTGAATAAATTTGAATACTTGGCAGCTTGAAGAAATCCAATTAATAAGAATGCAAATGAAAATTCGGAGTTTAAATAAGCTAACTTTTGATAGAAAACTTCATTTCTTATTATGAGCCCATTCCAGAGTGTTCGCAAATAGATCTACATGATTTATCGGGAAAAGTGGTATCCTGGCGTGTTCGGACCCAAAAAAGATAGTTTGAAGCCTTAAAAATTGAGTTAAAATTTCTGATTTTTCACAGTTATGGTTTTTTTTTTATTTGAAATTGAAATAGTCCTTTTAAGGAAATTTTATTGAAGGTCATTCAACAAATTTGTTTATTGTGAACAAATTAATTTATTTTGTTATTTCTTTTCGAATTTATTTTCAGTAGAATTATTGAAACACTTAATTGTTCAACGTATCTAGGCAGAGAAAGCGTTGTATAATTGTGTTGCGAGAATGATGAATAATTCAGCATTTGTATGAAATATTGAAATGACATCGAGACTCGCTAGTATAGATTTCATTTTATTTTTATTTATTGCAACAAATAAAAATAAACTGGTTGCCGTACATCGTCATTGCCGTCGTGGCCATGTTCATGGTCCAAGAATTTAATGCCAACGCCAATTTGATTTTCAATTCCAGATAAACACTAATAGCTGTATACTGAATTATACCTTGCCTCTGGAGGTAAGGAAAGAGAGAAAAAGGGCGAGTAGAACTAAGGTGTTCTTAAATTCACTGGACTTCTCTGTGAACTCAACTCTAAAATTTATTGAATTGAATTCAAATGAAGAATCCGAACAGTTAAAACACTTCTACCTTACGAGTGATGCATTTACATGTGAAAATTTTAAATTTTGAAATTAATTTTGTATGAAGTCAAGTGGTCAAAAAACGTTCAAAAAAATGAATGCATTAAAATTAATATATATAAACCTTTTAGTTTTGACAACTTGATTTTATACTAAATTAATTTGAAAGTTTAAAATTTTTACATGTAGACACATCACTCGCAAGGTAGAAGAGTTTCAACAGTTTCCGATTCTTTGTTTGAAGCCAATTCGATAGATTTAGAGTTGAGTTCACAAAGGGATTTGATGAACTTACGAACACCCTAGTTCTACTCGAAAAGGGCACTGTATATTTGTATTTGAAAGAAAAAAGAGGAAAGAGCACTGAGCACTACTTAAAGAAGCAGCTTCTGCTTCTCCATTGTTGATAAAAATGGAAATGGAAATCGATCAATTGTTACCTTCAAATTTAACAAATAGAACTGCTTTATATATATATTGCTCAAATCAAATTGAACAAATAGAACCGCATATATACAAACATCACCTATCTACTAAATCATTACAATCATTATTTATTGCTTTAGATTGGATTGAGTTGGACATGTTAACTAAACCTGTGTTTTCAGTTGTAAATTAATAATGTACAAAAGTCACAGGAATTTGTGCCAATTGATCTAACTTAACATAATGGTTTAGTGTTATTTTAAATAAGTTCTGATCATATAAAAAATGTAAAACATATATTGTTCTGGTTTAGTGGGCTTTAAAAAATTCAATTAAAATTTCGCCAATCAAAATTCGATGGGCTAAAATATAAATTATCAATTATTAGGCTTTTTCATATGCTCCTTTGATTCTTCTCGCAACTCGAAGTTTTTACCACAAGCTGGATTGGAATTCGGTGCCAAGCAGGCAGCCGAGCGATTAGAATTCGGTACCTTTTTAGATATAGGAGGCTCATTTTGAGATTGGTGCCAAGTTAATTGACGATTCAGATCTAATTGTACTCAGTCGACTAGTGCACTGGACCTCATGAATTCTCCCAGACGTACGCCTCTTTTGAGAAAGTTGAGAAACAATAGCTTGATTATATTTACATTTTGGTCCTTGGAGTACATTAATTTATGAACTCACAAGTGTGAGAAATATTTTGAAGAAGAGCAGAATTGAAGGAAACTCAAACTATTATCTCCGCTATTTAGTTATTTTTTCAATAGAAGGATAATAATAGCAACAGGTTTTCTTTGACAATTGGATTTTTTCCATATCTTAAAAATAGTAAAAAAATAAAAAAAATGTATAAATTCAACAAGATTTCAAAACGTAAATAATATTAATCGACTCCGATTAATCATTTCAATTTTAAAAATTAGTGTATTTATATGAATAGGTTGAAAATGAACGTCTAGAAATTGTGCACGTTAGTGTGTATTTTGTAAGCTCTTAATTGATGAAGAGGTAAAGGGACGTGTCAACTATAGGCTTAGAATTAATAATGCGAATTAATGGATTCAACTAATAGCATTTTCATGCCTACAACATTATCTCATTCACTGTTGGGTCTCTGGAGACCATTTCAAGAGCTTTGCTGAAGGAACTACCTGGTGGTCATGAATGGCTCTCTTCTCTTGAAAAGCTTCAGATTTCAAAGTGCCCTGACCTTGAAATTTTTTGCAAACATGAACCCTACTCTTCAATCATCTCACGAATTGGCAATAATACACATAATCCACCAACCGCTAATTAATGCTTCTTTAAGGTACATACTGCATATATAGCCTCGTTTATTATCTATGTAAATATTTATATTGAATCCTTTCATTCCCACAAAAAATTAGTTGGGTCTTTATTGATTGATTCTATTACTAATCAGTACAACAAATCCAGGACTAGTTCCTTTGAGTAGCCTATAGGAAATTAAAGGGACTTTGTTTCTGTTCAGAGTTTCATTTGCTAAAATTATATCACTTTTATGTTATCAGTTGCTTGCTTTGTAATGAGTTTTTATAATTTATTCATTTGATTCTTAGTTTCATGTTACTAACATACTCGATTACTCGTGCTATAATGTAGCTGGCTGCCAATTTAATTCTTCATCCATGTTACTATAGTCACTTATAATTGGGAGTTGAGACAGATCTCTGTGTAGATAACGGGGCATGTATATACATTTTAAGTACGCAGCGTATATAATAATAACAATGATGATGCTGATGCTGATGATGATGATGATGATATAATTTACATAAATTAATGCTGGAGACCTATTGTTATATTTTAGGACTGGCCATGGCTTGTGCAAACATAAATTTTAGGAGCAATATAGTTCATAGAAATTAGCATGATCCATAAATAGAATTGTCCCTTGGAAAGCAATTTATGTACCCTAGCTAGCTGTCTCGACATCTCGCATATGTATTTAGATACTGTTTATGCGCTATACGGTGACTAATTGTATTGGTTGGGAAATCTCATGCAGTACGTAGCATATGAGGTTGTGTTTCACCATATCATATGTTAGAGGCAAACAAGATCTAAATTAACACAACTTAGATCTAATTAATATATGTTTTTCTTCTTAACCAGACCCTTCTGCCTGCTAACTAGGACCAAGTACTCTTTAATTAGTTCCTAATCCATTGTGTTATATTTTTTTTCCTCAAGCTAGCTTGCACATCATCAAGATAAGGATAATAATTAAAATTATATATTCACTTCACTTTCAAAAGGAAGACCAAGGCTCACATACAAACAAACTTTTAATGAACCTCACAAAGCAAAGCAAACTAATTAATTAATGACAACCAACTCTAAACTGGAAAACTTAATTCATAAAAGAAAAGCAGAATATAAATATAAATGCAATTAAAAAGCCCTGGAATTGAATTCTTCTTCAAGTTGCATTTTATCATTTGAAGTTGCTCTTGATGGAATCTGCTGCACCAGATGCCTTGTCGCTCACTGTCCCTGCTGCATCTTGCGCCGCGCACTTAATTCCTTCTCCCTTCTGAAAACAGAAATGGTAAATTTTATATATAATAATGAATAATAATGAAATATATAAAACCAAGATCAGATGATGAGTACCTTGTTTTCAAGTAAGATTAATTGAGAACTCAATAGAAAAACAGTTAAAATGACAAAAAAAGATTATAAATGAATTAATTGAGGCATGGATATATTTGGACCTGCGTAGCTGATTCGGTGACACTGGATGCGGCTGAGGTGGCTTTGCCCATCAGATTATCCGTCTTCTCCTGCACGTACCAATGAATGAATAATTAATTTGGTTCAAAATTTGTCAATCCATGATCAAATGTTCTTGCAAAATATATAAAACTGATATCAGGAATTATTAACTAAATTGGTATACCTCAGCCTTGCCCATGGTCTTGCCAGAGTTGAAAGCCTGCTCGTTCGACATAGTGATCTTGGAAAAACTTAAGTAAGAGAATAAGTTAATTCGAAAACTGGATTTGTCTTCTTAATTGATGTAATTTATGGGGTGGTTAAGACTGAAGACTTGAACGTCTATTTATACATGTATCGATCGATCAAGGCCTGGTTAGAGAGTTTGAAGGGCTCCGGATAATGCGGAGACTGATGCCACATGTATGGCCATTAAATTCCAATTAGTCCCAAAATTAGCCAGTGTTAAGAGATATGCTCAAAATAGCTCTTTTTTTTATATCTTAGATAGATATGATATACTGTATAGCATATACCATGTACCCTGCATATCCTCAAAATATATAACAAAAATATATAACCAGAAATTCGAACGGATTCAAAGATTGCAATAATCGAAGCGCACGAGCAAGATTCATGACTTCAAAATGGAGGAACCAAACAGCGAAGATTGCAACAAATGGGGCGGTCATATCGATCCCGGTTTTAGTTGCAGTACCAATTGAGCAATCTTTCTAAAAGTTTCAAATTACTGTTTGTAAATAATTTTTTTTTATCAATTTTAGAAATACAAGACAATACATTATAAAAATATAAAAAAATTATATGTATATTCAAATATTTAATATGTTTCACAAATTGAAATTAGAAATACAGAGATGAAAATTTATTCAATGTAATGAATGTAATTGTTAGATTTGCTTATGCGAGAAGATGAGTAGCCCATATTTATTCATTTATTTATTAATTAATATGTCAATGGAAACAGAAGCCAGCCCAGTATATGAGTTCCATGTCAACCGGCCCGGCCCGGCCCAGTATTAAATTAAGAACTTTTAAAACAATATAATTTTAGGTGTAGTTAATCGTGTAGTTTACTATTGTATATGTTATTAGTGTTTAAAAAAAAATTGCATTTAAAATTTACTAAATACAAAGTAATTATTTTAAAAATTATTTGATTTTAAAATTTAACTTTTTATTTAATATACAAGCCATGAACTTTATTTATTTATTTATTTATTTCTCAATTTACTTTTCGTTGTAACCTTATTTTAATGAATTTATATATATTGTGTGCTTGTACTCTCCGAGGTTAGATTAATTTAAATTTACTTACTATTTATTTGGATGTTTAGGATACTAATTTTGCTTTTATGTGTGTTTTATTATTTTGTAAATGTGTTGTGCGTCATATTACATTAAAATTTGTAGAGTAACTAACAATGTTTAAATAGCGTTTATAGCGTCATAGCGGAAAAGTTACAAAAAAAGCTATAGTGAATAGCGTAGCTATAGCGAAAACTGTGCTACATAGCGTTTTTTTTTATAAAAATTATAGTATATATTTGTACTAAATATCAACATTATCTAAAGTCTCATAGGACAATAAATAACACTAAATTAATTAAGAAATTATAATATTCATATTGAACCAGTACAAAGTCCAAATTGCGGTTCAAAATATCTATAGTAATATTATAAACTATCAATCTTTTTCTATTCAAAATATTATCATGATTCATGACATAATATATTTTTTTCTATTCAAATTTTAAAATAACCTAGACATCATTGATTTCGGTTTGGACTTTTATTTAAGTTTTTTGGGTTTTTATTTAAAGCCTATATAAATTGCCTAAAAGAGCCCATTATGCATAGCGCGCGCTATTTGTGCTACACGCTATAGCGGACCGCTATTACCGTTATATCAGCCGTAGCCCAATTAGCTCATTTTGATGCCATAGCTTAGCGTTTAGGGTCCAAAAACGCTATAGCGACACTATAGCGCGCTATTTAGAACACTGGTAACTAATAAGTAGCTTTCTAAGAAATGAAGAAAAGAACTACATCTTTTATTACAACAACAAAAAAAAAAAAAAAATTGGATATAGTCCAAAAATCTTCCCAGATCTAATTCAATAATCCAAAGTTATATTCGGATCTAAAGCCGAAATCATGTAGAATCGAACTAATCCACACATCGATTGGACCAAAATCAATTAACTTGTCTAAGTCTAACACAGCACTTAACAAAATGAACCTGGTTTACCCAACTCGTAACCAATCTGATTCGGAAAACGTGGTCTAAAATTAATTTTACTGGAAATAAAGTATAAAAAAAATATATGTCTTCAATACAAGAGACGAAGAACAATACAAAACCAAGCGGTCTAAGTCTTGAACATAGTAACAATAACTTAATGCATGATTCGAGAAAAGTTAGGCGGAGTCAAAAATTTGTGATTTGGATATAATTTAAAAATATTTTGGAATTCGAATTCTACATTGAGTTCGGACCGGAGATCTTATTTCCAAGACAACAAAAAAAATCGTGAATAATCTGGAAAAATTCGTAAAGTTCGGGAAATTTGGAAAATAATCATAAAATTCGCGAATAATTCGGAAAATTTTTGAGAAACCAAATAATACGCAGATTAATTCAGCAACCGATTGAATCTGAATTATTCGTGAATCTTGTTACTATACTCTTGAAAACGACTTGAAAGAGGAAATAGTTATTGGGACTAAGATATGCGGTCCGAACTCAATGTATAATTCCGAATTATTTTCGAATCCCGAATTATACATGAGGGTGCAATAAAATAACGACGGTCCAGATTTATTTCAGCCGGTCAAACTCAATCCGGTGCCCATAAAAAATATAGGAGTCTGTTTTGAATGTATCCACCAATACCTGATGTGCAATGGATAAATTCAGACCGTTCTTGCAAAATGCATTAATACATTACTTGGTGGATACATTCATAACGTTTTGAATGTATTTATTGAACATATGAATTCATATGTTCAAAGTGCATGAATACATAACTTGATGTTATTCTTTCTAAAATTGTATATCCAGTGTACAAATTGGGGCAAAGGTATTAAGGACAAATGGAATCAATTGATCTCTATTATTTGTTTTTTTTTCAAATTTTTGTATTTATTTGTAATTTTATATATAATTTAGAACAAAATGCTATAGATACCGTAAAATTAATTTCTATTCACAGCATAAATTTTTTATATAATAGATTTCCATGTACATCTAAGATAACTACTGCATTAATTAAGTAGGATACGGCACTGGAAACTCAAGATTAAAATAAAAAATAAAGGAACAGAGACCGAGAAATAAATAAATAAATAAAAAAGGTATTTCAGTTGGTGGCAGTAAGCGGAACAATAAAAGAAAGAACAAAAAAGGACCCAAAAACTTAACAAAAGTAGAAATACTGTAGAGGGAGAGAGTAATGAAAGACACTGACTGTAGATACAAAATGGCAACAGACAAACTGTGACTTCCATGCCTTCAATTTCAATCTCTGAATCTGAATCTGAGCTTTCCTTCCATCATAGGAGTTTGACAGCCTACTAGGTCCCTAGCCATATGTAATCATGCCTTCAGTGTTCATCTTTTTTTTGCTTGCACCAAGATCCTATAATTAATATGATTCTCATTTCCTTTTTTCCTTTTTTTTGTTAGTGTGAATTATAAAATAATTCCTAATTAAGAAATTTTCACAAAGCATTTTAATACAAATTCAATGAACAAATTGTTGATAGAATATTCAAGACAGTGGTGGTTCCAAAGAATCAAACAAACATGGGTATGAAGTTAAGAATAAGATACATTTTTTAGGCTTAATTAGATTATTTAACATTAATGTTTTAACTGTGTTGAATCTTAAAGGATAATTATCATTAATTATTTCAAACAATATCAAAATTTAAAGATTCACACTTGCCTGCACATGTCTCTTAATAGATTTGTCCTTGAATTAAAACAATAATTAACTTGTTCATTTTGAGCATACCAAGTTAATCATTGTTATGATATATATATTGATATTAATTGACTTTATAAGATTCACAAATGACGCGTGAACAACCACCGAAATTTTTATTAATATCCAAAAAAATATTGAATTTTAAAATCTGCACCCTGTTTGACAAGATTTCGAAAACTGCCTAAACCACAAATTTATTTCCCGGTTTAGGCCGAATTACCGCAGATTTATTTTCCGGTTTTGGAATTCCGAAACCGCATAAATAATTTGCGGTTTTGGTTTTTGAATTCTAGAACCTGAAAATAAATTTCATGTTTTGATTTTGGAATTCCAAAACCCGAAAATAAATTTCCAGTTTTAAAAAACAGAAAATGTTATAATTTCATTTATTAGAAAGACCGCGACAAATAACCCAGATCAACATTTTTCAGGCCGGATTTTTTGCGACTGTAAGAAAAATTAAAATATTTCTTTGTGTGTTATTGGAAAAAAATAAAAATATTTTAAATCTGAGTTATTGATTCCAGTTCAAAAGTCACTTATAGGTAAATACATAAAATATTTTAATCTTTCTATTTTTGAAAAAAAAAAAGAATATTAAACATCTGACAAAAGTCACTAATGTTGGTCTCTTTCTTTTTATGAAAACTAATTTTGGTCTCGAAAAAAACAAAATTTTTGTTAAAACCAAAACCAAACCGTAAAAATGAATTGCAGTTTTGGAATTTCAAAATTAAAACTGCACATTATTTTTGCGGTTTTAGAATTCCAAAACCGCAAAATAAATTTACGGTTTTTGACTATTGAACCGGAGAAATTTTTTGTGGTTTGGACAGATTTCAAAATTCCTCCGCATGAGATGTAGATTTTGAAATTTAATATTTTTTTGGATAATAATAAAAATTTCGGGAACAACCATGTTATATAATCAAGTCATATATTAAAGAAATCAATCAAAAGTGCTTGATGATATAACTAAATTAAAAGTTTGTGCTCTATGCTAATTCAAAGAATAATATACCATTTAATATGCTTGTCTGAGATATACTTTTTTTTATAAACAAAAATTAAAATTTGTTTATACCATTTAATATGCTTGCTATCAAACTGTCACCTACTAAATTTGAGAGAGAGATGCTTATAAAATATAAAAGATTACATTTTTATATATCAACTATAAATTAATATTAATTTCTTACTTTAGATTGTTTGCTATTTTCTATGAAATATTATTCATATAAAAAAAAAAGCATGGAAAATAGGAAATAAAGAATAAAATAACAAACCTGACATGTAATATGACTATTAAATTCAAGTGACTACATTTTTTAACATTTACTAACTTTTCTAGAAATAGATATAAATATTTTAAATACTACATAAGCATCAAAAAATATTGTGATCATTTCATACTAAAACTGAAAAAATAATTAAAAAAGTGGCTTGTTAAAAGGAAATTTTTTATTGGTAATAATTAATAGAAAAGAAGAGAGACAAATAATAAGAGTACAGTAATATTTATATTAGTAGTAAGATCGGTAGAAATTTTACCGATCTAAACCATTTGTTTTCCTTTTAATTTTTTCTAGTAAATTTTTTTATAAAAATAGATAAAGTACCTTAAAATTTAGATATATAAAACATTCTATCTATTTTTTTTTTTAAATTTCATATTTTACTAGAAATTAAATATAAGAATTCTCTCCATCTATACATCAGATTAAAAAAAATTTATCAATAGAATTTCTAACGAACTTACTACCAATATAAATATTTATTGTACTCTTACTATTTATCTCTCCCCTTTTTATTAATTACTATCAATAAAAATTTCCTTCTTAAAAATCAAAAGTAATTCTCTCTCTCTGTACCGCGTCGAACAAGACTAGGCAAATATTACTTGCATACCGTGCTAACAGGATTGGACATATGAATGTAGGACCCACAGTCTGATCTCCTAATCACCTCAAATTTCATTTCTTTTTGGGGTATGGAACACGTTACATATCTGTGTTCAGTTTCATGGGAATAATACCTCACCTGACCTGGACTTCACAAAAAGGTTCTTTGGTATATAATATAACTCCTCTACAATTGCTTATGTGTAATCAGAATGGAATTTTTCTCAAAAAAAAAAATCAGAATTGAATTAAACAAGTTTTTTATTTTTTCTCAAAAAGTTAATCGGTCAGTGTCAATTATTATTTCTCTAAAAATTATCTAATATTTTAATCTCATCCATAATAAGTATCCATGATTATTATTTAAGACTTCAATTTTTAACTGATAAATTAATTTAAAAGGACATTTTATTATGTAAACTAATATTTCTTTCGTTGTGGAATAAAAAATGAGTTGGAATGGAAAAAAATATTGAACTCCAACAAAATAAGATAAACTTGTTAACAATGCTCACAAAGTTATAGACTAAACTAGGGATGAGTAAATTGCTCATAACTCGTGACTCGCTCATAACTCGCTCGTTAAAAGCTCATTAATAACTCGTTCATTATCAACTCGTTATAACTCCCTCATTATTAACTCGCTCATTAATTTAATGAGCCGAGCATGAGCATACCTCAACTTGCTCATTAAGAATTGAGTTACATAAATACTGCCACATCTAATCTCTTGAATCAAATCCAAATAAATTAGGTAACAATACTTGAGATCTATTCAAGCAACACTTTTATGCAACATACAAATCTTTGGCCCAATTTTATTCATTTACCAAACAAAAGCACCATTTGAGTTCTTTTTTTTAATTATTATTATTTTTTCATATCCTGTGAACACTTTATTACTTGAGATTTATGAAGAGGTTGTCTAATTAATAAAGGAATGTATAGCAGAATATCACAACTCGCTCATTATCAACTCGTGACTCGTTCATTATCAACTCGCTATAACTCGCTCATTAAGCTAATGAGCTGAGCATGAGCATACCCCAACTCGCTCAAACTCGCTCATTAATCACCCCTAGACTAAATTATAAACTAGAAATCATGCCTACTCTGACCTATTTGAATCCAACTGTCCAAGCTCCTGATTTTGTATGCAGTCATTTGTAAATTTAGAGAGATTGATATATGCAGGGGTGATCAAACGATTCGGTTCAAATTTAGTTCAAAATTTTATTTGTTAAACAAGTGCATTTTATTTTCTACAATTTCACCGTCAAATGTTATGTGAACATATAATTATAAATATAATAACTACACTTCTAACTGTCTGTTGATACAATGCTTAATCACGGAGTAAACCTAACTAGAATAGAACAGAAAAAAGAATTTAGTCCAAAAATTTCAAACAATTCAGAACAGAACTAAAAAAAAGAGTTGGTGCGCTTACTGAGGGTGAGCACCAAAAAAATAATAATAAAAAAAAATCAATTTAGTGCGCCTCTTCAGTCCGCGCACCAAACGGTGCACTTCTCCAGGAATTCACATCACCTCAGGTTACCTGACTCAAGCAAATTACAATCGGACGGCCCATTTAACATGGCACGAATCTCAAAATAGACTCCTACAGTCTCAATAGGCACTGGATTGAGTTTGGTCCAGATAGAATTATTTGGGCCTGCCGTTGCAATTTGCTTGAGTCAGGTATCTGGGAGAATATTTGTTTTTTCTTCAGTCCGCATATCAATTTAATTTGATGCGCAAATTGAATCCGCGTGGGCGGTATGAATTGAGAAAAAATGGTAACCGGTGGTATTCATTTAATTTCGATTTTGTTCGTCGGTAACTAACAAAATTACGGAGAAGAAGCCTGGTCTGTAATTAATGAATGAATATAGTTACATCCATTAAATGTTGTTTTGTCTTGTATGTGCATGAGTTGGCTACTTCACGTCGCGTTACCTGATACGGCTTGTACTTTCTTCTTCCCCAACTATCATTACATTTTTTGTCTTTTTTTAATGTTTTGTCTTTTTCTCAACTCCTAGCTACTAATCACTCCTCATTCATCATCATTCATCTCTAGTTAGTCTATTTAGTAGCACTGAGCAATATAATACAAACAGCATGGAGTATTAATTCAGTCAACTATATATCTTTGTCTCTATTCAACCTCCCCATTGACCTTTTAAAAATCCCTGTATGTATGTATGTATGACACGCTGCTGTTTTAACCTTAGCACCGCATGCACACTATACCTTCAATAATATTGCCAATGCAAGCGAACAAGAGATATCCATGAGCATGAGCAAAAGAAACCCCAATTTCGCCTCGTCTTCAAACAGCGGCCTAGACCCTAACATCTGGTGCCACCTTCCACCATCCCTGTTCGACCGCATCCTCCACTTCCTCCCAACACCGGCCTTCTTTCGCTTCCAGCTCCTCTCCCGCCGTATCCATTCCCTCCTCTTCTCCCCTTCTTTCCTTCATTCCCACCTCCTCCTCTCCCCTCTCCGCCTCTCCTTCGCCTTCTTCCCCAATCGCAACCCCTTCGCTCTTTACCTCCTTGATCCCGCCTCCCTCTCATGGCATCATCTTCCCCTCACTGCTCTCCTCCCTTCCAATGTCCCCATCGCTCCTGCTGCCTCATCCGGTGGTTTACTATGCTTTCTTTCTCTTTCACCTGGACCCAAAACCCTTCTTCTTGTTAATCCACTATCCAAACTCATTGCCTACCTCCCACAAAGCCCCACACCACGGCTTTCTCCTGCTGTCGGTCTTTCAGTGAGCTCATCATCTCTCTCTGTTGTAATTGCTGGGGACGACCTCATCTCTCCTTTCTCCGTCAAAAACCTCTCTTCAGAATTCTTTTTCGCTGATGCTACCCCTACCTTCTCTCCATGGAATCTCTCTAGCCCTCTGCCTCGTTTGTGTAGCATCGAACCGAACCGCATGGTTTTTGGTGGCGGTGGTAAGTTGTACTGCATGAGTGTTTCACCATATGCTGTTCTGGTTTTTGATCCGATGTCAAATTCCTGGTCAAAGATTCAACCTCCGATGCGCCGGTTCCTGCGTTCTCCAAATCTGGTGGAGATACTGGCTAACGATGGAGGGATTGGAATTGGAATGGTGGCAGCTGTGGAGAAGAACCGGCTTAATGTACCGAGAAGTGTTCGTGTGTGGAGCCTACAGCTACAGCCTGGTGGTCATTCATGGGTAGAGATTTCTCGCATGCCAATTGATGTGCATGCGAGGTTTTATGAGAGTTGCATGCAGGGTGCATTCGAGTGTGCCGGGCATGGCGGGCTTATTGCTTTTCTGGCCGGCGGGACAAATTCAAATTCTGATGTTGTTTTGTTCAATGTGTCGAGAAAGGAGTGGAGGTCGGCCCCGACGTGCCCGTACCCACATCAAGGTGGAATGAAGGTGTTTGCATACGAGCCTCGTATCGCCACACCTGCCATAGGACTGTTAACCATTGCAAGTTAGTTAATTATTGGAAATTGGCAATTAATTAGGTCACTGCATGAGAAATTCCTGTGTCTGTATGTTAATTTTCTAAAGTGGTAATCCAATCCAATCCAATCAATGAGAACTCGAAAGAGGTGCAAAACCTAACAGGACAAGGGAAGAGCATGGTGTAACTAATTAGCAGTTGATATATATAGTTTTGTTTTATTGATCAACTGAGTATTAGTTAGTTGAAAATGCTGTGGCCATATATGAAAGGTTAGTTAATTTGTTGTGGATCATGTTTGCCTTTTGCAGAGCACAATGGAATGAATTTGCTGTTTTCAGGTGTGTGACAGTGGAATATGTGTGTTGTAAATAACAATGTTATATGTTACTATATTATATGTGGTTTTTGTGCAAGTAGTGCTGTTGATAAACAGTCAAGAGTAATATACACACATATATATAGCGAGAGGCAGTGAGATATGGTGTCTTGGCTTCCACTTTTGCACTAAAACACCTGGTTTATTTTTAGCGCCGGCTATCAATTCAAGTCATAATGATATCATTAATTGGGAACCAACAAATTTGTTGTTTTATAATTGTGTTTATTTCAACTATAAGTATTTTTAACAAGAGGAGGATCCACTTGCAACATTCTATAGTTACAACACCTAATAATACGATTTTACAAAGTCCAAACCGTTCAACATGATTATGGATATATTAAATGTGCTTCGACATCAAATTTTAGAGATATTTTTTTAATTTTTATTATTTATTAAGCTGTGATGGATATATATTTTTTTACTCTTAACTAACCTTTACTGCATGCTTAATTATTTTATTTTCATATTTATTAAAATAATAGTATACTGTTATTTTAATAATAGTATATTCTTAAATGTTTATTTAATATCAAATATTTTATTTTCGTCTCGTAAAATAAATGTTAGTGAGTCATATTATGTCAAAAGATTTTGACATGACAAAAATTATATTTACGTTCGTAGAATATATAATATCATTCCAGTACGTACGTACTATATAAACAACAACAACAACAATTAATTTAATTTGTAGTTTTCGAGATGGTCATTAGGTAAAGCATCCGTAAGGCTATCATTGTTGCGGTGCAACTAGAATGCATAAAAAGTACATGAAAAAGTACATGATTCGAAACTTAGTTCAGAATTAATTTGGATTCAACTCGCTAATAATTCGAGTTGAAATTGATTCGAGTCAAAACTGACTATAGTTAAATGACTCGGTTGATTTATGAGTCGAATCCAAGTTATCTCCAACTCGGTTCAGAATCAACTGGGTTGGACTCACACCAAATCCTAATCCATATATTCCTAATTTTTGCCTCTCCAAACCTTATACCTGTTTCTCACATATTTGATAATTTGATAAATTATGCACTATTTCTTTTGTTTTGTTAATTTATTAGACTTTGTAGTTTTGTTAGACTTTATCTGTTTGGTAATTTTTAATTATGTACTATTTTAGTATTTTTATAATTTTTAATTATGTATTGGTCATTGTTTCATTATGTATTGTCTTTAATTGTGCATTATTTTGATAAACTATGTAATATTTTTTTGTTAGAATTAAATTAGATTGTCTCACTATGTACTATATTATGAGTCGCGAGTCGACTCGCTTCGACTCGAGTAGCTCGCGAGTTAATTCTAAATTGAAATTTCCGACTCGGAATTGAATTAGCAACTCGGCTCATGAGCAGCCTAGGTGCAACTTCAATTCCTGAAGTATTAATATTAGGTCTCAAAAAAAGAAATTACTTTGAGAGGATTTTTAAGGTAATTGATAAAGAGTAGTAGATCGCTTGATATGGGTTAAAAAGAGAAGAATCTGTATATCCTATCTGGTGCATGCATGCAATCACATGGAAAAAGTTGGCTGAGCAGAAGTCCTGATTCCTGATAGATTGACCTGAAAGGAGTACACTCTGTGGTCTGTACCTGTGTACCTTTTCTTTTTCTGTTTTGTAGTCAAAATTAAAAGACAAGGGTACTGAGTGACCGCTCAAGTGGAAATCAAATTGTCTTTTGTGATTTTGGTCCTGGTGAGGTTCTGCTTTTATAATTAGTTTGTTTGTCGGATCCCTTCACCGTGATTTGTAATTTGTTCTCTTTGTATCAGAGAGCGTGTAACAGAAAAAATATGTGCTTCATCAACAGGAGGAAATATTGGAATTTATGGGCTTCAAGATCGTTCGATCCTCTTTAAGATCCGTACATTCTGCTTTACTATTCATTTGTACTTGCGTTAAATTTCATGCGCACTAATCTTTTGTGATTTCGCCCTTTGGGTGTGGTTCTTCTTTTACAATTAGTTTGTTTGTTGGATCCCTTCATCCGTGATTTGTAATTTTATCTTTTTTGTATCTAATAGCGTGTAACAGAAAACCTATGCTTCAATAGGAGGACATATTGGGATTGACGGAAATTTTTTATTGGTATAATTAACAGAAAAATAAGAAAGAGAAACAGTAAGTATACAAATTTACATAGTAAGATCGGTAGGAATTCTACCGATCGTAAAAAGCAAAAAATTCGAACGGTATGAATTTCACACATTTAAAAATAAAAAGTTTCGAAAGGTACGAATTTCACCGATCCTAACCCTTTTCTTACGTTCCCAACGAAACTCAAAAGTCAAAGTCCTCCCCCTTTTCTTACGTTCTCTTATATAAAGAAAAATAAAAAAATGCTCAAAGTTAAGATCGGTAAGAGTATTACCGATCTAAACTCAAACTTTCTTCATGTCTTAGCAATTCGTGTTGCGGTGATTAAAAAAATAAGAAAAGGGTTCAGATCGGTGTAATTCGTACTGTTCGAAACTTTTGAATTTTAAGATCGGTGGAATTCATACCGTTCGAAACTTTTTGACTTTTACGATCGGTAGAATTCCTACCGATCTTACTACAATATAAATATTGCTGTACTCTTACTGTTTCTCTTCTAATTTTCTGTTAATTACTACCAATAAAAAATTTCCGGGATTGACCGCGAAGTAGATTCGATAGGTATCAGATATACTAAATAATAAACAAAAATAAAATTCATGAGGTGTTATTAGAATACTAAATTCCGATTCAAAATTATTCTCTTATTTCTTTATATTTTAGATTGAAAAAAAAAAAAATCAAGAGTCGCCATTCGAAATTTCGACCATTATTAGGCTGTGATATGGAATTGCAGCCCTTAAAAGGGCGGTGATTAAAAGTCCAATATTCTTTCTTTTATTTTTATTGAAAAAAACGAGTTTAATTAGGATGAAATTTAAAATCCGGTTCTTGATAGCTAAGGAATGACATGAAATCCTTACATTATTAGCTCATCTAGTTTTACTCATTGTATGGATAAAATAGCTTGGAGATGGAATACTTCAGGACAGTTTACGGTTAAATCCATCTATCAAATCCATCTGTTGAATCATTTTTAGAGTTGGTTTCTTCATAATCGTATATTAACAAAAAAAAACTTAAGGAAAAGAAGTGGTATGGAAGATTGACTTGTCATTTTGTATCGAAAAAGAGACAACTTCTCATCTGTTTCTTAAGTGCTCTCAAGCTCAACAATTATTGTTTTGATTAGGAAATAGTAATCTCTACTTACATACTTGGTCTTCTGTAAAGATATTTTTCATTTTGCTTACTCTGGACTCAATGAACAAAATAGAGTTTTAATTGTGTTTAGTGTCGTTTGGTGGACAATTTGGAAGCAAGAAACGAAATTTGTTTCCAATCCAGTACTGGTAAAAGTGTATACTTCTAAAATATTTGTCATTGAATATTGGTCATGAAATGGATAAAAATCAAGGAGCTGCAGAAGATTGACTGCCAGTGGACATCAATGCCATTCCTCGTCGTGTTTGGGACCCTGCTACCAACCAACTGGTAGTGTACCAGGGTGATGAGGCTGACGAAGCATGTCCAACGTTGCTGCTGCTGAGGGATGCTGGAGCTCCAGCTGATTTACCATGAAGAAGTCACATACTTTTTGTATAGATCTAAGTTTAAGATCATTACTTAGCATAGCCCTCTCAAATGTGGCTTAGTATTAGTTTGTTATTTTGCTATAACTGTCTTTTGGTGGACGGTTAAACGTAGAGCTTTTGTGTTTTGCTCTGTGTTAGTGCTTATGGATTTCTGTAGCTGAGCTTTGAACTCAATTTACTTGTAAATTAACTATGATTTCATGCTAATGAAATGGGCATCTATGCCTTTTATAAATAAATAAATAAAATACGGTTCTTGAAGGGCAGGATATTCAAACGATATATATGTTAATAAAAGATAGAATTAATGTTCTTAGCTCACCAAGTCCTTTGTGAGCTTAACTAAAAAATCTATCGGATGACTTCAAACGATGCATTCAAACTATTGAAACCGATCTACTTCATGAGTGATGCGTTTACATGTTAATTTTTGAACTAATTTAGTATGAAGTGAAGCGGTTAAAAAAGATGATGTATAAGTTAATTTTAATGAGTTCATTTTTATTATTTTTTGACCTCTTGACTTATACTAAACTAGTTCGAAAATTATACATTTGACATGTAAATGAATCACTCGTGAAGTAGAACGTTTCAACGGTTTTGATGTGTCGTTTGAAGTCAATCCGATAGGTTTTGAGTTAAACTCACAAAGGGGCTTGGTGAGCTTAAAAAGATCTTAGTTCTACTCTGAAATAGTTAGGGCCGAATTTCGAATTTAATACATTTAAATTATAAATTTATTCAATACTTGTCTTCAGGTTCAAAATTTAAAATGTACATTTCTAAATAATTTATTATGGATTTTTATATTATATAACTCGAGTGATATATGTCCCATTTCCGTCTGGAGAACAAGACTTTGATATTAGAATATATATGTCGTGAGAAAAAAATAAAACAACAATTAATTTTTATTTTATTTTTTACGATGGTGATAAAAAGTAAAAGCTATGACCGATCTTTATTTTTATTTCCTTTTGGGAAAAAAAAGATAGCATAAAACC
>JAJGRW010000024.1:328160-356830 GCA_025461045.1 Carex parvula
CAAATTAATAATTTTAAAACTGAAACTTCGATAGTAACACTAAATTGTTTTTTAAAGTACTAATTGTTGGGTGGGGGTCGTAAAAGTTAAGATTTTAATGAGGGCAAAATTATTTCGGATAATTTTCACAATGAAAGATTGTTGTTATAAACATAATTTAGTACTAAAATTGTGAAAAATTAAGTTAATAAATTTTATAATAATTAAGTTTAAACAAATCTAGATTTTTATTAGTGTGTCGTGTGATCGAGTCATTGATGCTTTAAGAATAGAAGAGTGAAATCACATACTAATTAATGCATAATCCGTGAAATAAATCTGTTTGAACAATTTAAATTTGTCATTTAATTTCAATCATCTTTAATGAGTATCATATAAACAAAATATAGATCATATATTTTAAAAGTAAAAAAATTACAAATTACTTTCTTTTTTTACTATATATTGTGGAGATTATCGTGTTGATATATTGTCAATGAATTCCATCCAAAATCACCAAAGTTTAATTTTTTTACGGTTTTATTTTGCATACAGAAATATAGAAATATCTTTTATTTGGGTAACTTGAAGTGCTTTTTTCGCTTTGAAAATAGTTGTCATATCTGGTCACTTTCAACATTGAACCAATTTGTGTGACAAGATCATGCAATGACTTGGTGTAAGATGCTATCACGCGGTTTTTATTCTTTGCTCTAGATAAAACTGATACGAACATGAACAGATAGAGTGTTTAATTTTATGTCCTAATATATTTTTTTGTGTATTAAAAAATCTAAAAAATATATGGATATGATTTAAATTAAATATTTATAATTTATTATCTAATAAAATCATTAGATTTTAGAGAAAACAAATTATACTTTTATGGAATAAACTTAAAGTTACGTCTATGATTTTATTAGTTTGACGGTGGTCTTAATAATAATTTGTATATATATTATAAATTAGATGGAACTAATTTTCCATTTTTTTTAATAATTATGGACAAAATAATTAAGATCAATAAAATTGGTACAAAATTCATACAAAATTTCACCAAATTTTTATTTCAGCAAAACAAGTTTTCAATTTAAAATTATTACAAAAAGATGAATTAATCAAATTCTAATCACACAATGCTACAAAATTTCAACAAAGCCTAGTTTTAGCAAAAACAAGTTTTTCAAATCAAATTGCTACAAAATATTTATAAAATTTAAGAAAATTAGAGATACGAAAGTTAAAGGGAGAGAAAGCTTATCTGGAATGGAGCCTGAGTTGAGTCAAGAATAAAATGTTCCCAGTTCTCTCATTCCCAAGCTGAAAAATAACGATGAAATGTATAGAGATGATTTAGGTCTTGCGCGAGAAAGTACATAGTGGCGATTTGGTGGGTTGTGGATGGGGCGGAGAGGGAGAGGGATCAGTGACTGGGGTTCACTATGACAAGGTGAGTTAGAGAGAGGTGAGCGAAATAAAAAAATTAAAGTCGCTGGGAGAGAGGGGGAGGAGCGTATACTGGATACTTTTAGTTAACACTTAACAGACATCAATTTTACTGAATTTTTGAAGTGATCACCAGAGAATTCATCTGTATTGAAACAGATTCAACAATACAAAATATAAAGCACCAAAAAGGCTATGCTTTATAAATCACCTTAACTCATATCTCTCCATATATATTATTTTAATAACTTATGTACATAAGACAGTATAGTAACTTTTAACATTATTATTTTTGGATAAAATATATAGATATTTTTCTCTTTCTATTTTTTTAAGAATTTAGATTAGAAAGGATTGATAAATGTTGCTATAGTTATCTGAATATATTTGTATGAACAAATTTCATACGGTGCGCTAAAAAATAGAATGATAAGATTTGTTAATTAGTATATTAATATTTTTTTTGTGAAATTAAAAAATATCAAGCGTTGTTGGTGATATATTGAAAGGTGTATTTGTTGAGCAATTTTGAGTAAAGGTGGCATTATATGATTTTTTTCTTATCTATTGGCAAATTTGTTAGGAATTTTACTGCTTTAGTAGCTAATTTCCTTCAAAAGGAGACTTGATTTATTAATTATAAAGTTATAAATTCTACAAGAATAATTTGGTTGTTTACAAGACCTTTGAGTTTTGTTTTATTTCAATTTTTTTGTTGTGGGATTAATAAGAAATTTGGTACAAATCCACTACAGATTAAGATCAGTACAAAACTACAAATGCTAAAGACATTTTTATTCTTTGGTTTTTTTGTATCAAATAACCAAAAGAAAAGTGCAAGCTACATATATATTTTTTGAGGTCCAATATGATAAAACAATATAATTGCTATCATGCACACAATATATATTTAATATTGGACTTGTTATGCCCCAACATTTTTATTAATATCCAAAGTTTAATACAAATTATTAATTATATCCAGAATCGGACCCATTATCGAAAAATACCCAAGCCGGCCATTTTCTGGCAGGCTTGGTACCATTTTTTTTTTTAAACCACAAAAACTCTATAAAACGGCACCCCTCCCTTCAGATGAAGGCACACAGCCCGAGGCAGCTCGCTAATCACTGTTGAGGTAAATTTTTTTTTATTATTATTATTTTTTATTATTTTTTATTATTATGTTTTATTTTATAGAAAAATTAATTATATTATTAAAAAATTTAATAATAAACCCTAAACCCTATAACCCTAAACCCTAAACCCTAAACCCTATAACCCTAAACCCTAAACCCTATAACCCTAAACCCTAAACCCTAAACCCTATAACCCTATACCCTATAACCCTATAACCCTATACCCTATACCCTAAACCCTAAACCATATACCCTATACCCTATACGGTATACCCTATACCCTATAACCTAAACCCTAAACCCAAAAAGAAATAGTAACCAGTCAATTGTTTACTATTTAGTTACCTGACAATTGTTTACCATTTAGTAACCTGACAATTGTTTACCATTTTATAAAATGTAGTTTGTTTACCATGGCCTTTATTTCATTACACTATGGTGGGAAGATGCTTAATAGTGCACAAGGGGCGTATTACAACAAAGATGCAGCTCATTCATTAATGATTCCAGATGACATCTCACTTTTGGACCTGAAATCCATAGTTTACACACACACCGGTTACAACCCAGAAATGTGGGACCTAGAATTGGCAACCCGATATTGCCATCCCTCCAACGGGAAATGGATTGTTGCGAAACTGGTAGATGAGAGTACGTGGAGAGGCATGTTTGGTTATTTGAGGTCCGAAGGGAATTTTCTAATAGAAATATTTGCTAGAAGAGTTCCGGTAGAACCCGGGGTTGGAAGTTCGGGCTTTGGATCAGCGGCACCACATTATACCCCACAACCAGAAACATACAGACGTGACTCCACCTTACCCCTCAACGAACCTGACTCAGATACCTACAACTACGTCACTCCACCAGCACCAGCACCTCAACGAAGACACTCAGTTGCATCCCCACCTAGACACAATCGAGGCAGACAAAGACACTCAGTTTCAACCCCACCTAGATCCGTAAATGTGGCTCCTTTACCGTTACCTCCAGTATCACCTTACCCCAGACCTGCACTAGTGGACGATGCAACCTACCCGGACTTTGAAGATATTAATGAAATATCGGAGGACGATCTGAGGAGCGGGGATGAATTTGAGGGAGAAATGTGGGCGGATTCAGATCACATGGAAGGTTGCGATGAAGACGGGCTGGTTGAAACAGCTGAAAGGCACATGGGTCGTACTGATAAGGGGGGGCCGCTTAGTGGCCGGACTGATACGCACCCGTTCCCAGACCTCAATGATGTTTCTGAGTTTAGAGAAACAGATATTGGTTATTATGGGTAACGGATTGAGTACAAATGTGAGCTGACTGCAAACCAATATTTTAAAAGCAAAGAAGACCTAATGAAGAAGAACAGAGAGCACCATATAAAAAACAATCAGGAGTTCAGATATTGGAAAAGTGACAGGGATCGGGTTACTCTGGTGTGCAAGGACAAGAGTTGCCGTTAAGAGCTCAGGGCAAAGCCGACGGGATGTGCAGACGCATGGGTTATAACTAAGCAAGACAGGCCTCACACATGTAGGACTGAGCACACGAGGGACGACCACGAATGTCTGACGGCATCACTCATTGCCGATGTCATTGAGAACAGCATTAAAAGGGACCCGTGTATGAGCATCCAGACGGTGGCAGACATTATTTTGGCTGTGTATAACAATGTGACACCTAAATACAACCGACTGTGGAGGGGCCGTGAGCTGGCAATAGCCCGATAATTTGGGAGTTGGGAGATTTCATACAGCTTGCTGAGACCACTATTGATGGCAATTTGCCACAACAATCCCGGCTCGACCCACTAATTTCTGACCAGCTCGGTACGGAATAAGGAAACAGGACTAATTATGCCAGATGTTGCCCAGTTCAGAGCCGTAGCCTGGGCGTTTGGTCCATGCATTGCAGCGTTCCAGTACTTGAGACCAGTGATCAGCATAGATGCCTGCTTCTTGTCTGGGCGATATGAGGGGAGGCTTTTGATAGCTTGCGGTTACGATGCCGAGAACCAATTGTTGCCTATTGCATTTGCAATTGTACGGCAGGAGGATACTGAGAATTAGGGTTTTTTCTTGCAGTGGTTGAGGAATGAAGTGCTCGGCCTGTGTAAATTTGTATGTGTCATATCGAACCAGCACAAGGGGAGCAAAGCTGCACTGACAGCTGAATACGGATGGCCTCCCGAGCTTTTTGTGCACAGGTATTGTATGCAGCATGTTGCTGACAACCTGGTCCAGAACTGTGGAGACAGATGGTACGGATGGAGGTTCAGGGAAGGAGCAAAGAGGAAGAAGCCGAGAAGATTGAAAGAGATGTTCGAAGAGTTTGCTCATGTATGTCTAACTTATAACATTTCGTTTAATTATCTTATAAGAATTTTATGAAAATGAAATAACACCCCTTTGTTTTTGTGCAGCTAAATCCGAAGTGTAATGCATATTTAAAGAGGGTGGGCAAAGTACGTCCTAATGATGCGATGGAGCCGTCCAATTATGAGAAAATTTTCCAAACCTGTGATGGAGGATACCGATTTGGTATCATGACAACAAACGGCTCCGAGTCACTCAACAATGTCTTCCGAACGAGTCGTAGATTGCCTGTTTGTGCCATAGTGGAGGATACGTTCTACACATGCAACAGATGGTTTGTTGAGCGGTGTCAGCGAGCAATGGAATTACAAGACAAGGGACAGGTTCTTTCTGACCGGGTTTTGCAAAAGATCAAAAAACGTTGGGGGAAAGTTTCAAAAATGAAATTGGTGCGTTACACGCAGGGCCAAGGTCAGTACCAAGTTTCATTCCCAAATGAGTACGTTCCTTGCACCCGTAGCGACATGGGCAACATGGAACCCACTCACAGGGAGTTCATGTATATTGTGACGCGCGGTCCCGACAGACAAATGGAATGCACTTGCAGAGGTATCCAATTAACTTCTATTCCGTGCGCTCATGTCGTAGCTGTTTGCCGTGACCGAAACTGGCAAGAGGACGACTTTGTTGCAGACTGGTATAAAACACCCTATCTTCTGAGTACTTGGAACAATGTGTTCAATCCAATTGGCAATATGGGAGACTGGCCTCCTAATCCTGTAGACAGAATCCTTCCGAGTAGTGGTTGGATTAGGAAGGGGAGGCGAAAACACATCCGTCATGTAATGACGATGGATAAAATGGAAGGTAGACGAAGGGCATCAGCCTCGCCGTTCCACTTCCGATAGGCAACGAAGAGGTATGTAACATTCATCCAAAATTATTTTTCTTTTCAATTTATACCAACTTACTAAGTAACACATGCAAATGCAGAGGCAAGAAACGCAGCAAATGCGGCAGAAAATGAGCGAGTAATGGCGTCGGGAAGTGGGTCCGGAGGGTCACGGCGTAGCACTGTTGGGTTTTGAGGCTACCCAAAGCCATTAGGCTTAAGCTGCGGAAAGACCGTAAAATAAAAATTTTACTTCTAACTCAAGCCAAAAGGATTGAAGTGGTATGTCGGATAATCTACCGAGAGTTACATACCTGTTCAATCCGTTTCTCAGATTAAAAACCGTAAGTAAAACTTTACTCATTCAGATCATAGATTAAGTAGTATGTCGGATAATAACCGAGAGTTACATACCAGATATGTCGGATAATAACCGAGAGTTACATACCATATTAATCATTTATAGACCCAAAGTAGTAAAACCGTATTTACTTGTTTTTAATCAGTTTATAGATCTACTCCTTTGATTGATTTCTAAAAGATTAAATCTATTTAACAATTAAATAGATTAATATTTAACATTTATACCTTGTATCCAAATTCCAATTGGATTGTAGTTACATCTTGTAGCACCAGATGTCTGATGCCTCTATCGGTTGTCCACCAGGAAATAACCAGAGAGCGATTATTTCTTTTGCCAGAAATACTATAACCGCGTTTTTCGTAAATACACTATTCATGAAAAAATCCCGAAAACACTATTCACCGCAAACACTATTCGCGGCTCGCAAGATATACGTAATCAAATTACGTATTCTTTCTTCTCTTATGAAAACACTATTTTGGAGAGAAAATATTATAACCGAATCGAATCGAGTCGAATCAGATTTCTATATTTTTCTCTACCCCTACCCCTCTATTTATAGGGTTAGGGAGGTGCTTGTAAGCAGCTTGCAGCAGAGGTGCTTGGCTGCAAGCTGCTTACAAGGACGTGCTTGTAAGCTGCTTGCAGCAGAGGTGCTTGGCTGCAAGCTGCTTACAAGGACGTGCTTGTAAGCTGCTTGCAGCAGAGGTGCTTGTAAGCTGCTTGTTGCGATAAATTTATACAACGTGTCGAACACGCTCATAAATTTAATGTGTTTAAGCATGTCATCTCTATGACATTTATTTATTAATTATAACATTTATAATTAATCAAATAAATTAATTCTCTGATTACTTTCTTATTGGTGTGACCCGATAGGATCTGTGTTATGTTGGTAAATAGAATTAAAACCGTTTTAACTTCTATAATCATGAGAGGCATCTAGCAAAACGCATCATGACCATCCAATTACACAGATGATGCTGTACTGTACAATATCACGATCCAGTAAACTATTTTACTTGTGTTTAATTCTTTTGTCTCATAGCTGTCAGATTTATTTCAAGGTAGGTTTGTGTCATCCTTGCAAATTAATCTTTTCTTGATCTTGAACAGATTATCAAATATGATTAACTCTTGTTAATCATACCGCATGCAGATAATCTTATTCTATCAAGGGGCCCAGTGACACTATAACTCGTATGATAAATACAAGGGACAATAGTACTTTTGGTAGACCATCACTACCTCAGCTAAGTTATGTATACCGAAGAGCTACCGTTATAGCTACTTTTTACAGATAGCGTTAGGTAACAATCACACATACACATCTCTTAGTTAGGAAAGATGAATACCTCATACTGTAGAACTTAACACTGAATGAAAGCATTAATGACACGAACACAATTCCGTATAATGTTTCATTCGGGGTCTGTCAAATACCATGTTCCTAGAACACGTATCTATGTGATTAAAATGACAACTCTGTGTCTATGGTCTGTAAAACTTGACCATCTTTTAATCCACATACTAACCTTGTAGCGGTAATTAGTGTTCCTGCTAATTACCTCGGTCAGTGACCTTTTAGAGTATTATCATCTATATTATGAAGTTTCACAATTCCAGTCATTAACTCGAAATGATTCATAAATTCAATAATACTCAAGGAAACAAAATGATATTTTATTAATCATTCAATTCATGAACAAAGCTTTATATAATTAAATTATCGTATTATTGACTTCTAGATTATTACAAACTAACAATCTCCCACTTAAGCTAGAAGCCAATCATCGTAGGCTCTGCTCTATACAAAACTCTATTTTCTAAAATCTCGTAGATCAAAAGAAAAAATCTCATAGCCAATCTCCTATGTGTCTCAGACCCATAGAAGCAATATGCAACTGGTGCTTGGCTTGAGGAAGAGGTTTTGTCAGTGGATCAGCTGTGTTGCTGACTGTGTCAACTCTACAAATCTTTACATCACCTCTATTTACGATCTCTCGTATCAGATGATAACGGCGTAGAACATGCTTGGATTTTGAGTGCGATCTCGGTTCTTTGGCCTGAGCTATAGCTCCATTGTTGTCACAGTAGAGGTCCACAGGGCCTTGAACACTGGGAACCACTCCAAGTTCGCTGAGGAACTTCTTGATCCAGAAACCCTCTTTCGCTGCCTCGGATGCAGCTATGTACTCAGCTTCGGTGGTTGAGTCTGCTGTGGTCTCTTGCTTCGAACTCTTCCAGCTCACAGCACCACCGTTGAGTATGAACACGTATCCGGACTGAGACCTCGAATCGTCTTGGTCAGTTTGGAAACTTGCATCAGTGTAGCCATTTATTACGAGCTCGGAGTCACCACCGTAGACGAGAAACATATCCTTAGTTCTTCTCAAGTACTTAAGGATATTCTTTGCAGCATTCCAGTGCTCCATGCCTGGATTAGCCTGATATCTGCTCGTTACACTCAAAGCGTACGAGACATCAGGGCGAGTGCACAACATGGCGTACATGATAGATCCTATAGCCGAAGCATATGGAATTCTACTCATTATGCTTCGCTCATCAGTTGTCGAAGGACACTGAGTCTTGCTAAGCTGTGCACCATGATTCATTGGCAGGAATCCTTTCTTAGAATTCTGCATGCTGAACCGATTCAGCACTTTGTCAATGTACGTGCTTTGACTCAATCCTATGAGTCTCTTTGATCTATCTCTATAGATCTTTATGCCTAGTATATAGACAGCCTCGCCCAAGTCTTTCATTGAGAACACTTTCTTTAATGAAGACTTGGCTAATTGCAATAAAGGAATATCGTTACCTATTAAGAGTATGTCGTCGACATATAAGATTAGAAAAGCGATGGCCTCCCACTAGTTCTTTTGTACACACAAGGTTCTTCTTCGCATCTGATGAAGTCAAACTTTTTGACTTCTTCGTCAAATCGAATATTCCAACTCCGTGATGCTTGCTTCAATCCATAAATGGATTTAAGAAGCTTGCACACTTTCCCAGCATTCTTTGAATCTTCAAAACCCGTAGGTTGTGTCATGTACACATCCTCTTCTAAATTTCCATTTAAGAAGGCGGTTTTGACATCCATTTGCAATATTTCATAATCATGAAATGCAGCAATTGCTAGGAGTATCCGTATTGACTTAAACATTGCTACGGGCGAAAAAGTTTCATCATAATCTACGCCTAGAATTTGTTTGAAACCTTTCGCTACTAGCCGTGCTTTGTAAACAGTCATATTACCATCCATGTCTGTTTTCCTTTTGAAAACCCACTTGTTAGCTATGGGTTTTACCCCATCAAGTGGAACAACTAGGTTCCAGACCGCATTGTCATACATGGATTGTATTTCGGATTTCATGGCCTCCAGCCATTTATCGGAGTCGGGCCTATCCATTGCTTCCGCATAAGTCAGAGGATCTTCAGTGTCAAAAACTGAGACCTCGTGCAGTCCCATGTACCTCTCGGGCGCATGAACTGTCCTTGCTGACCTACGTAGCACTTGTTCTTCAGGCTGTTGAACTTCATCCACAACCGTGTGCGGGTTCAGTTCTACCTCAACTTGCGTTGAAGCATTTGAGCTCGGGACTGGAACCTCCTCTACAGCTGTTTGTGGATTTGGCTCTTCCAGATGCTCATCAGCCGAAGTATCAAGTGGTGGGTTAATCTGATATGTATCAGATATTATATTGTGTGATGTATCTTGAATTTCTTCAAGTATTACATTACTCCACTACTTCCTTTTGCGAGAAACTTGTTCTCCAAAAATTTACCATCACGAGCAACAACTATAGTGTTCTCGGATTGACGATAGAAGTAATATCCTTTCGTTTCCTTAGGATATCCTACAAAAAAGCACTTGTCAGATTTGGGACCAAGTTTGTCAGACGTCAAGCGTTTGACAAATGCTTCGCAACCCCAGATTTTAAGATAAGACATATTTGGGAGTTTCCCAAACCATAACTCGTATGGAGTCTTTTCAACTGACTTAGATGGAACCCTATTTACCGTTAGTGCGACAGTTTCTAGTGCGTGTCCAAAATAATTTTGGAAGGGTGGCGTTACTCATCATGGAACGAATCATGTCCAGCATGGTTCGATTCCTTCTCTTGGCAATACCGTAACATTGCGGTGTCCCTAGAGGTGTGAGTTGTGAGACTATCCCACATTCCTTTAAGTATGTTTTAAACTCATAACTCAAGTACTCGCCTCTACGGCCCTACCGTAAGGCCTTAATACTTTTGTTCAGTTGATTTTTTACTTTAGTCTTGAATTTCTTGAACTCGTCAAAGGATTTAGACTTATGTCTCATCAGGTAGACATAACCGTATCTACTGTAATCATCAGTAAACGTGATAAAGATAAAGTAGTGATAACCATTTTTGTACAAGTACTCATAGGTCCACATACATCGGTATGTATAAGACTTAATAAGTCACTTGCCCTTTCGCCCCTTTTGGAGAAAGGCGTTTTGGTCATTTTTCATCGTAAACAAGATTCACATGTGTAAATTGATTCAAGATCAAATTTATCAAGAAGTCCATTTGCATGCAACTTCTTGATGCGTTTCTCGTTTATATGACCAAGGCGACAATGCCACATATAAGTCATACTATCATGTGACGTTTTGAGTCTTTTGTTATTGATGTTAAACACGGGTTTGTCCATTTCCAGCATATAAAGACCATTCATCATAAAAGAAGATCCATAATATACCTCATTCTTATAAATAGAACACCTATTGTTCTTTATAACGAAAGAGAAACCATTCATCTCTAAACATGAGACTGAAATGATATTCTTGGAAATGCTAGGAACATAATATACATTATCTAATTTCAACAAAAGCCCACTAGGTAAATACAATTCTATGCTTCCAACTGTAACGGCTGCAACGTGTGCTCCGTTTCCAACTTGGAGTTGTATTTCTTTGTTGCATAGCTTCCTTCTATTCTTTAGTGCCTGCATATTCGAACAAATATGAGCACAGGATCCGATATCCAATACCCAATCATTAATAGAGGTTGCAACATTAATTTCAACAACAAAAATACCTGAGGTTGAAGCTTTGGATACTTTTCCAGCTTTCAGATCCGCCAAATATTTCGGGCAGTTTCTCTTCCAGTGACCTTTGTTATTACAATAATAGCAGTCAGAGGTAGCAGAAACCTTTATCTTGGGAGTGTTCTGTTTAGGAACATGCTTCCCTTTGCCTTTATACTTGGGAGCCACTTTCTTTTTCGCCTTTTTAATACTCCTCCCACCCTCTCGGATCATGAGGACAGAAGAACTCTTCCTCATATCCCCATCAGCGATTCTTAACATCCCCTGGAGCTCCTGCAAACTCTTGTTCATCCCATGCATGTGGTAGTTCATGATGAACCCCGCAAAGCTGTGAGGAAGAGAGTTCAATTCAGCTTCTCCAGCTGCTCAACATCGCTTGTCAAACGAAGCATGTGAGTGCCGATAGAGCCGCTCTCAGTCATCTTATGACTTAGCAGTGATTTGGTCACCTTGTATCTCTCGACACGTGCCTGCTCTTGAAACATGTTCTTGAGCTGTGAGCACATGTCGTAGGTTTTGGTGTCCATGAATCGTCTCTGCAATTCAAGACCCATGATACCTACCAAGAGACCTTGTACATCAGGCTCATCTTCCTTGTGTTTGATGTACTTGGTGAGCTCATATGCAGTGCCGCCTGGTTTAGGCTCAGCAGGGATCGGTGAGTTTAGGACATATTTTTTCTTCTCTCGTCGTAGTACAATGGTGAGGGTACGGAACCAATCCGTGAAATTGGATCCGTCCGCTTTCAGTTTCTCCTTCTCAAGTAAGGAGCAGAGTGAGAAAGGCGTTTCTTTAGACATGTTTCTACAACGTTAAATGTAAAGATTTTTAGCTTTGTTCATGTAATGTTTTTATTATAATAATAATAATAAAACTCCCACTACAAATTTGTTCTATACCCGTTTTGTAGTAGGATCCAAGATCCCTATTTTCACTAAAAACCAAGGCAGTGTATGCATATCATGGTCATAGTTATCTTAGGTAAGCAACTCTTTGCTAATCATATCTCTATATGACTCTTGGTTTCGTTAAACATCGTATGTTTAACCGAAACTTTGCCCCGAGCCTAAAACTCTTTTATAAATCATCGGTAAGTAACCTCACTCTATTTTGTTTTGTTATGTCTCACATAACCCTCGACCACCAAATGTAAAGGCGATGCCTACTGAGTAGGGTTAACATCAACCAATGAACAATGGTGTGAGGAGGATAGAGTAGGAAGGGCATACTACTTAATTTAGTGGATTTGTGCTTTACGTTTCAACCAAGCAGACAGTCAAGGGAAGGAAGGTTTTTCAAGAAAAATATTGGATGTGATCCCATTCGTATTTTTCTTCAAGGACCTCTTTCGTATGCTTCAATAAGCAATCATGGAAAGGAAGTCAGAGAGAGGAAAAATACCGAATGCGTTCTTATTGGTATCTTCCTTAAAGACCTCTTTCATATGCTTTTAATAAGCAGTCGTGGAAAGGAAGTCAGAAAGAAAACATAGCAAATGTGATCCCATTAATTTTTCTTTATAAAATTCTTTCCATTTGCGTAGCTTGGTAAGCCGTCAGTTCTTTTAACTGACTTTAGACCGTTTTACGGACACGTGAAAGTTGTCTGCCAGAAAGACCAACTGAGGGTGTCCACCTCCAGCCTTTCTTTGACATCACATTCTTTCACGGTTCCTTGAAAGCGATAAATCTAATTTATGCATTTGCTTAACTAGTAAGCTGTCAGTTCTATTGCTGACCATAGCAACTATCCTATCATATAGGAATAGTTATGCGGCTATGACAAGGCGTTAAATCTAATTTAGGCATTTCATATCTAAGCAGTAAATCCTATTTATATATGTGATCAAGTCACGTATATTTTTATCAGTTCTAATTCTTTATTTTGCAGCTATGCTTTTGTTCTTTATTTATACCGTAATAAGCATATAAACAGTTTATATGTTTAAAACACAGTTTATTCTTTTCAGTACGTAAAGCAATTTGGTAACGTGACAAAGTTCCTTTTGGGCCAGCCATTAGGACATGTAAAAGGGGCTCCCAGGAAAGATAGAGAGTCACAAGGACTACTTAAGTACTTTCTTTCCTAGACAGAACCATCTCTTTTACGGTGTGGAAATGACAGTTCTTACTCAGGTACTTTATTGCTTCATCACATTCTTAGATATACTTTACATAACCGAAGGTTTTCGAAAAAGCGAAAAAGTAACATTTTGCCATGCTTTGAAAACGTAAAGCAATTTAGTAACGTGACAAAGTTTCCTTTGGGCCAGTTGTCAGGACACGTAAAAGAAGGGGTTACGTCGGAAAGCCAAACGAAAGTTCCTTTTCCAGTCTTTCCCTTAACATAACCTTATCTTTTACGGGTGGAGATCAACAGTTCTTACTTGGATACTTTATTGCTTCATCACATTCTTCGATGAACTTTAACGCAATCAAAAGTTTTCAAAAAGAAAGCGTAAAATCCTATTTTACCTTTCTCGGTCGGAAAACCGATCCAAGAAATGTAAAAACTTACATTTCATAAGAACATGTAAAGAAAGCTTTTAAATCTAATTTAAAACTTTCTCGGTCGGAAAACCGAACCAAGAAAATCCAGTTCTATTCGGTTTGGACCTAAGCTGCAAATCTAAGAATTAAACCGATACGCGGTATAAGTTATAACTTTTAGAAAATCAATTCAACAGGAAAGCCTTGTGCTCTGATACCACTGTTGGGTTTTGAGGCTACCCAAAGCCATTAGGCTTAAGCTGCGGAAAGACCGTAAAATAAAAATTTTACTTCTAACTCAAGCCAAAAGGATTGAAGTGGTATGTCGGATAATCTACCGAGAGTTACATACCTGTTCAATCCGTTTCTCAGATTAAAAACCGTAAGTAAAACTTTACTCATTCAGATCATAGATTAAGTAGTATGTCGGATAATAACCGAGAGTTACATACCAGATATGTCGGATAATAACCGAGAGTTACATACCATATTAATCATTTATAGACCCAAAGTAGTAAAACCGTATTTACTTGTTTTTAATCAGTTTATAGATCTACTCCTTTGATTGATTTCTAAAAGATTAAATCTATTTAACAATTAAATAGATTAATATTTAACATTTATACCTTGTATCCAAATTCCAATTGGATTGTAGTTACGTCTTGTAGCACCAGATGTCTGATGCCTCTATCGGTTGTCCACCAGGAAATAACCAGAGAGCGATTATTTCTTTTGCCAGAAATACTATAACCGCGTTTTTCGTAAATACACTATTCACGAAAAAATCCCAAAAACACTATTCACCGCAAACACTATTCACGGCTCGCAAGATATACGTAATCAAATTACGTATTCTTTCTTCTCTTATGAAAACACTATTTGGGAGAGAAAATATTATAACCGAATCGAATCGAGTCGAATCAGATTTCTTATATTTTTCTCTACCCCTACCCCTCTATTTATAGGGTTAGGGAGGTGCTTGTAAGCAGCTTGCAGCAGAGGTGCTTGGCTGCAAGCTGCTTACAAGGACGTGCTTGTAAGCTGCTTGCAGCAGAGGTGCTTGGCTGCAAGCTGCTTACAAGGACGTGCTTGTAAGCTGCTTGCAGCAGAGGTGCTTGTAAGCTGCTTGTTGCGATAAATTTATACAACGTGTCGAACACGCTCATAAATTTAATGTGTTTAAGCATGTCATCTCTATGACATTTATTTATTAATTATAACATTTATAATTAATCAAATAAATTAATTCTCTGATTACTTTCCTATTGGTGTGACCCGATAGGATTTGTGTTATGTTGGTAAATAGAATTAAAAACCGTTTTAACTTCTATAATCATGAGAGGCATCTGGCAAAACGCATCATGACCATCCAATTACACAGATAATGCTGTACTGTACAATATCACGATCCAGTAAACTATTTTACTTGTGTTTAATTCTTTTGTCTCATAGCTGTCAGATTTATTTCAAGGTAGGTTTGTGTCATCCTTGCAAATTAATCTTTTCTTGATCTTGAACAGATTATCAAATATGATTAACTCTTGTCAATCATACCGCATGCAGATAATCTTATTCTATCAAGGGGCCCAGTGACACTATAACTCGTATAATAAATACAAGGGACAATAGTACTTTTGGTAGACCATCACTACCTCAGCTAAGTTATGTATACCGAAGAGCTACCGTTATAGCTACTTTTTACAGATAGCGTTAGGTAACAATCACACATACACATCTCTTAGTTAGGAAAGATGAATACCTCATACTGTAGAACTTAACACTGAATGAAAGCATTAATGACACGAACACAATTCCGTATAATGTTTCATTCGGGGTCTGTCAAATACCATGTTCCTAGAACACGTATCTATGTGATTAAAATGACAACTCTGTGTCTATGGTCTGTAAAACTTGACCATCTTTTAATCCACATACTAACCTTGTAGCGGTAATTAGTGTTCCTGCTAATTACCTCGGTCAGTGACCTTTTAGAGTATTATCATCTATATTATGAAGTTTCACAATTCCAGTCATTAACTCGAAATGATTCATAAATTCAATAATACTCAAGGAAACAAAATGACATTTTATTAATCATTCAATTCATGAACAAAGCTTTATATAATTAAATTATCGTATTATTGACTTCTAGATTATTACAAACTAACAAGCACAGCTACGAGCGGTTTAGATGCAACTGCTATGTATGCCGAAGCAATGGGAGAGGCGGTTGCCATAGGAGGAGAGGCGGTTGAGGTGCAAGGGGAGCCATCTGTCCAACCAAGGAGGTCCACTACTAGACGCACAACAAGAGCATCTACAAGCCAAGCAGGGTCATCTGGAGCCCAGGCCGGCCCATCTACAAGCCAAGCAGCGTCATCTGGAGCCCAGGTCGGCCCATCTAGTGAGCAACCAGAGCCATCTGGTAGACCATCTCGTAGGGCATCTTTCGCAAGTGGTTTACTTCGGGGATTAAATTTTAGACGTGGCAATAATAGGTGATTTGTATGCATGTTGTAAAAAGTGTGTGGACTCTATTTGCAATTTGTGTGTACTTTATTATTTTGAACGAAACTCGGAAATGAAATATTTGACTCTAATAGAAATCACCTAAAACAAAAATAATGCGGTTTTAAAAAAAAAAAAAAAAAGTACCAAGCCGGCCAGAAAATGGCCGGCTTAGGGAGGGAGTAAGCCGGCCATTTTCTGGCCGGCTTGGGTATTTTTCGATAATGGGTCCGATTCTGGGTATAATTAATAATTTGTATTAAACTTTGGATATTAATAAAAATGTCGGTGTTATGCCCACAAAAGTGTATTGAGTATTTTATTAAAAATAACCTCAATCTGAAATTTGCAACAATAAACATTTTAAAAATCAAAATCAGCCTCCAATAGAAAATAAATATTCCAAGGCCTCACTTGAAAAAAAACAGACTGTCTGACATAATCTACTTTTGAACTTCCGCTGTAAAATTTCGTAACCATTCAATCTTGATCAAACTTTTGTGATTGGGTCAATTACAAATTAAGGGTATTGTACATTGCAAAATTGTTAGACCGAACACTTTTTAATCCAATGATTTTCATGTAAAATCGGAAAAAAAAAAAAAAAAATGTGTCGGATATATATGCGGAGACACTCGGACACGCTTTTGTAAAATAAAGAGCAGGTAAGATTGGGGCATTCTTTGGTTTGATACCTCCAAGAACTTAGTGATGTTTTTTTTTTTTTTTTGTAGTGGGCTTAAAAATGTATTAAATTGACTAATTTATTATTAGAGCGGAGTAGCTAGGTCTGATGAGCATCTGATTTATCTTAGGTTCGATCAGTTTCAAGTAGTGTATTGATTATACCCGCCCGGTCCAACCCGACCCGCGCAAACCCGGGACCCGGACCCGGACCGACCCGGATCCGAGCATGAACCCGACCCGAACCGTCCTAAAGGGATGGGTCGGGTTTAAAACGGGTCGGATGCGGTTTTCTGGGCGAAACCCGACCTCCCCCCCACCGTTTCAACCCGTCTACCCGAACCCGACCCGGACCGGCCTAAACCCGATCCGAACCGACCGAACCCGACCCAAAACCCGACTAAACCCCCCTAAAACCCGGCCGAACCCGGGTGAACCGACCCTAACCCGACTTAACCCGGGTCAAACCCGACCTAACCCGGGTCAAACCCGACCTAACCCGGGTCAAACCCGACCTAACCCCCCCGAAACCCGGGTCAAACCCGGCGGGACCCGACCCGACCCGAGCCAACCCGACCCCCCATCCGAAATTTGAAATTTTTTTGAGTTTCAACGGCAGATTTCCCCCCCCCCCCCAAAAAAAAAACCCTTAAATATACCCCTTTCTTCATAAATTTTCACATCTCATACTCATTATTCTCATCTCACATCTCATACTCATTATTCTCATTCTCAATATTTTTATTATTCTCAAATTTTATTTTTATTGTTTAAAAAAAAGAGTTGCAATTTATTTCATTCTACAAATACGCAAAGGAATACGAAAGACGAAAGTAGAGGAATTACGAAGGATTTTTTCATTCTACCTCCCGCAAGATTTTTCCGCAAGATTAAAAGGTTAGATTTATTTTTAGTAATTGTTAAATAATTAGAATTAGTTTAAATAGGTTAATTTAGTAATTGTTAGGAATTGTTAGATAATTTAAGTAATTGTTAGTAATGTTTAGAAATTTGTAGTAATTTTGAGTAATTGTTACTTTGTTAGTAATTGTTAGTAATTTTAAGTAGATGTTAGTAATTTTTAGTAATTGTTAGATATTGTTAGTAATTTTTAATATTGTTAGTTTTTCTTTGTTAAATTCGGATTTATTTTTAAATTTGTTAGATAAATAAGCTACATTTATTTGTTTGTTCAAATAAATGTTATATTTGTTAGATTTTTGAATATGTTAGATTATTGGATTTTATTTTTGAATATGTTAGATTATTGGATAATGGATATGTTAGATTATTGGATTTGTTAGATTATTATATTTTATTTTGAAAATCGGATTTATTTTGAAATATGTTAGATTTTATTTTTTTAAATTCGGATTTATCTTAAATAGGTTAGATTTTTTAGTTATTTTTTATTTTTGAATTTGTTGGATAGTTAGATTTATTTTTAAATATGTAATCTTTATTTTTAATAGGTTACATTTGAATAATTTCAAATATGTTAGATTTTAGATTTATTTTTAAATATGTTAGATTATTATATTTAATTTGAAATATGTTAGATTTTACTTGTTAAAATAAGTTATTTTATTTATAAATAGGTTAGATAAATAGATTTGTTAGATTAATATGTTGTATTTTCTTTTTTAAATTTTGAATATGTTAGATTATTGGATTTTATTTTGAAATTCGGATTTATTTTGAAATAGGCTAGATTTTATTTTTTTAAATTCGGATTTATCTTAAATAGGTTAGATTTGTTAGTTATTTTTTATTTTTCAATTAGTTGGATAGTTAGATTTATTTTTAAATATGTTATCTTTATTTTTAATAGGTTACATTTGAATATGTTAGAAATATGTTATATTTTAGATTTATTTTTGAATATGTTTGAAATATGTTAGATTTATTTTTAATAGGTTACATTTTTAGTAGGTTACATTTGAATATGTTAGATTATTGTATTTTATTTTGAAATAGGCTAAATATGTTAGATTATTGTATTTGTTAGATTATTGTATTTTATTTTGAAATAGGTTAGATAAATAAATTTGTTAGATAAATATGTTATATTTTATTTTTTAAATTTTGAATATGTTAGATTATTGAATTTTATTTTGAAATTCAGATTTATTTTGAAATAGGTTAGATTTTATTTTTTTAAAATTCGAATTTATCTTAAATAGGTTAGATTTTTAGTTATTTCTTATTTTTGAATTTGTTGGATAGTTAGATTTATTTCTAAATATGTTATCTTTATTTTTAATAGGTTACATTTGAATATTTTCAAATATGTTAGATTTTAGATTTATTTTGAAATATGTTAGATTATTGTATTTGTTAGATTATTGTATTTTATTTTGAAATAGGTTAGATAAATAGATTTGTTTGATAAATATGTTATATTTTATTTTTTAAATTTTGAATATGTTAGATTATTGAATTTTATTTTGAAATTCGGATTTATTTTGAAATAGGTTAGATTTTATTTTTTTAAATTCGAATTTATCTTAAATAGGTTAGATTTTTTAGTTATTTCTTATTTTTGAATTTGTTGGATAGTTAGATTTATTTCTAAATATGTTATCTTTATTTTTAATAGGTTACATTTGAATATTTTCAAATATGTTAGATTTTAGATTTATTTCTAAATATGTTAGATTATTGTATTTGTTAGATTATTGTATTTATTTTGAAATAGGTTAGATAAATAAATTTGTTAGATAAATATGTTATATTTTATTTTTTTAAAATTTATAAATTTGAATTAGACATTTTTTTTAATTCGAATTAAACATATTTTTTGAATTTGAATAAGATTTTATTTTTTAAATTTTAATTAGATTTTATTTTTTAAATTTAAATAATTTATATTTTATTTTGTTAGAGTTATAATTTGAATTAGACTTATTTTTTCTTAAATATATTTTTTAAATTTGAATTAGAGTTATTTTTTTAAAATTTATAAAATTGAATTAGACTTTTTTTTAAATTTGAATTTCAATTAAACTTTATTTCTTTTAAATTTGAATTAGAGTTATTTTTTTAAATTTATAAAATTGAATTAGACTTTATTTTTTAAATTTTAATTAAACTTTATTTTTTTTTATTTTTTATTTTTTTCTTTTTCTTTTTCTTTTTCTTTTTCTTTTTCTTTTACTTTTTCTTTTTCTTTTGAATTTCGGTCAATGACATAGCAGAATTTCTTTTTCTTTTTTTTTTTCTTTTTTTTTTTTGTGAAGTTCGGCCAATTTGAATTTAGAGACTTAGAGGCCAATTTGAATTTAGATTTATTTTTGTTAGATTTAATTTATATTTAATTTAGATTTAATTTAGATTTAATTTAGATTTAATTTAGATTTAATTTAGATTTAATTTGAATTTAGAGGCCAATGAGAACTTTAATTTATATTTAATTTAGATTTATGTTAGATTTAATTTAGATTTATTTTAGACGTAATTTAGAATTAATTTACATTTAATCTAATTTATATTGAATTTAGATTTATATTTAAATAGATTTATGTTAGATTTAATTTTGATATGAATTTGGTTTTAATATGTAGAACAAATGGACCCCGAAATGCCCGAATGGATGCGTGTTGCTCATAGAGCTTCCGCCGATTTTTTCAACCCTACGCCCGATGGCCAACAACAAGATATGGAGGCAATAGAAAGTAGGATTCAACCACAAGAACCACCTATTTATCCACAAAATCCCTCCCAAATTCAACCGCCGTATCCACAATTTATCATCAACAATATCCTAACTATTATCCACAAAATCCATCCCAAATGGCACCACCTAATTACTATTATTCTAACCCTTCATATGGAGCAGGTACGGCTTCTACAGGATCGACTCAATACACCGCCCCTATAGGAAGCGGTCCCTCGACAAGTGTCCCGGAAATTGAAGTTGTCCCCGCAACCCAAGCCGAAGTTGTTGCTCCCATTCCCATCGAACCACCGAAGAAGAGGAAAACCAAGACACCCGAATACAAGGCGGATTGGTGGCGGTATTATGAGAGGACATTGAATGCGAGTGGAGTTGTCCGTACTCTAAAATGTAAGGTACGCGGTTGCAAGGTTATTTACGAGTATAAACTTGCAAATGGTATGTCCACTTTTAAGAAACATGCCGATGGTCATGCGAAAAAGGGTGAGTTACCGCAAGAAAATGCGGACCCGCGGTTAGTCCAAACCCTTATGAACCCGAATGGTAGTAGAACCCACCAAAGATATGATGAAAAAATAATGCTTGAAGAATTTGCCCGATATATTGCCCACAAGGAACAACCAATTAGTATGGGTAATTGTAGTAGTTTTGCCCGGCTATGCATTCGGGGGTTAGCTCAACCATTGTATAAGAAAATCCATCATAGAAAAGTGGTACGTGAAATGAAAAACCAGTTTTTCCAAAAGAAAAACGAGCTACTAGCTATATTTGGATATGCCAATTATAATGTCTCCATTACCTCCGATATATGGACTGCCGGTAAACACGGCCTAGGGTACTCTTGTATTACCGGTCATTGGATCGATGAGAATTGGGTTTTACAAAATCGGGTTTTAAGTTTTCGGGTGTTAGAGTCCCCGCACACTGCACAAGTTATTTACCATTCAATTATTGAGGTTTTACAAGAATATAATCTAAAAAGGGATTTACGGAACAAGATTTTTTCTATCTCGTTCGATAATGCTAGCAACAATGTAGCGTCTATCGATCATTTCATCCGGTCCCTAAACCCAATCATGAATGGTGCACTGTTTCACCAAAAGTGTGCTTGCCATATACTAAACCTTACCGTAAAAGATGGTCTTAAGGTAGAAGCCGTAAAGGACTTGATAATTAAATTCAAGGGAGGTCTTGCCCATATTTATTCAAACCAAGAAAGAAAACAAAATTTCGCAGCTTTGTGCGAAAGAATAGGTTTGGGCAAAATGAGGGTACCTTGGGATATAGACACCCGTTGGAATTCCACCTACAGGATGCTGCACCGATGCATTCCTTACAAGGCGGCTATAGGGGAGATGTTGAGATCGACGGACGAAGGACAAGCTTTGGAACTCACCGACCCCGAATGGCAGCTAATAATAATGCTTGCACAATTCCTTGGAACCTTTTTCACCGCAACCGTGAAATTATCTTGCTCGTACACACCGACGGCACATGAGTTGCTGCACCATCTCTACTATATTTCCAAGGTGTACCGTGAGATGGAAGATAGGGATAGTGAGGATTCCCCTCTCCATCCGATCGTAGCAGCCATGAAGGTAAAATTTCTTAAATATTGGGAAGAGGTACCCCTCTTGACCGTTCTCGCAAACTGCCTCCATCCGGCATACAAGAAGAAGTTCACGGTAAAAATATTTCAAGCCTACAAGAGAAATCTAAAATTAAACTGGAGGGACGAGGAGCCCCGCGTACAAAAGGCATTGGAGGACATGTTTGCCATATACAGCGAAAGAAGAAATGCCGACCAACCGCCTCCGACCGGTGGCGTGAGGTATGAATATAAATATACATATGCTTTTAATATTTATTATTTATAATATCTACATTATTTGTCCACTAATTTTTTTTCTATTGTTTTAATAGTCTATCCACACACAGCAGTACTGGATTGTTAGGCGATTTTCAGGATGATGACGACCCGACGGGATCCCAAGGTAACACGAACGAGTTAATGAGCTACTGTTTGGGGACCACCGAATGGAGTTGACTTCATGGATTGGTGGAGGAGGAATGCAACTGCCTATCCAACACTGGCGATGATGGCCCGCGACATATTTGCCGTGCCCGTGTCAACCGTCCCTTCTGAATCCTGTTTTAGCTCGGCGAACAGGATCCTTACCGATAAACGAAGTAAGCTGGGAGCACATGTTTTCGAGAGACTTGTGTGCTTGAAAGACTGGATTGATGCTGAAAATCGCACGCAACATGCCATGAGATTGGAAGCATCATCATCCGGTGTCGATACTCAAGAAAGCGGTACCGAGGGACCTGAGCCTAACGAAGATTCGGACGGTGAGCAAGAGAGCGACCTATGGTATATGCACAACAACTACTAGATAGGTAGTGTCGGTATAAAATTCTATCCTCTTTTAATTTTTATTTACATTTATTTAAATTATAATTTCTAAATATTTCAATTGTTTTATTTTAAAGAATAATTACTAACAAAAAAAAAGTTAGAACTCTGCCTATGTTATTTTACATAGCCAGTCCCAAGCCCGGAATAAAGGAGGAGGGTAACTTTTGTTTTTAAATCTATTGTTTTAAAATAATTCGGTTTTAAAGATAAAAAATAATTCGGTTTTAAACTAATTCGGTATATCTCGGTTTTAGAATAATTTGGTTTTAACAAAATTCGGTTTTAATTTAATTTGATTTTGTTATAAGTTATAACAAAAATATATTGAGTTAAAATAAAATAAAAAGAAAAAAAAAATGCAAAAAAAAAAAATGGCTCTCTGCCGCTGCCCTCTGCCCCTCTCTGCCTCTGGAAACAGAAAACAAAAAAAACAAAAAAAACAGAAACCGGAAAAAAAAAAAAAAAAACCAACCCGGACCGGCCCTACCCGAACCGGACCGACCCCTGACCCGACCTAACCCGCCCCGTCCTAACCCGCCGGGTTTAGACCGGGTTAGGTTCGGCCGAGTCAGACCCCAACCCGCCCCCCTACCCACTCAACCCGTTGACCCGTGCTAACCCGTGCCCGAGTCAACCCGGGGACCGGTCGGGTTTGGACCGGACCGACCCGAACCGGCCCCTTTTCAAACCACTAGTTTCAAGACAGTCTAATCTGTTTCAAGATTTGTGTCCTCTGTTTTAGTATTGTGCAAGTCTATTTCAATTTTCATGCACACATATTGGACAAGCATGCAAGTTTGCATAATTATTCTTGTACAACACACAGTCATTTTGACATGCATGTATTCTTTCAATTGCTAGACCCATGGGACACACCAATTTTTCGCATGATATATCGAATCAGGTAACTCGTTCTCCTGTGGGAGCATTTTGCATAAAAGCTTTAGTAAAGATGTGAAACTTTATCGCTCCAACCATTACTTGCTTTTAAGTCAAATAATTGCAACACGGCTGAGAGTTTTGTGAAATTTGTACACCCAGGATACAACTCCTTCTTAGATCCATTAAATAATTCCTCAAATTCTTGATAATTATCACCAAAATGATCCTCCACATCATGTAACATTTCTTCAATATTATCGTGATTATCAATATCAAATTCATCATTATTAATATCCAAATCTTCATTATAATATCAATTTCATCATTGTTGATCTCCCGTTCATTATTATCATCCAAATCAATTTCAACGTGATCAACATCAATAAAGTTCATATCATTCAATTCATCCTGATCGCGATTTTGATCAACATTTTTACTGGTACTAGTTTCTCCAAATCTCTCCCCATGCAATATCCAACAAGTATATCGTTCCTTAAATCCATGACAAATCAAATGATCTCTAACATCAGAGGTACAGTGCCTTTGAAAATTTTACAATCTTTACAAGGGCACAAAATATTGTGAAGTCCGATTTTCTCCTTATGAGTCTCAGCAACTTTTATAAACTCTTCCACACCAACTAAATATGTAGCACTAGTACGTGATATTACATGCATACATCCAACTCCGATCCATCTATAACATAATATTGAAATTTAATATATGATTAGAGACCACCAACTTTTAATATGTGTTGACCTTCTAAATGAGACAATAACATGAAATCAACATAAAAGCATCAAAATGTATAACAAAAAAAATAAATATAATTATAAATATTTAATAACTAACCTTATAGAGAGGCTAGAGAAGAAATGTAGATCAATAGATCGAGAGTCTTGTGAGTTCAACCTTGAACTAATGTCGCGTAGAATAGAAAGTAGAACACTGAACAATTAAAAAATATTTTTATGCAGATAAAAAAAAATTGATGAAAAAAACTGATGAAAAAACTGATGAAAAAAATTAAACTTAGAAATACATGTCAATTTAATTAGAAATAACAAGTTTTAAATGAAGGAGACAAAAAATTTCGAGTAAGCTAAAACAATAAAAATTATTGAAGAACTCACCTACGAAATCTAATGGTAGTTTCCTTGACAATAATGAGAATCACCTTTCTTCACAAATTTGCTTTGTGTATCACCAATACAATACAAGACAACTTGATTATTCTCTCTAATTATAAAGGACTTTATATGGTAAAAATGGAAACTTTTTTCAATTTCTTTTTTTTTTTTGGTAAATTTTTGATAAAAATATAATGCAAATGACATGAGAGGGTGAAAATAGCAACTTCTTTCCAAATTAACTTGTCATATACTCACATTATAGATATAATTATATAAAATGGGCAAGAACAAAAATATAAAAAAATTTACTATATATTATATTTTCTAAAATTAACAATATATTATATTTCCAAAATTAACTTGTCACATTTCCAAAAATAACGATATATTTATTTTCTTCATCTCATTGGAAGTCTGCACAAATTTATATATTTGTTGTTTCTCATTTTATTTATTTTTGAGAACTGGAAAGGTGAATTTTCTAAAAAAAAAATTAAAAAAAAAATCTTTTTATGCATATTAAAAAATTATTTGATGAAAAAAAAAAAATCAAACTTACAAATACATGTCAATTTCAATAGAAATAACAAGTTTTGAATGGAGGAGACAAAAAATGCCGACTAAAAATTAAAACAATACAAATTATTTTGGTAACTCATCCGTGAAATGTAATGGTAGTTTTCTTGACAATAATGAGAATCACCTTTCTTCACAAATTTGATTTGTGTATCACCAATACAATACAAGACAACTTAATTATTCTCTCTAATTATAAAGGACTTTATATGGTAAAAATGGAAACTTTTTTCAATTTCTTTTTTTTTTTGGTAAATTTTTGATAAAAATAAAATGCAAATGACATGAGAGCGCGTTGGATGAAAATCGAAGCACATCTAAAGCGATTCTTGTATCGACGTACAATAAAGAAATGTACATTGCAAAGTACTATAACCTAACTCAAAAAACATTTAAATGTGAAGATTCTATAAAATTAATGATTTGTTTTGTAATAGTAGTTAAGAAATTTATAAGAATTAATTTCTTAAAATGTTTTGCGACTGGATGAAGATTTAATTAGATCTATAACTATCACTAGTGTAATACATAATAAAAATATTACGAATCATATCATAACACGTTACTATATAACAATATGAATGAATAATGATATGCTCAACCAAAATTCATTTTTAGCATGCTCAACCAATTTGATATACACTTGTAATGTAAAATTAACATAGAATGAAACAACCCGTTAGTTATACTATGAAGTATTAAAAAATCAATTCTATCCCCGCATTCCAACGAACAATCATGTGCACAGAAGCGCGACACTGCAGACGCAACGGCTACAACCCTTACACCTCGTCCTCCACCGCTGACAATGACTGCTCCTCCTTCTCCTCCACCGACATCTAGGGCGCAGTCGATGACTCCATCCCTGCTCTCCACTGACGATATAGCTATCTAACCTGAAAATTATACATTGAGATCGATATATATCTTGAAAAATTGTAAAAATTTCATATTCAGCATGCACATGAGTGGGATGGATAATGAAAATAGATGAATTAAAATAGCACAATGTTAAATAATGCTCCGGAGCCAAGTTGGCAGCGTGTTGCAATAGTATAAATACGGAGAGTCAAATAAATTATATTATATTAAAATTATATGGAATACAATGACAGGATTATTTGAAATAGTAAAAAAAAATAAGAAAAGGAAATAGAATTAGACTGATTGGAATATAGAAAATGTGTCATTAATATGCAATGCTCTTATTTTGTCACATAATATGCAATGCTACAAAATATCAGTACTCCTATGTTGCATTTTTATTTTGTCACATAATATGCAATGCTACAAAATATCAGTACTCCTATGTTGCATTTTTATTTTGTCACATAATATGCAATGCTCTTATTTTTCTGTAGAAAATTATTTTTGACAATTTTTATTTTCATAATATTAATATAAAGTAAAAATTTGATATTAACATTATAGGCATGGTTTATATTGCCAACGTTTCTTGTTATAAAAAAAGGGATGAAATTTAGTTGGTGTATGTTTCGCCTGGCTTAAAAGCTCAATAAAAAAAGATGCGAGACACCAATACCAACCAATAGAATATAAGTTTTGGTTACCTTTTCTTTTTCTGTAGTTTGATCTAGATTGTAGTAGAGAATAAATAGGTCACTTGGAAGTTGGAACGATGCATGCAACAACTTAAAAATAATAATAATTAAGCAGTAGCAAGGTGATTATTATTAGTGATATACTTCCTGACATAAAATTTTAGAATTACGTAAATTCTTTTAGGAATAAGTAAAATAAAATCTTAGGAATTAATTTTGAAAATGGAACAGCTCATTCCAAAGTTCCAAATATACAACCTCAATTTCAGTATATTTGTAAAAAAGAATTCCCTGCTCATATTCACTAGTAAATTAAATATATATTCACTGTCAATTTAAAATTCTAGTAAATTAAATAAATCAGCCTTGCGTAAGTTGTTCTCTATTCTTTCTTCCAATTCCAAGAAGCTCACCTACTATCTTAAATTTCTTTAAAACTCCTTTTATAAATTAAAGATTCAATCAACAATTGTAAGATTTTAAAGGAAGAAACTTAATTTGCTTATATTAATTGAGAAAACAATGAGAAACTAATAATTTTTTTATAAAAGTGAATTTCTACAAAAAAAAAAAAAACAATCTCTAATTTTTCTTTTTCTTCTTTTTTTCAAAATACGTAGATTCAGAGCAAACCTCGATATTATATTCTCTATTATAAATGGCACCTATTGGGAATGTATATAGTTTGACCGATAGCCATAACTTTTGACCAGCCATTAACAAAATTTGACCGGTAGCCATAACTACTCTTTTAAAATCTGCACGCGTTTGGCGCTATTTGTGCTTCTCGGTAAGAGAAGAATATTAATGTTCTATGTCGGTCAGAATATAGCTGTTTGATCGTTCAATACTCTTTCTATATAATTACTAACCAAAGATATTTGCAGCCTCCATCTCCTCTCTCTGTCTAAACCTTATCTCTGAGTCTAAACTCTAAACTCTTACCCCACTTGATTCCACGGCGACTCACTGTGTGTATAGTGTGTGGGGGTTAATGAGAGTGGACAATATTAACACTCCAATGGCAACTAGCTTGGGTACCACAAGGCAGTCATCAAGCCTAGACCATAATAATGGCAATGCTATTTGCCATAGGAGTGTTAATATTGTCCACTCTCATTAACCACCACACTTATACACCCAGAATCCCTTTTCTCTGTGAACCAAAACAATCTGAAGGACTAAATCTGAAGGACTAAAAATGAAATTCTGCTGAGCTTAGGTCTATCATCAATGTGATTTACTTTTGGTAAGATTGTATTCATTATGGTTTTTAGTTGCTAAGATTGTATTCAAGAGATAAGACAAGTGTCAAAGGCAGCCGACGAGCAAATATGGTATTAAACTTTACATTTAATATACTTTTTTTAATATCTAATATACTCTTGAAAGAGCACAGGTATAAATACTTTGTTTGTTTGTAATGAATGATACAATAGGCGCATGGTGCCACAGATTACGTTTCAGGCTTGACTCTTTACTCACATATTGAGGTTTGTGTGTTGGGTTCTTTTGGACCCAAAAAAAAAAATGATT
>JAJGRW010000025.1:0-58704 GCA_025461045.1 Carex parvula
ATGATTCTACACAGTAGGATACCACACTAGATCAGAAGCCCATCCGATAACCTAATTAAGTTTCCCTAAAAAAAATGTGCACTATCGTGACCCATATCGTATTTATTAAAGTATATCTAGTTAGATTTTTGTTTCCTTAATTTATAAGGTAGATATACAGATAAGGTAAAATTAGATGATATGATAAGAGAAGTATGAGTTAGAACTATTTGATATTTTGTACTTTCCGATAATTATTAAATATAATTAATTTTTATTCAGTTATTTAATTGTGATGTTTATAACTACGTAAAATTGATTTACATAATATTATTTAATTTGTAATTTTTATTTTATTAAAATAGCTGGAGGAATATATATTTTCTTAATGTATGAATTATATTATGTTGATTGTTTAATTAATATATGTACTTATCCACTATTTATATAATCATATAATATAAATTATCATAGAGTGAGGCTATGATAATATGCATATTAATACATAGTGTCTCGTGTTATGAATTTGTATTTCTATTTTTTTATCTCAATGATAACTTTATTTTCTCTCTCATTTGTCTGAAAATAAATAAATTCTGGCCTCCTATATTTCAGAATAAATTTAGATTTAATTTGAAATTTTACGTATCTAAGATAAAGAAATTCGGTTATTTAAACTCGTTTGCAATAATTTTTTTATTTCAAATAATTGTATGAAAAATAGTTACAATAAAAAAACTTAGGAAAGAGAGTAGGTCTGCTAATGAGCCGGCTCATGAGCTAGACAGCTCAATAATTTAAATGAGCCGAGTCTAACAAATAAAGCTCAACTCAGTTCGAACTCAAATCTTATCACTCCAACAGGGACGAATTCGGGCCGAATCGAACTCAATCTTATACTCCAACAGGGCCGAGTTTGGGCCGAATCGAGCGGCCCATATTGAACCTAATCACATTTTAGAATTGTCGGGTTCAAACGCAATTTTCACCTAAAAATGTAATTCAGATAGATAAAGAGATTATTTTACAAGCACAGCACAGCGTCATGTAAGAGACTGCAGCGTAGGCCTCAACGCTGCGTCATACCGGATCATTATAATATAAATTAAAATCTGCTCCAAAATATTGGAGATGAGATAATTTAGAAAGTAAAAATTAGAGATGGTGATTTTCATTATATGATTTCAAAAAATTCAGAAATAAAATATTATATCACTTTGTTTCAATCAGCGAAGAGAGCAATAAATTTCAATAATCCGTGCAGAAATGTAGATACATGGTAGATAAAGAGATCAAGAAAGGAATTAATTAGCTTCGAAAATTTATAGGCAAAAGATGAACATGACATTTGATTTCAATAATGTGTGCGAAAAGAGTAATAAATTTCATTCAAGAAATTAAAAAATACTACAAATGATTGTCTTTTCATAGTTATAAATATATGTGTTTATATTAAATGATTATATAGAAATGGTATTATCATTTATCAGGTATTTATACGGATATCGGGTCGGGTTCGGTTATAGGTCGGATAACTAAATAAAACTCATATCCTATCCATTACAGTATCGGTTCCGGTCGGATCCAGGTCGAATATTAAATTATTAATTTTGTAACTGTACCCATAATTTAACCAGTTATATTTTTTAAACCATATCCTATCCAAATTAATCAGATCCGGGTCAGTTCTGATTCAGATCCGGGTCGGTTCCGGATCGGATCCGGGTAATTGGGTAAAAGTAGCACCTCTAGACATTTCTTTGGGACTTGGGCCGTGAATTTAGAATTAAGAGAAACAGTAGCGACTCAATTTTTTCTATTTCCGAGCGGAGCCCTGTTTTGTACTGAACCGAATTCGAGCCGAGTAAAAAGAACGAGCTGGGCCGAGTTTGAGTTAGGCCCGCTCATTAGCAGCCTTCCTTGGGATCTGAGTTCCATCTACGTTTGGAGGTAGGGATGGCAATGGGCCGTGCCCACGGGTATTTTGCTAAGCCCATGCCTTACCTGCCTGTTACCATCCCTATGCCCGACCTGCCTTGTCCATTCTGATGGGCCTCAAAATCTATGCCCAGCCCACCTATGGGCTTTTCCCCCATGCCCATGCCTACCTGTGCCTGCCTGTCCATGCCTATGGGCTGCCTTACCCGGCCCTTACCCGTATGCCCGTCCCAGCCCAATAAAATAAATTTAGCACAATCATATGCACAATATATAATTTAACATAATCATCACCATGAAACTAATAAATCAAGCTACAACAAAATAATTCAAAGTATCAATTAAGCTACAACATGATTAGAAATTAAGCTACAACAATCAATTAACCAAGTTCACACAACCAAATAATTCAAAGTTTATAGCAAACAACAAACAACAAAGCCTAACAAAAATGTTGCCAATCTCAAAGTTCTTTCCTTCTCCTCTTCTTACCTATAAATCTTCTGCAATATTGTAAAATTTTGCCAAACAAAAATGTTAGACGATTCGAGAAAAAATAATTTGAAAAGCATCTTCACCCAACTGTAAAACAAAGAAGAAAAAGAAGAAGACCTGGCAATGTTAGAAAGCAGTTCTGTTTTATCTACCCCAAAGTGGAAAATCTCATGTAGAAGAGAGTTGCCCTGTGCATAAAAAGTTACCTCAGTCAGAAACGAATTTAACATAGCATTTTAAAGCCCCTAGCTAGTGAGGGGAGTTATTCAGAATTTACCTGTTCAGTAGCAATAAAAAAGTTCATAAACCATAATATCACCATAGGTCTTACAAAACCAAACTTTGCCCTACTTTGCCCTACTGTAATTTTCGTGTTTTACAAAGCACTATTTAACTTTGCCCTACTGTAATTTTGTCATGATAAGAACAATTAATTTAGGAAATAAATGAAGGAGCCCTTGAGGGTTTGCTGTTCTGTTCTTTCGTTTGTTCTAAGATGGAATGGAATATTACGAATTTACAGGGCCAATATTTATATTATATCAAGTGGACCATAAATTTCTAGTATTCAAACAGAAGATGAGCCTCTATATCCCTCTATATCTGAAAAAACAATCAAAATGCATATTTGCATATCATGTGCAGTAGGACGTGAAAGTATGATAAAATGCAATATAGCGGTGATAAATCGCAATATCTAAATCCTTGGCCAGAGAAAGCTCAATATAAACAAAATAAATAGATGATACAATTTTCCAAATTATTAATCACTCAGAGTAAAGAACGATTGTAGTCTACCTGAGCATGCTTGAGGAATCCTCTCCCCAGAAAGCGCCTCAAGAGGTGTTACCGGAAATTAATCGTCTCTCCTTTAAACGGCTGGTACGGCGGTACCAAGCTTGGCTGGCCGCTGCCCGCTGGCTGGCTGGTACGGCGAGAGAGAGTGAGAGACTGCTGGCTGGCTGGCCGCTGAAGAGAGCTGGGTGCTGAAGAGAGCTGGCTGGCTGGCTGGCGAGAGAGAGTGACTGAGTGAGAGAGTGCTGGGCGGTTGGCCGCTGCCGGCTGCTCGCTGGGGCCTGGGTGCTGAAGAGAGGAGTGAAAGAGAGAGAGAGAGAGAGAGGAGCCAAAGAGGAGCCAAAGAGAGAAAGAGAGATCAGATCTGAGATTAGGAGCAAAATTTCAAAACGGGGTGGGGCGGCTCTCACAGTCAAAACTCATAACCATAAACTCAATATCTGTTTGTATTAAAATATATGCCCAACAGGCTGCCTGTGGGCTTCGGCTTAAGCCCAGGCCTGACCTGGTCCGTCCTTATGCCCGGTCTTACCTTGCCTGTTACAGTGATGGGCCGACCGGGTAAAGGGCTGGATCAGACAGGCATAGTCGGGCCGACAGGCCGCTGGGCTTTTTTGCCATCCCTATTTGGAGGTTATCTCCCTCTTCTCAACAAACCGAAATTATATGGCCTAAGGTTACAAAATATTTCTGTTTAGATTCTAACCGTACGATCAGAATCCGCACGAATATTAAGGGCCCGTGCATTCCACCTACGATCGGATTAGCCCGAATTCTGAGACATATACCTCAGAGGCTCAGAGCTAATGGACTTCGTTTATCTCCCTCCTCTCAACAAACCTCCCCCGTAAGCTCTCTTTCTCACATCTCTGATCTCTCAACCAAACCCACACCACCCGTCTCCAATCCACCTCTCTAATGGCTTCTGTCTCTCTACACCTCTCATCCCGCCTCCACGTGACTCCTCCCCGATTCTCCTCCCTGCGGCGCCCCCGCTTGGCGCCGATCAAAGCCCTCTCCGTCCCCTCCACCGCTCTAACCCAAGACGACCTGAAGAAACTCGCGGCGATCAAGGCGGTGGAGTATGTATCGAGTGGCATGGTTCTCGGCCTTGGCACTGGCTCTACGGCGGCTTTCGTCGTGGCCGAAATTGGGTCTCTTTTGTCGTCTGGTAAGCTCACTGGCATCGTCGGAGTGCCTACTTCGAAGAGAACCTTTGAACAGGCGCAGTCTCTAGGGATCCCGCTTTCTACATTGGATGAGCATCCGAGACTCGATCTTGCTATCGATGGAGCTGATGAGGTATGTTTTTTGGTTTTGTTTTGTTTGATTTTCGCAAAGCTGTCATGCTAAGAAGCTTAGAGAATGATGTCTCAGCTATTCCATAAATAGAATGCATATAAATTTGGTAGCTTGGTCTTCCTTTTTAAGCAAATGCTTCTGATCAATTACCACGGGAACTTATTCTAGGTTTCAGTTTTGAACGGGGAATCCCCAAATTTTTGTTGCAACAAAAGAGAGAGAAAGGAGAAAGGGGAGGTAGCCCAGTTGGCTAGGAAAAAAGTCATAGGACTGTTGGTTACCCAAAGGTGGAGAGTTCGATTCCCCCTCACGACTTCGCAGCTTTTGTGAAGGTTTAAAAAAAAAAAATACAGAGAGAGAGAAAGAAAATAACTTGAATTGGCATGTCAAAATTGTGGGCTTTTTGCATAATTTCTACTAGTTATTGCTGAAATATTTTTTGAATAAAAGACTTGATACCCGTTTCATTAAACTGAACTGAAACGGTTAAATTACAAAATGTATTGCTGAAATTATCACAACATACCTGAAGAAAACAACTAAAAATGTCAAGAAAAGGAGGCTCATCATCAATTACTAAATGCGGCCTGCTAAACAATTTCCGGGTTTTTTTTACTTTTAGCAATTTTCTTTTGTTCCATTGGAACTTTTTTCTACAACACATGTAGTGGCAAACAAAATACCAAAAATGGTATTGATTTTATTAAATTGATTCATGGTTTGGACAGGTTGATCCAAACCTTGACTTGGTAAAGGGACGAGGTGGAGCCCTCCTGCGTGAGAAAATAGTGGAGGCCGCCTCTGACAAATTCGTAGTTGTAGTTGATGATACCAAGCTAGTAACAGGCCTCGGCGGCAGTGGCCTTGCCATGCCGGTTGAAGTTGTGCAATTCTGCTGGAAGTACAACCTAACTAGACTCCAAGAACTCTTCACAGATGAGGGGGTCGATGCAAAGCTCAGACTAGATGCTGATGGAACACCATATGTGACTGATAATTCAAATTACATCGTGGATTTGTATTTCAAGACGCCGATAAAAGATGCGGGGGCTGCTGGTAAGGAGATATCAGCTCTCGAAGGTGTTGTTGAGCACGGGTTGTTCTTGGACATGACAAGTGCCGTGATTATTGCGGGAAAAGACGGAGTCAGTGTTAAGAGCAAGTAAATCACATGTTTGTTTCAGTATTGGAGGAGCAGGTTGGGGATTTTTCTCTTAAGGTGTATATTTGTGTAGTAATCCATGTTTTGACGAGAAGCACAATAAGCTGTTCTTCTTCCGTCATTCTTTAATAATTAATAAATTATGTTCTACTCTCTTAAATGTGGATTTAGGACTTTGTCAAAATTTGTTACATAAAGTACTGCAATTTTATTTTTGAGGTATTAGCTGACAAGACCCATTGATGTTACAACTGATTCGATTCAATTTTGCAATCAAATTTGAATGTACAATAATTGATCCTACAACATATAGGATTTGTTTTTGTTGATCCTCCATTGTACAATTTGCTCAATTTAACCTTAGTTATCAACTATTGAGCCATTTAACATGAAACGAACCTATAAAAAAACAAAATATGTGACCCAGTAAAAAGTAATTAAATCATTGGGGTACTTACCAGTGCTGGAACCTATGCGCAGTTGTTTTAAATAAATGTATAGTTTTGGATACTAACCAGTCAATTTCTCCAATGAGCTTCCTCTCATTTATTGTTAATTTGTTAGATTGTTTATATCTTTCATTTTGGATTTTTAGGTACTGTTAAGAGATAAGTTTTTGTGCTTTTTACTTATCTTTTTATTCTCTGTGTAAAATTGTTGGTGCATCATAGTGCAGTTAGGAGAAGTCATATTAGCTGTGCCAATTATGTTCAGATTTTTATTAGCACAACTGCACAAGTGATATATTCCCCCATTTGATTGCTTTGGCTATCTCATATTATTGTTTCAAATCTTCATACTTGAATGCAATCAACTGATTGTATATCTTGATTTACATTTAGTATGCTTGTTGACTGAACTTAAATTTCAACCCCAGGTCCTTTTGAACTATACAAATGTAATATAATATATTTTTCTCAATCTCTCATATTTGTTGAAATCTAAAAAACTCTTGCAATTTCATACATACAAAATCGGGTTATGCGCAGGAAGACACTTTTCTCATCCAATTTTTGTTTCTTTTTTTATATTTGGATAAACTTTGTACGAAAAAGGTTGAACTTCTATGAATATATGATTGACTGCTGCAATACCACAAGAAGTATCATCCATGTATAGATCCATTGCAGCCTTAACTTGGTTGTAATAGCTGATGAAAAATGAAATTCTATAGATTAGAATTTGAAATTTACATAAAAGAGACAAAAATTGAAAGACAAATGAACTTTTCCTAAGCAAATCTGGACCAATCTTGGATTTCAGGATTATACTGGTAAATCAACCCCATTTATCAATTCATAACTAAATAATGTAATATTTATAATGTTTTAATTGTTGAAAAAAGATTCAACAATTGCTTCTACCGATTCAGGAGGTCCTTATTTGGAGTTTTTGCTACTATAAAAAAACAATTATGTATCAAAGAACTAAAAATTAACAGAAGGACAAGGAAGGGCACTCACCACTACCACTCTGCTCTAGATGACTGGGAGGTGAAGATGTAGTAGTATTTGAAATGGTAAAACCCAGTAGCGGGCAATCAGCTTTCACTTTACCTGAAATTAGTACCACACATGAATCCTTTTAAATATTCTGGTACCGTACACTCGTCATATAGTTTGAGCAGTAACTGCCCTGGATATGTTATAAGCTTAGATAAGCTCTGTTTGAGCGATAAGACGCTAAAAACAGTACCCACAAAGATATTGTTGGGGGGGGGGGGGGGGGGGGGGGGGGGGGGGGGGGGGGGGGGGCGCCTTAAGAAAAGGGGTAAAACAGCAAGTAATAAAAAGATGTGGCAAGATCGTAACAAAGTGCGCTCTTACATTCTTTGAAGCATGGTAGGTTAGACATGTTCAAGAAGTTTGTGTATCCCTCTTTGCACTCGCAGTTGTGTTCAAAATCTGACATTTTGATGCATGTTCCTTCGCCGCAAAATGACCACAAGCATGCTAATAAAACCGCAAAAAAGTGTAAATCATGACATGGAGACATTACTACGACAATGATTATTGAGTAGGAGGGCATTCGTTGCAAAGATCTTACTTCAAACCAAGAAAGTAAATACCAGTGCTGGACTTAACTAGAATGGTGCCATAGGTATGTAACTAGATTTACTGATTAAGCTTAAACTGGTAAAGAGATTGACAGAGCAGTTTTTGCTTCATGCAACGCACGAGTCATATGGGGCGTTGTTTTGACTCTATAGTATGTGCGCTGCATGAAGCAAAAACTGCTCTGTTAATATTTTTACCCGCTTAAACTGGCAATCAAGTTAAAAGTAGAGTTTTTCAATAGAACAATATATATAAGCCAACGAAGGAATGTATTAATTAAAGAAGACTGTATCTGTTCAATTCTCCAGATATTTGGAGATTGCAACAGTATAACAATTTCTGATTTCTTAATGATTTCGGTGGGCTTGATCCCACTTTTTCAAAAAAAGAAAAAAAAAAACAAAAAAGAGTAAGACTGTAAGAGAGAAATAGTCTAAAATCCTACTTTATTTGTGGTGTTTTCCGCCTAAAAAAGAAAAAAAAAGAAGCAAAAACCATGCAATTGTTCAGGAAGTTAACAAAAAGGCCAAGTGTAATTACTTACGGTCAAAAAGAGAAGTATGAGGAATAGCTGGAAAAGGAGTACTTGTCTGAGCAATTGAATCATTATAACAAACTGAATCATACACACCTGAGAAAAATCAAACAGAAGTTGAGTAAATGAGTTAATGTTTCATATAATTTGCTTGAGAAGCAAAAACAAGTTAAATACAGATGGTGTGTTCTAGGCTTCTAGCTAGCAAAACAAATACTGGGTTATACTTATATAAGCTTTCCTTATTTAATTTTAGAACTATTGTTGCTACTACTTAAATCAGGATTTTATGGATGAATTACTGCATTAATTTTAGAGCCATCATGAGCCTTTTTTTGGGCTACTAACAAATTAACCTTCTAGGCTTTTGACTATGAACAGCACCTTGCATGCTTCATAAACATATTAGAAAAATAACACTGGAGAAACAAAGTCCTTTTTGGATTTGATGATGTTGGTTCCATGTAATTTCTCTTTATTAGGGGAAGATTAAAATAAAAACATGATATTAGTGTTTTTCTTCTTCATTTCTTCATTCTTTTATTTATTTATTTATTTTAATGCTGATCTTTGAGTTAATTAAAAGAGTGATTTTTTTTTAGAATGAGATGAGAGTTAAGCCTTCAAATCAAGCACCTGGTTAAAATCGTCTATCGGGTTTCTAATTTATGTCCTAATTTCACACGGAGAGCATTACCTTAGCTAAAAGCTGCTAGACATGATTTTCAACATGATGATTTTAGGTAAAAAAAAAGTACAATCTTGTTTTGTATATACAAATGGTTATATAGACCAAAGAGAAATACTAATTCCAATTAGCATTAATGGCAGATTTGTATTTTAACTTTTAAGGCTATGAAAAAGTTCCTTCAAAAGAAAACAAAAAAAAAGGAAAAGAAGAAAATAATTTTTTTTTAGTGATCCACATCCATCCATCTCAAGTGCAAGTCAATTTTGTGTAGGCCAGAGAGAATGGGTTAGTATAGTTCAACAACCATATCAAATATTTTTAAGCTTTTCACTAGGAAGATTTTCAATCAAATTTGCCATCATTTTATTATTTTTATTGTAGCCCCTGAAAATGTCGCATTCTTTGCTAGCTACAGGGTACAAATGGACCTACTCAACCTCCCATTGCACTAAATCGGAAGCGGTTCGATGAGCATAGGAACAAATTCGATTCGATGCCCGGTCGGAACTATTCGATCGTACTAAAATTTGTGCATATAAATTTTAAATTCGTGTGTAACCTTCAAAAAAAAAAAATTCACGTGAATCACGTGTGCACGAATCTTAATATGGATCGAACAGTTCTGACCATGCATCAGAACATCGGTCTAATGAGGAAATTAATACGCATTAAGATTTGTGCGTATAAACTTTAGATTCGTGTGGATCATGCGTGCACAGTGATGAGAGATGATATATGGTACACAGTTTTGAAATCTTTAACCTATATTTAAAACCAGGGTTCTAAATAGCTAACTATAGCTTTTTCGGACCTCAAAAGCTATAACGCTATTAACCGTTTTTCTTTTATAATAATTCTAAATAGGTAGCTATGATTGCGCTATAGCGCTATAATCGCTATTTAGAACCTTGTTTAAAACAGACTGCGCACTCAAGGGAATTAATCAAGTACCTGAAAACAAAAGGAACAAGTGTATAACTTACATTGTGGAATTAAACAAGGAAGAAAAGCAAATTGATCGCCGGACCAAAACCGATTCCAACCGGGATCGCACTCGCACTCGAACCCGAATCTTGAACTTTGATCAACCTTACATGTGCCTTTCCCGCATACCATGCTATCACATACGCCACCTCAAAACAAAACATATCATCATCATAATTAGTTTTCATGTGTGCATGTGATTATATATATATGCATGCATGAGAAACATATCATCATACCAAGAGCAGGAGATAATAGGTCTCCTTTGACACCTTGCATCATTATCCATGAAAAACTTGCTCCTTGGAGTAGTATCAGAAGATAAACTAGTAACAAGCGCATCTGTTGGTCCAGTGAGAGAGAGAGAGATATATAGAGATGGAGTGTGATTTCTGAAAATGAAAATAACAGAGAGAGGGGGGAAAGGGGGATTGTTAGTTTGCTACTACCAGTAGCCTAATTTTGCTTTATAATTTTTTAAGTTAAATTATTTTATTCTTGACCAGCCAGAGCACCCAACAATCTGTGGGCTGTGGGCTGTGGCCAACCTACCTACTTTTTTTTTTTTTTAATAAGAGATTTTATGAAATTCAAGTGGGTGAAGGGAGAACGGAGTAGGTCCCATGCCCATCGGACCTACTTTTAGGTTCAACGAGCATGATGACCGTCCGATCTAATTTAAGATTTGTGCACACGAAATTGAAACAAATAGGCATGAAGTTTAAAGCGTTCCGCACAAATCTTAAAGCAAATCGACGGTGATTAAATCCATCGAACCAGAGTAGGTCCGATGTCCATCGGACCTACTCTCAAGTGGGGTGAAGGTGAATTGATTCCACTGGACTTTTGCTATTGCAACACATTTATTGTACTTTACCCAAGATAACTTCTATAAAGATAAAATTTATTGACGATAATTTATCTCATGATCTTGACGATAAATTTTATAAATATATAAGTAATAAAAATACAGATGCTTTTTCTATGATTTAATTACCATGATAAAATTTGGTACAATTTTGAAAATTGATTGATTATCCATTAAGGTTTTAGAAAAAAAAAATTTAGTTTTATTGACACGTAATTGTTGATCAAATAATTTTGAATTATATTAAATTAATACACAACATATTTGAACTATAAATTTCATATCTATATATAGTTTATAAGTTCCTTTATGTATTCATCTGGCACTGTACAAAAGGGGTGAGATTAATAAATCATTAGAAGAGTCAAATATCATGATTTCATAACCAATGATAGATAGTACAAGCTACAAGCTACAGGCTAAAGATGCAACAAACCGCAACAAATTTGAACTACATAGTCTCCTAAAATGAAATTGTTGCGAGAGTCATGTCAGCCTGGTCGGTATGGCAGTTGACTGGTAAAAGTTTGAATGAAACAGAGCTCCATTGTAGGTAAACACTGATAGAGGCATAAAATATGAAATTTCCTTTCTCTACGTTGTATTTGAATATTGTCAGAATTTATGATATTACATAATTTTGCGTATGAGATTTATACCATTACATGTTTTTTTTTGGTACCACAAGTAATCACAATTTTAATTTGTACATTAATATTCTAAAATACAAGGTCCAAAAAAATCTGAATTATTTTATCTAATTTTATTGGAAGAGATTTATGCACATTAATATTTTATAAATAAAAAATTGAACGTATAAACTTAGTTATATATTTTCAGATTTGACCTATATTTTCAGATTATTGTTCATTAAATTGCTGCTATGTCTAGTTAGCAAATTAGTTAACAACATAAGCAGCTAACATTCCTCTCGGTTGGATTCAAGAAATTAATACAGGCTGTGAATAAAAATATTGTTATTTGTGTTCAATCCATTTTCATTTAAATTCAATCGATATGGCCCAAAAAAAACAGACCCAAAAAATCTTTTTTTTTTTTTTTTTTTTGAACATGAGATAAGGATTAAATTCCTTTCAACTCATCTCCAAGACTCCAATACAGAAATTGAACATGAGATAAGGATTAATTAGTTTTCCTACTGTTGACAATTTCATCGCAATGAACAAATTGTGGATGATTTGCTGGAAATAGCTGGTCTAAAGTTGGATTTCTCTTGCTTGACCCAAAAGGCCAAAATCCAATGCAATGCATCCATTATTTGTTTTTCTAATATGTTTGGATACCCACTAAAAGTAGAAAAAAATATATATTTTGGCATCCATTCTTTTATTATTATTTTTTCTGTTGAGCTTTCTCTTTTGTTTTGGCTTTGAAATTATGCAGACTAATCACCACAAAGTTGTCAGGTTCAACAAAAGCCTAGTTAGTTGTTAACAAGTTTATTAAAATTATTTTTTGTTTCAGACTTTTATTAAAGCAAATAAAATTCATGTTGTAGTACAACTGTATCAAAGCATATAAAAATTGATTAAATTGACATATTGAACAGTCAAAGATAATTTAAACACCTTGTGCTCTGCAATTAATACTAAAATATATACAGACAGGTGTCTCTAATACTTATCTGTGGAACATTCCTATGTAAATGTGATAAAGATAGGTGCTAATGTGCTATTTTCAGAGAAACAGGATATTGGGAAAAGAAAAAGAAAAGAGGAAGGCAACCCACATGATTCATATTAGGGTTTTAATTACAAGACACGACTTTGCAAAACCAATGCATCAAATATCAATTGCTGAAAAAAAGTAGGTCCAAGCACTTGAGCAAATTATAAATTAAGAATCTTGTTAATTTAAACCATTTACATAAATAAGACAACTAAACCGAACTCTCACAGGTCAAGCTTCAAGAGGACAGTACTATCATTAGAACTCAAATTTCTGCACCAAATTACTGATTTCTTTCCTTGAAGCTCTTTGCTAGCCAAATCGCAGTTTCTCTCGGAGAGACCTTCCGGGGCCCGAAAGGCCTCAACAAAACACCCAATTCCTCATACTTCTCCTGATCCAAGAGCTGAGCACTGAATTCAAGCAGGCCCTCCAAGGCCTCAGCTCTCTGCTGATACGATGACGGATCAAATCTCTTTACATGTGTGAAATCTGATAAGCTTGGGTTTGGATCTGAAAACACACTAAAATCCTCTCTTTCTTCTGAACAGAATACCTGGAGATGGGACCCGAACCATTAGTCTGATGACTCACTGAATTTGAATTGTGTTCCTTTAAATGTAATAGGGACTAGACATTGTCATTATTCTAAACCGAATATGTATATAATAAGATGAGTAAGGATACGGGTACTATGCATAACACGAATTAGTACTACGAATCAACATTTTCGTTTTCAAAGTCAAAATAGTTGATATGAACTGTTCAACATGATTTTCATATGGAAATATATTTGCAGACTAAAGTTTACATTTTTTAGAATTTTTTTACTATTTTTCTAGATAGGTTGAAAATCACTTGATCTAAAGATTCTAGACCATTCAAAAGTAGTGATTTCTACTTATCTATAAAAATTGTTCCAAAAAAATCTTAAAAACGTAAAATTTGATCTACAAGTATCTTATCATATGGAGATCATGTTGAATGGTTCAGATCGATTGTTTGGACTTTGAAAATGAAGGTATTAATTCATAGTACGGACCAATATGCGCTATGCATAGTACAGTACAAGCAAGACATTATGATCCTTAAAATCAGGTTTAAGTATGCTACCATTACCGGAATGTTGGGTAAATTTGTTGTACCCGTAGGTCCATTATGTTTCCAATTAAGGAAGAAACGTGAATAATCTGATGTAATTTAATATAAAAGCAAGAAAAATAAAAACTAAATGATAAGCATGCCATGACAAGTACAAAATAAAATATCAGTATTAAGTTCCTTGGAATACCTGCACAGTGCACCTGTCCTTGGTAATGGAGCAGTCATTAAGGCCAGAATCAGAACCTGGACCTGATACGGACAACTTAGTGCGGCCTTTGAAGGAAAGAACTGGATCTACTTCGTAGGAAGGAAGATCGAACTCGGCCATGCGATCCATGATAGGTGAATTAACTGACACATCAGGGGATTTAATGCGGCGCAGGATTGCAGCCGTCCGCGTTGTTAGTGGTTGGCGAGGAGTAGATGTTTCAACAGGGAGAGAAGCTCTTCGAACAGGATTGGCATTTTGTCGAACAGGGGTCGTGCTCCTTTGAGTGGGTGTACTTGGATTACGTACAGGGGTTGTGCTCCTTTGAATGGGTGTACTAGCTCTACGTACAGGTGTTGTGTTCCTTCGAGTTGTACTAGGATTACGTACAGGTGTTGTGCTCCTTTGAGTGGGTGTACTAGCTCTGGGTACAGGTGTTGTGCTCCTTTTAATGGGTGTACTAGCTCTATGTACTGGGTACAGGTGTTGTGCTCCTTCTTGGGTGCAAACCTATAATACAGAAAAAATATTAATTTATCTCATATATACTTGACCTGGTAAGTTTGCACCCAAGAAGGGTTTATAGCTTCATGTAAATTACACCTAGATTTTACATAAATATGCTGGATTGTTTAATATTAATCCTTATCTTGGAACAAAAGGTGAGGTCAAGTAACTTTCACACCAGTTTTTGTGCAAGTGCCACCTGCAATTATTTTGTTTATTTTCAATTTTTCATTTATTCTATAGTTCAATTTGTGTTGTGACTGAAAAAATTACAAAAAAACAATCATTTTAAAGCAGACTGCATTGAATATTTGGTAACAAATTTTAGTTGAATATACAGTTACCATCACCTAATCTAACCTAACCCTTGGCTATTGTTGGCAAATTCCAAATTCATGAACTATGGTAAGTTTCAGATACTGCAAATGTTTTATATCTTCCTGCCAGTACTACTAACATTGGGTGCTATCTGCAAAGAGTAAATAAATAAAGCACCTGGTAAAGAAAATAACCTCTTTAGAAGCAGTCCTTCCATGGAAGGTTCTAGAAGGCTGAAGGCGCCTTTTCGGGGAAGTGAAGCTCTTCGCACGACTGTACATAGGGGTTACCATATTTGTGCTACTTAGAGGCATCTCATTGGCTGATTTTCCCCCTTCGGCTCGGCTGCTTCCTACTGATGATACTTCTTTTACCTCGACCTCAGAAAAATCAACACAATTATCCTTATCAATTTCCGCATAGGGTTCTATAATTCTTTCACTGCCGTCAATCTTTCTTCTTGGTTTATCCTCATAAACTAAATGCTCTTCATCGTACGGATCGGTATCGTCTGTGCTGATACTGATCGGGGAAGTTTTGAGGCACACTTGGAGCAGGTATGGCTGGAGCTGAGGATGCCTGAGTAATTGGCCGGCCTGAAAACAAAGGACAGGAACTTTATATCAGTTACTTCTAGTCTTCTTCCTACTAAAAGTATCTAAACCCTTGTCAATGCAGAAGTATCTTATAGCTCCTCTAGAGCATGAAAAGATATCATAGATACCCCTCTATCAATTTCTTTGTTTGAGTACACAAAATACCCCCTATAAAATCAGTTGCATAGATCTGGATAGTGGAGGATTGCTCTGCACAACTTTGAAATAATTGAACCAGGATGGGTCATTGGAAAACAATCAATGCTTTATAGGGGTCTGAAAGGTACATTTCAATGTAAACCAAGGTTAGGCATTACCCTTGTGATCCTCATATTTGGAAGGATTGAATGAATCACCCTATAATATTTTTTTTTTAGGACTGATTGGAAAGCAAGAAAAAATTAATATTAGTATGATGAGAGAAAAAGAAGGGGCATACACTTGGTCTTTGATCAGGGTTCTTACGGAGCATGCTTTTAATGAGCCCCCGGCTACCATGAAAAAAAAAATATATAGGTAGTTAAAATCTTATTAAAAAAATAAATTGTGTATAACTGATATGGCAGTGGAATGTGGTTTTACAATGCACTGGAGTATGTGGATGGCAGAGGTGAAATTATCGATCTGTTAATTTTGTTTATCAGTGCCCCCATATCCTGCTCACAAAAATTCAAGAAGCAGATAGAACATTTAGACCAAAATTTTCATGTCAAGCACAAGTAAATCTATGATTTTAAATGATTGTAACTTGCGAGAGCATTCGTATAACCACCCAATTTGGGCTCTTTAGGGCTGCTCTAAAGCGCCAACGGTTGGATTAGTTTGATGGAATAGATTACATTACAACTCTGATCAATTTCTCCTTCTAGGAACCAGCAATTTTACTTGTTTATATCATTCAGTAGTTCAACTAATATGAAAGCTCGGTTGTTTGAAATACATGCAAATTGAAACTATCAAAAATTGTCATTTTTTATTTCTAACTAATTTAAACAATCAACTGATTTGCAGGATGAGACAGAAATTTTAGAATACTAATTTTTCCAACTTACGAATGCTTTGAATGCATGCCTCTGAGCAGTCATTTCATATATACAGCAACCTAAATTTAATAAAAAACAAATACAATATTGCGATTCATAACAAACTATAGTAATAAAAAAGATCAGTCAACTAACACTCATCAAAAAATATATTAACTTACCTAGAGACCATATGTCAGATTTGCTTCCGTAAGGAATATCAGCTAGAAGTTCAGGGCACATATAACTTGGGGTGCCCACAACCTAAATAGGGAAAAGAGTGACCATATTAGCAAAAAGGCGGTTTGAATGTCATGCGGAAGGACACTGCATATTGCATATGCAGGTTTATGTGCGGATTATTCTTTTAATTTTACTATCATACAAGTAAAAATATTATAGAAATACAAATTGTCTATTAAGAGACTAAACAATATTATCAGAGTTTTGCATACTGATTTTAATTAATTAGAACTAAACCACACTGTAAAACAAAGTTATGCAACTTAGTATTACTAATAGTACTATAGTAGTATTACTAAGATGATTAATCAGCAAGGGAATTTCATGTATACCCCTCAACATCTTGGAAATTACATATTTCCCCCATCTAAAATTCATTAAAATAATTTTTACCCTTCTGAACTTAAAAAAACTCACAAATTTACCCATTTTAATATCTTTTCTACTAAAACTCTTAAATTTATGAAGTACCCATTTTACCCTTCATTAAAAATAAAAACTAGTAGCAAATTTTAGAAAAATGTTAGTCTTCAAATTGGTCGGTTTTCGAGGGCAACTGGGTCATTTCTCTTCTTCTACGCTTACACAAGCATATACCTAAATGTCACTGTATAAGCGTCAGAAGTAGAAAAATGACGCATTTGCCCTCGGAAACCGTCCAATTAGAAAACTTGACATTTTTCTAAAACATGTTACATATTTTTTTATGAAGGGTAAAATGGGTAATTCATAGATTTAAAATGAGTTTTAATAGAAAAAACATTAAAATGGGTAAATTTGTGATTTTTGAAGTTTACAGGGGAAATGTGATATTATGAATTTTAGAGGGGGAAATATGTAATTTCCAGGTTATTGAGGGGTATACATGAAATTCCCCCATTATCCGCATACTGCATAGACAGCGGTGTAACTAATAGGCATTCTGCATATTCAAGTTAGCATATTGTCAACCACATTATTTTTTAGTACATGTTATTGACTGCATACATACATGTGGCTGCATATGCGGTCCATGTGACTGCATTTTAAAACAATGGTTGGTATAATATTCAATATATGTTAATGATTGTAGAAAAAACTTTCGCAATTTACACCCAATATGTTGTAAGATTTGAGTTGTGGCCAGTACATTTAAAAGTATTATGTAAAATTAGATGTCATCTAAGCATTAATTATTAACTAGATTGCACAATGATTTATTTAAAATTGACTGTTTCCATTTGGTTTATTAATTATTAGACAAATTCATCACTACATGATGGAACATAGCTGTCCTATCCTCTTCAAGATGAATTTAAATAATAATATGTATACAGAGTTTTCTGAACAATTTAGGGTACCTTTGCAACAAATCATATATTTAGTTGATTTTTATTTCCACAAGACAAATTATAAGTATTGAATAGGAAAATTATATGGTCTTGATAAACTCACCGAACAAGCCAAATCATCTGATGTGAGCACCTTAGCAAGACCAAAATCACCTGAAGGTTATTCCAAATTAAAAATAAAATAAAATAATTAACATCTAAGTCTCTGATTGCAGCATTCAAGGAACATAATAAGCTGATTTGAAAAGAAAAAATGACATACCGAGCCTAATATTTTGGTCCTTCGTAAGAAATATATTTGAGCACTGAAAGATTATTGCAAGGGTCATGATAAATACTGTGAAATTTTTTTTGTACAAATATAAAGAGGAAAGCAGGGACTTAATTCCAAACCTTCACGTCTCGATGGAGAATATGGTTTGAATGCAAATAGTCCAGCGCCATTAGGAGTTGTACTAGCCATTTGCACAGCTTCTGCATAAACCAAAATAAAAACAAGCATGATGAAATTATAAATATACATTAAAATGTTATAAGGAACAAAAAGGAAATCTTATACAGAAAGAAAAAGAAATTGCTATACGAAATTTCAGTACAATTTCGATAATTTAGTTGATTTTAAATCTTTGTGTTCTTTCTACTAATTACTCAATTAAGCAATTGCAAATAATCATTACATTGTACCAATCAATACGCCAAATAAGGCAATTTTTTTAAGAAGAAAAAAACTGAGATAATAAATAAAGCAATTAAATTAAAACCTCCTCAGGAAACAAGATTCCATATGCCTTTTTAATAGTCTCTGCCCTGTTCAAAGAAGAAAAAAACAATGAATTGGGGATTTCCTATTTTTCATTTGCTCATTATCAAGTAAAGAATCTAAACATTAGAAATATTTAAAAAAGAATACATGTCTCCCCCTTCGCAATAGCCTATTACAATGCACACATAGCAACCCTGAAAAAAATAACCATAGATTGGTATGAAATGATATACATCTTACAATTTCAAACAAGTTAGGGACTTAAGTGCTACATTTACCTTTTCTACCCATGCTTCTTTATACTCCACAATAAATGGGCATCTCACTTTGGCAATAAGCTCCATCTATAAAGCAAACAACATGTCACAGAATGAAGGTCAAATTAGGTACACATTAAATCATGTAATCTCGTCATTAAATGATGCAAAATTTACAAACAAAAACAGATTAAAGCACAGAAAAATTGAAAAGCAACTTCATTTAAGCACGGCCATTTATGAGAGTAATATCCCTTCTAACTTCTAAGCCCTCTAAACCCTTTTACATTTTGACTTTTTCTCTTGTTTTAAGTTGCCCTCGTTTAAACAAAAAAAGGGGGAATTTCATTTATACCTCTCAAAAACCTTGAAATTAGGTATTTCCCCTCTAAAATTCATAATATCATATTTACCCTTCTAAATTTCAAAGACTCACAAATTTACTCAGTCTATTGACTTTTCTATTAAAAGTCATTTTCAATTTATAAAATATAAAATACATATTTTTACTTTTTCTTTTGTTGTTAGTTTCCATTGTTTAAAACAAAAAAGAAACTCATTAGGCACAAAATAAGTAGCAAAATCAAAGAGAAAAAAATGTACCTCCTGGTGAGCCGAACGCCTACACCGATCAGTTTGCCGAGCAAGACGAATCTTTTTCAAGACATACCTGCCAGAGATTACAAAAATGTCATTGATAATTATTTTCTAAACTAAGCCAATTTTCAAATAATGGCTCCAAAACTTTAAAATTTAGGCTATTTCCGATCTCTTAACCTCTTCCTTTCAAGTCTGTGCCTCACAAGAAGAGCTGAGCCAAATGCCCCTTTTCCTATCTGCTCCAAAACCTCATATCGTTCCATGATTTCTTAACTATACTGCAATACAAAGTAATTAGTCAATCGAAAAGGCATGTGTCAGTATCTGAAATTTGTTAATTGCAATGATACCAGAAAACAAAGAAGAAAATCCATAATGAAAGACAGGCTTACTGGTGTTTCTTTCTAAAACTTGTTAGAATTTATTTTGGAGATTCCATGGATCGTGAAGGACATCAAATATGATCGCTTCTCTTTCTCACATTTCTGGATGGAGAGAGAATGAGAAAAGGAGAAAAGGAGAAGGCGCCAAAACAGACAAATAAAGCAGCGATAGACTCTGGATTTCAAAATGGAAAAGAGTACAAAATTGAGAAAAAGAATAAAAACATACAAAATGGTGGAGTCGGAATCGTGGGAAGGGGATATGATATGAAACGGGTGGTGGGGTAGAGAGGTGGGGATTGTTTGTGGTAAAACATGTACATCAAATTATGTGGTTGGTTCATCTTGGATTTGGATAACTCTTTACTCTTTAGTTGGTTAATAGTTTGAGAGGATGTCGTATTCAATCAATGAATTAGTAGATAAACTGTATCATCATTGTTAATAAATAACATTTATTTAAAATTTTGTGAAAGGTGTGAAAGATGTTAAGATATCAAAATCTCAGTAATTTGTCAAATAAGATGCAATTTGTTGGAATGCTCTTGTTCAGATACATAAAAAGAGAAGTAATCGTTTATATCAATAGAATAACAAACTCTAAAAAAAAGTAAATAATATAAGTTCTCAAAATATTAAATAATTTTGTGACACAACGGTCTGCGCTTCTTTTCAAGGAAAAAATATACACGCACTTTCTTTCTTGACATTCTTTATAACTTGATAAAAAAAACACTTGACCGCAAAATACTATAATTTCAAGTTATTTTGGGAATTAATAATAAAACATAAATATTACGAATAATTTATAACTGATAGAAAACATTGACGTTTATATATATAGTAATTTTGTTACTCAAATAAAGTACAAAACTAGTATTTTCGCATTAACATTAAATTGTTACACTTTTATAACTTTTGTATATTCAATATTTATATAAAGAAATTAATCAGTATCATTATATGTAAAAGTATATTTGGTCATAATTTTAAAATATCTACATTCACTTGAGGAAGCAAAAGGTCATAATGCTATTATTATTTATTTATTATAAAAAAAATGATATGTTGCAAATCTGTCAAATAATTTTCTTAAAAATAAACATGAAGCCTATACCGAGAATTATTCATGAAATAGAATTCAGATGTTTCATTCTTAGTATCTTCATTATGCCTCTATATTTTCAAATCGTTAATAACAAAAAATTTAGATTGATAATAACTAAATATCATATGTATTTTTTTTTCACGTGACAAATCAAAGTAGAACATTTCAATTTTGTTTATATAAGAAACAAGATGAAAAATTAGCGTTCAAAGAACACGATACAAAAACTAAAAATAGAGACATCGGAACCATCATCCTCGTGATGAATAAGAAATATATATTTATACAAATATTAGGATCCGTTACATCCTATAATAATTAAATTGCCACAGAAGATCCTCAAGAAGAAATCAAATTTAAGGTGAGCTGAAGACAACTGCATTTCTTTTGCTTTTGTTCTAAGAGAAAAGCAAATAACACCAAATGACAATCTTGGCTTACCTTGTTATTATATATATTTTTTTTTGATATTTGCTTAACTTGTTAGCTTTTAGTTAATTTTATAACCATGTACTTCTTAATATATTATTACATAGTCAAACAAATGTTTCTGCTCCAACTAAAAGTGCTGAGCTTGAGCTTGATGTATAAAAAAGTTTGATTGGATGTCAAATAAATAAATTAATGTGTGGATGGCATGTTATGTTATTTACAATAGAGATTTTGCAATGACTTTTTATTTCTTATTTATTTGATTTTTCATATCGTTAGGTTACACCCGTTTATATATTAAATTATGAATTTAATTTGAAGCTGTCTTCTGCCTACATTTTGTGGGATTGGGATCTGCTGCGATTCAAAGTTTGGCTACAGTAACACTGATTCCTGCTTTTTCAAATTCAGCCGTCCAACTTTTTATGTGCACGCATCTCGAAACAGCTGATTTTCTGTGCACGTATCTCGAAACAATTCGACAGCTGGATTTGAAAAAGCAGGGATTTCAGGGTACTATTCACGTGTGAAGGATCGCAGCAAATTCTCTTCCCATTTTGTGATTGGTTATGCTTAGGATAATTTTTTTTTAAGAACAGGTTGGGGTCAAATATTCATTTGAATTTCTACTGAATCAAAGACTAATTGTTTTTTTTTTAGGGTAAGATGGCAACGTGCCATCCTACAGATTTTCATTCATAAAAAGATTTATTTACATAAGCCCTTGGCAAATTGCCTAAGGTCTAAGGCAACTAATCACTAGGAGAACATAAATTATAAATAATTAAACAAATAAATAAGAATAAAATAAGAGAGAAATAAATGTTTCATAAATTAGATGGTAGTGTGTGTTTTAAAGGAGCCATCAAATTTTTATAACGGACATGAGTTCAGTAACCAATCCAAAATATTAGTTGAGATTTCTATTGTCAACAAGTCTCTATATATATATATATATATATAGAGCTGGGCTATGGTGAGTTGTGAAGTAAGAGGTCATTTTTACTTCACGCTCATATTTTCATTTTGAAAATCCAAACAACTGATTCGAACCGCTCAACATGTTATCTATATTGAAATGTGCTTGGAGACTAAATTTTATATTTTTTGGAACTTTTTTACTATTTATTAAGCCACTTTGAAAATTGTTGATCCGGTGGTCCAGAAATTTTTACTGTTTTTTATTGTTCACAGTGGATCAGCGATTTCAAAGTGGCTTAATAAATAGTAAAAAAATTCCAAAAAATGTAAAATTTAGTCTCCAAGCACATTTCATATAGAGAACATGTTGAGCGGTTCGGATCGGTTGTTTGGATTTTCAAAATGAAAATATGGCGTGAAGTAAAATGACGTTTTACTTCACAACTCACCATAGTCTATCTCTATATATATATATATATATATATATATGATGAGGGATCAAGTTACAACAAATTTGAGTTACAACAAAGTTACAACAATTATTTTTTTCATTTTCAAAGTCCAAATCGTCGATCCAAACCGTTCAACATGATTATCTAAATAAAATGTGCTTGCAGATCAAATTTTACATTTTTTGGAATTTTTTTACTATTTATTAAGATGGGTACAAAATTCAATAGTCTGAATATGACTATTTTTGTAAAATACTTAATAAATAGTAAAAAAATTCAAACAAATGTAAAATTTGATCTGCAAGCACATTTTATTGTGGAGATCATGTTGAACGGTTTGGATCGACGATTTAGACTTTAAAAATGAAAAAAATGGTTGTTGTAACTTTGTTGTAACTCAAGTTTGTTGTAACTTGATCCCTCCTCTAAAGAAATCTTATTTCTTAAATGCAATGTATCTTCTGTCCAAAAAAGAAAAATATTTTGACGATTAATATTAGATTTTTTTTTTTTATCCTCACAATTGGGTAGATGGTTTCATCAAAAACCCAATATAAACCACTGGAGGAGAAATACATGCTTGATTGACCATAAAAAGGATCATTAAATTTTCTAACCTATTAACACATAAGCGAGCATATATTGATATAAAATAAAATATATAATAATGCTTTTTTTAGTAAGAACAAGAGTCATGCTCCTATTTGATTAACTGATTGGTTAATATATAATGAGGAGGGCTCAAATGCCATTGTTTCATGTCTCAATTGTACCCCAACATCTTTATCTTCAATTTCAAAGTTCAAACAGACGATCTGAACAGCTCAACATGATATCCACGTTAAAATATGATTGGAGACCAAATTTTATATTTTTTTGGAAAAATTTACTATTTTTTAAAATAGGTACAAATCATTGTTTTTAGATGGTCCACAATTTCCTGAAAAACAGTGATTTTGTACCTATCTTAAAAAATAGTAAAAAAGTTCCAAAAAATATAAAATTTGATCTCTAAGTATATTTTAACATGGATATCATGTTGGACGGATTAACTCTTTTGTTTGAACTTTGAAATTGAAGATAAAAATGTTGGGGTACGATTGGGGCATGAAGCAATGGGGCATTTGAGCCCTCCTCAATATATAATATATAATATATAATAATGTTGCTTATCAAGCAGGAAACAAATCAGGAACTCATTCTTTAATGTTCTCCCTACATCAGTGTCTAACATGTGATGCAGTAGCCTAATATTTAGAAGCAATTATGAAGATATTCTCTATGATTTGTTCTCCAATAATCAAATGATGAAGATATTCCCTATGATTTAAGTAAATTATGTATCAAATTCTATGGTTCGTTTAATTAGATGCCATAGTTACCAAAAAAAATTATTTTATAACCTTTCTCTTTTACTAAAATATTTATTTTTAAGTCCATCCATTTTACCCTTCCTTTCCTTCCAATCAGATAAACAATAAGAAACAAATCACACATTCACACGCCCAAAAAAGTAAAAATGTTTGGACCGGGGAGGATTTTTCAAAATTGAAAAGTTAAGTGGCTTCAGTGGGCTTTATCGGCCCTGAGAAATACAAGTACTGCTACTTTGATTTGGGCCCTGAAATGGGCCCTGCTACTTTGATGTAGGCCCTGAAATCAAGCCAGCTAGTGTTTGTGTTTAGTAGAATCTATCAGATTAAAACCTCTAATGACTATGATTTAATTTTTATCAGTTGGTTGTTTCTCCACTTGAGATTCTTTGTCAGTATGAATAATTTAACGCGTTAGTAAATTCAATTTAACATAATTTTATGTATTAATTTGTTTGATTTTATACAAGTGATTTATGCACTTGTAATTTGTAAACGACAAATGTTATAATCTATTGAGAGGATTAAAATGGGCTAATGTTTTCAGGCCCAAATCTACCTCAATACCTAAACCATTTAATATATTTTCAGGCCCAAATCTACCTCAATACCTAAACCATTTAATATATTTTCAGGCCCAAATCTACCTCAATATATAAACCATTTAATATATTTTTAGGCCCAAATCTACCTCAATATCTAAACCATTTAATATATCTTCAGGCCCAAATCTACCTCAATATCTGAACTGCACATCTCATTTGAGGCAATTTCAAATGCTGCAACAATAAATTATGGAGTCATTTCAAGTGATTCAACAATAAAAAAAAAGGTGCATACACAGATACACTCACAAATGCACTATAAGTACATTGTAGCAGAATTCTTTACATATTTTTTTATTTTTTTATTAATATTCACAAATAAGTTTGTATAAATGTAAATGACAAAAAATTTAGACTCTCTCTCATTTTTTATGGTTAATAATTTTATACATAATTATTTTTGTATATATCTGACTGATTCCAAATAAACTTTTCTTTTGTTCCTTTATAATTTACATTTCTGATCATTTTTTTAATGCCACCTTTTACTTCTTTATTATTAGACCAATCAATATATAATTAATTTAACTAAAATAACATTGTGCAAACGCGTAAAGAAAAGAGAATAAACAAATTAATTAATTTCAAACTCTCAACCAAACATTCGTTGCTTAGGATTCTCTCAACACAATTGTTCCCCAAATAATGCATTTCAATTTTTATTATTTTGAAACCGTTGTTCTGCCTCCATCATGCAACTATGACTAATCCTAACCACATGCATGATTTGCTTCCCCTAAAACCGCGCAACTAATCAGATAAATGAAATATATATATATATATATATATATATATATATATATATATATATATATATATATATATATATATATATATATATATATCTGTGTGTGTGTGTGTGTATCTTGATGGCATGCATATTGACATTTAAATTAATAGAGATGTATATATATATATGTGTGTGTTCAAAATGGTTCAACGACACAGGGCATTACTTGACCAAATTTAGAATAAAATTTTTAATAAGTTTTCATATATACCCCCTGAGAACTCAAGTTTATAAATAACCCCCACAAAATTTCAAATCAGAACCTTTTGATTGTTAACTCAATTTTAAGAGAACAGCTTGGGTCCGATGGGTTTCGGGACCGTCCGATCCACTTTAAGATTCATGCGCATAAATTTTAAAATAGATACGAAAGTTACGAGCACGAATCTTAAAGCAGATCAGACGGTCATCGAATCTATCGAACTCACTTTGAGTCCGATGGACATCGGACCCAAATTAGTTCCCACTTTTAAACCGTTAGTTTTGATTAGATAGAAGATTCTCACACTTCATGATTTACAAAGAAAACTTTGCTTGTTTCGATGCAGTAAAAATGATAGCAAATAAAACAAATAATTCCATGTGGGCCCCACGAGTAAAAAAAATGTAAGATCCGCGTACTGATTCATAATTATCTTAAATAATTATTTTTAATTGTTATGCATGTATAGCCTTATCTACTTTAGCCAAACTTTATATTAGAAGAAATTTATAAATATAATTGAAAAATTTAATAGTAATCTCGTGTTAAGATTATCAAATCCAGACCTTACATATAAGTCTTTTGGAATTGTCATGAGAGGAAAAAAATGACTAAACTAATATTGATTTAATGATTTTTTATAAGTAAGATGGATAAATTAAAGAAAAAACAAGTTCCCTTTTTACGTAGAGAAAGCAAGATTTGTTAATAATGTGCGTGAGATTAATATTTTAAATATTTAAATATGTGCATGAGTTTATGCGAACTTGCTGCATTTAATACATAAATTTGTTCAAGTAATGAAATTTTGAGAAAATTGAGGCTACTTAAATAAAGTAGACAAGGATGTATGTGCATAATTATAAAAAGTAGACAACTATAAATAGGGTCACAATATTAAAACCACTCATCTTTTTATTAACACAACTTTATCTAAATATTTAAATATATAGATAATTTTTATCTTTCATTAATTATTTCATTTAAAGATTTACAAGAGTGAAAGATTTTATTATATTATGAAAATCTATCAACACTGTATATATCTAATTAAGAAGTCGATTGTTTTCATTTGCTTCATTCAAAACAATATTTTTTAAGTTTTCTCTTAGGATCAATGGTTTAAATAGCGATTATAGCGGTATAGCGGGACGGTTAAAAAAAATAAGGCATTGCACTAAGTAGCTGCTATAGCTAGCTATAGCGCCGATAGCTAGCTATATCGCCCATAGCGCCATAGCTTTTAAGGTCCAAAAAAGCTATAGCTAGCTATTTAGAAGCATGCTTAGGATATTGATTTTCCATCTATTCCATTAACAAATATAATTAACTACAAAACTTTAATTTCAATTTTGTCATAACATCTTTGATTAAAATAGACATATAGACTATAATATAAAATTTAAGACAAAAAAATACAAAAATTAAACACTATAGATGAGTTGGTTCATATTACATATTATAGCATGCGTATCATGTTGTTCCTAACGGCACCTAAGATGAATATGGTGACTTAAAGGACCTTAGACGTTTTTTATGATGGTAGGTAAAACAAACAAATAACCGCTATCAATCAACAATGTAAAGTAAATAGATAGAGTAAGAGAGATTGACACGCGGGGATGATAACGGAGTTCGGCTTAGTCTTGGAGCAACACAACATCGTCAGCGTGCCTTTTCTATTACCCAATGTAGAAAAGGATACAACTCGTGACACGTGAGTCCAAACAAAGGTGGAAAGTCACGGTCTAACTCGTGTACAAAGTTGAGCCTAGAAGCTCGAGTTAGAGAGTCCTACGCAGAGGATCGTCACGCAACTATGGATATATGTGAGCGAAAATTCTCGAGCCGGTGAGCCCTTGATGCCCTACAAGCGGAAAGTCGCACTGCTATAAGAAGGGAGCACTAAGTAGATATTCACACTATAGAACAAAGAACCAACATTCTAACTAAATTTAGAAGTAGATTAGTTAAGTGAATTTGAGATTATCAAAGGAGTATTGAAGTTTTAACTCTCTCAAAGATAAAAGCTCTCAAGAATACATAATAAGTGTTTTTTGAAATTTAGAGGCGACTTAGCTTAAATCTGAAGTTAGAGTATTAACTCTTTAAAGATGGAGTTTCAAATCTATGTATTTGAACTGATTCGTTCAGTATGGTATAATTGAAATTAGGGTTTTCGTCTTTTCGAACTTTATACTAACCATTCAGTACGTTTATGTCCGTACATAATGAATAGTATATTTCATTCCAATTCTGTGTAATCCTGAGTGGCGTACAATACGGGTAGTTTCCACTTAGAACGGAGACAAACTGTGAGTCCCTAGATGATATGGAACATTCCGTTCTGAACGGTCGCCAACCGGAGTAATTATTCTATACTGCAATGCTTCATTATTCATTCAATACCATTCAATACATTTCGTACTGAAAGGTTTGCTTTTGTACCGAACAGATAGTTCTTGAAATCAACAATCTCAAATATATTTTACTTCTCTATTTGATATTACAATTTATAATCTTAATTTTCGTAAAGTCTTGTTGATTTTCTTGGTTCTTCAAATTTTAATTTTGCAATTATAATATTCTTGAACCTACAAACTCACTCATACAATGAAATTTTAATCTTGCAATTTCAGGGATACAGATGCTCTAAAGTTTATAACTCTCACATCTCTGAAATTAATTTTAGAGTTTCTATAAAGACACGTCAGCAACAAATTAAAAATGAGAAATAATTTGAACAAATCATTTGGTCAATATGAGTTTATAAACAATCATTTGTACAGAGAACATATTAAATTTGAACATGATTTTGGACAATACCCAAAGGAGCATAATGAGAAATACAGCTTAAGTTTTCCATGGGGCAAAATGATTTTTTCTAAAGAGGCGAAAATAGAGAGAACATATTAGTTGAAAGGACTCGATCAAAGGGATGTGCATGGAGTAGTTGCAATTTTTCAAAATTTGCGGTTAGTTTGTAGTAGTTGCAATTTTGTGTCATTAATCATTTGATCCATATCATCGTTAATTTGCAATGATTTTGTTTTTCTCTTTGGCATAATTTAATTATACTTAATAAATTCTCTATTTCATAATTATCATCTAAGTATTAATTAACATATAATATTTCCCATAAAAACATTGATTATATAATATAATTATATTAATATTATATAATATAATTGTCACATTTTTGCGGCGTGTCTATATTCTTTTAATATTTAGAAATTTGGTTTAGAGGTCATATATGATATATCACTTTTATTAATTTGAATTTTGATGTGTAACATGATATTTTATTAAAATATAATTCATTTTAAGGTCAAATTACTCATTCTATCTACTACTATTTCGTCCTTTATAATAATAATAAGGTTGAATTTTATGTATACCCCTCAAAAACTTGGAAATTACATATGTCCCCTCTAAAATTCATAATATCGTATTTACCCTTCTAAACTTCAAAAACTCACAAATTTATCTATTTTATTATCTTTTCTATTGAAACAAATACGGGTACAATTTAATTAGTATAGGTCAATATCTGATCCGTTTACACTCCAATTGACATGAACCTAATTACCTAAATAACAAGGTTAATTACCCCGTCAAAGAACGATTTGCTATGTAAATAAATTAATAGGTCACCAACTCCGCTCATGCAACTATATATGCAACCTTCATTCTACACAGCATTTTACCATGTTTGCAATTATTTAGTTATTATTTCTTCCTATTCACCTCAAATATTACGAAACGGTACAATTTTGTTTCGGTACAGCACATCACACTACGGTTTTATGTCGTGACTCATGTTTTGTGTGTCAAGTCTATTTGTTTACTGTGATCACTCTTCGAAAAAATAACACAACACAATATTAAACGCAAATCGGTCTGGTCACCACACGACATAACATGTGACCAAACATAATTATATATGACCAAAACAAAATATAATTTATGCCATCATTTATTCCGAACAATAATATATATAATTCAAATAATGAATTTATTTTTTACACATAAATATTTTTATAATATTTCTTTATTTTATAAATGTTTGTTCTAACTTTTTTCTTCTTTAAGCAAATTTAAAAGTTTGAAAAAATAATTAAACGCGATAAAATGTGACAAAACGTACTAATGTCACATACGTGACAAGTTACATTACGTTTGATCACGGCATGATTTGACTACAGCACGACTAAGTTGTCGCAACCATTTACGCACCGTGATCATTCTGCAGTTTTGGTCATGGCACAATATAACAATTGAAAACTTAATTTGGTCACGACACAAAACGTGACCCAAGTCACGGCGTAATTGACCATGAAACATCATGACACATATTTACACCTCTAACTGGAAGTTTAAATTATTGGGAGAATTTCATATGTGCCCCTCAAAAATCTTAAAATTACGCATTTATCGTAATATAACATTTATCCTTCCTTCTGAGTTTTAAATACTCTCAAATTTACTCAATTTATTGACTTTTCTAATTAAACTCATTTAAATTTATAAAGTACTCATTTTATCTTTTATTTAAAAAAATAAACTTGTTCAAGAGAAATATTTAGTTTTCTTATTAACCGGTTTTGAAGCAAATTGTTAATTTTCTTACGTGCAATGCACACAAAAGCATATACCTAAATGTATGTCATTGTATACGAATTATAAGTAAAGAAATAAACTATTTGTTTTTAGAAACCAATCAGTTAGAAGAAGAAACATTTTACTTAGACTACATATTTTTATTTTCTAATAAAAAATAAATGAATACTTTATAAATTTAAAATGAGTTTTGATTGTACCAAACTAATTGCTATTAACATGTACCACATTGATTTTTTTAGAACTCAGTGCTATATGTTTTTTTTTTTTTGCCTTTTTTCTGAAAATTCAAAACTTAAAAGTTTAATTTGCAAATATCAAAAAGTCAGAATTAAAATTTTTATAACGCACAGGATCCGACAGCCTTCTAAAAATTATAATATCTAATATTTAATATCGTCAATAATTGCGATGAACATAATGTCATAATTACATTTCGCTTTTGTTTAAAGATCATTCACAAAATGATTAGTTGAAAGCTACTAATAACCAATGAGATTAAATTAAAAATTCAATGATTGGCTTAGAATGTCATCAGAGTACATAGCTTTTTTTTAACTTTCGCTTTGTATTGAAAAGTTGGACAAGTTGGAGGCAACAAGGGATTGGTCGCAATTCGCGAGTGGCAAGTGGCAACTGCTCTTGAGTGAACAAATATACAAATGAAAAGAACTGTTTATTTTTTTCAGGATATCAGTGCACTTTTCTTTTTTAAGTGGCAAAGCCCATTCTATTGATTGAAAAGTATAATTATAGGAATTACCAAAGAGTATCTTTGAGACTGCACACCTGATATTAGTGTTCAAACTAATCATGCAAGCCAAAAAGTAAACATAATATAGAGCAAGTTACTCAACCAAGTCTGAGCTACTACTAAACTCCAAAAATATGCTAAAGTTGTAATAACTAAGCCACACAACATGGGACTAAGGTTATATTCTAGATACAAAAAATTTCCTGAGACAGTCTTCATGGTTGAGAGTGTGTCTCTTGTGGCTGGTATAGCACAATCTCCATGGTCATATAGTGATCTAAGGGGATAGCATCTCCAGCACAGGCATCCAATCTTCAATCACCTCCTTCACTTTTGCCTTGACATTGTCTGACCAATAACAAAGCAAGGATTTAATTTGCAATATCAAAGTTCTAGTTGAATTAACCTTACATTTATTAAAACATCTAGCATTTCTATGTTTCCAAAAGAGTCCAACAAACAACACTAAGTACTACTAAGAACTCTAATATTTTGGTTACTGGTAATTGCATAGCAAAAGTGACAGTATCTTCAAATTAATCCCATGTATGCATGTAGTTCGGACTTTTACCAAGCCAAAACCACACCTGTTGGGCTAAGGAACATGTCAAAAATAAGTGTGTTACAGTTTCATCATATGAACAGGAGTCCTAAACGAATATTAGGACTATCTCAGTGTACTTTGATAAAGGGATTAAGTGGAATTGGATAATAACAGGAGGCTTCACGTGTGTCTCTGCATACCGACTCATGCACTATACAGGATTCCTAAACGAATATCAAGACTATCTCTAGAAATTGCTGGCACCCATGAAGGTTAAGATCTTTGTATGGTTAATGTTGGATGACAAGATTCTGACGCAGGAAGTCCTGCTCACAAGAGAATGTACGATACAACCGGAATGTCAATTGTGCCGTTCGCATAACACAAAAACAAGAGATCATATTATGTGGAAGTGTGTCTACGCAACAAATTTCTGGAGAGGGATTACAACCCACTTCAACTTCCTGAATTGTCGGGGCCGAAATATCACTGAGGCCTGGATACGAGGTCAACAATCTTCGTCACCACGGGCGAAAAAAAATTGGAATGCGGCCTGGGCAGCAGGTGCCTGAGTCCTCTGGCGAGAAAGAAATAGAAGATTCTTTTCAAACAAAAGACATTATGTAAATCAGTTAATAAATAATATATCAATGGAAGTCATTTCTTGGACACGATTCACACAAGACTTAACTAAGAGGAGTCTTCGCGCGAAACTACAAAAAAAAATGTATTGTTGACGATAATTTGTCGCTGACTATAAAAAAAATGTTTAAACAAATATTTCATATACGAAAATCCACACGGATTAAATAAATAAAATAAATACTAAAAAGTAGCCGACAGAGAGTAAAGGCACGGGCCATGTCCACTAGCACCAACCTTTTTTTTTAGAAACTACAAAATCAAATTATTGAAAACAAGATGATTTGTTTTCTTTTTATAATGTTACAGGTAAGACCGAACAAATAGTGATTCATATCCTTTGCATAAACACACTATTTGAGTTTAGACATGATCGTTGGTTACATATGAGCACGAAATTTAAATGGGCATGTGCATTACAGATTTCGGTCGAATTGGTCTGGATTCTGACTCAATGATCTGAAACTAAATTCAAACAGTGTGTTAAAGCATAGAATATGGTCTTAATAATTTTTATAAATTGCAATATGTTTTCATCACATAAAATTTGAAAATTACTGGAACCGAACTATTGTTTCATTCCTATCAACGGCCGTAAAATACGCAACAGGCCTTCTTTCATCCAAACTCATTGGAATGAGGCCAATGGGACCGAACTAATTAGGCCCCCATTGGGGCTAATAGGACCAAATTATTCCATTGATTTTTCACACTGTGTAGCTGTGAGTGTGATAAATTATGAAAATTAATGAAACCGAAACTATTGATTTAGAAAGAAAAAAAAGAAGGTAAGCTTGGTTCAAAACTATTCAGCAAACTATACCTTCGAATCCTGTTTGGTTGGGCCGTTCAAGGGTTATAGTCAAAGAATAAAAGAGAATAACTCTTATTCTCCGCACTTATTATTCGATTAAATAAATTAATTGGCCTCACCATTCTATTTTTAAAGAAAAAATGATTTAATTTTATTTGATTAGGTACGAACTGAATTTTAATTGACCCGCCAAGTACATATTTGTTTTGAATTTTAGAAAATATATAGGTTGAAACTAGACCCGACTGCATAATATAATTAAATTTATCTCTCCTAAGAAGAACTCAAAATTATATTTTAGATAAACGTAATTTTGAAAATGAATAAGCATTGTTGAATTTGTTTATCATTTACTTTGCTAAAAATAATTGTTTATTCATTATAATATTAATTAACAGTGTTAATTATATTTTTAATATTAGTACAAATATACCGTGTGTTGGATTATATAGATACTACGATTGTTATTTTTGGATTCTTGTTAAGAAGTTCATTCATGTTGTTATTTGTTGGGTTCATATTTTATTTGCACTATTAATTATTAATTACAGTTAGTTTTTATACAATGATACATTTTGTCAATGAAAACCGCTAAATGTGTAAAATAAGATACAATTAATTAAGAGGTCGTGGGTTCGAAACCCGAATAGAAGGTTCTTTATAGGAGAACGGAGTAGGTCCGATGCCCATCGGACCTACTTTTAGGTTCAACGAGCATGATGACCGTCCGATCTAATTTAAGATTTGTGCGCACAAAAAATTGAAACAGACACGCACGAAATTTAAAGCATTCTGCATGAATCTTAAAACAAATCGACGGTGATTAAACCTGTCGAACCAGAGCAGGTCCGATGCCCATCGAACCTACTCTCAGGTGTTTTTATAGACAATTAAAGAAAACTAGTAAGCTAGACCACCTTTTGAATTAAAAAAAAAAATAGACATACACCTCTAATTAACTCTCATTCTTAACATAAAAAATTTTATATGATTGAACTCAATAATTTGATATTCTAGCTCCGGTCATACCCCTAATGACTATAGTATCATATACCCTCATTTACTTATATTCTATTAGGAGTCCACAATATAACCATGATTGGAATGAATAATTTTAGAATTCAATTCATTTCTGTGGAAAAGATTTCAATATAGATAATTAAAAAAATAAATTTGTGTGATAGGAATGAATAATGAGGTGAAATGATTTCATTCTAATAGAAATTCCAAAAATATATATATATATATACTACTAGGTAATTGTTATTTCACTGCTGCATATTTATTCTTATTATGTAAGTGTAATGCTATATATTAACACCTACATAGTCTGGTATTACACTTCAATTGTTGAATCAAATATGTTGCTCTTCTTTAAGAAAAATAGATTTATGCTTTTCTTCATCTCAATCATTCAAATATTTCAACAGTTCAGATTTATTTGTTCTATTACAATCTGAATAGAAAGACAAAAAGAAAAAAAATCAGAATTATTGAAAAATATTTGAACAGTTGGATAAAGAAAGACAGGTTCCTGTTTTTTTAAGAAAAGCAGCAAATGTTGATTCTTTAACTGTTCGGTGTTAATATATATAAATTTAGATGAAATTTGTACCATTTAATAATTGAACCTCTTAAAAGTTAATTACGAATATATTAAAAAAAAACAAAAATATGAAAAAATTGGTGAAACGAGGAAATACTTGTGCTAAAAATGGTAGGCAAAATGGCAGGGAATAATGTTTGCTGAAAAGGAAAGGCAAAAAGGTCACCAAAGATTAAAAAAAAAGGGTACTGAGTAGAACAATTGAAAAATAAAAAAGATAATAGAACTTTTGTTTCGTTGGAGTGCACCATTATTGTAGAATTATAAATGTCGGATAGTGCGTCTCAATTAATGTAGTATTTTTTTTTTTTATTCCGACATATTTGGATGCATCCTTTTTACCTACGATATCTTATTCTTTATTACCAAAATAGGCATTATACATCTAAAATAAAGAAATTTATTTCTCACTTAAGTTGAACTTATAATAGCTTAAGATGGAGCAAGGATTAAGGCAAGGTGGAGTAAATTAAACCACTTCTTTAGATGGTTTAACTAATTCCGTCTATAAGATCAGATGTTTGATAGGAAAAAAAATATTTTTCAAATTTTCTCTTAGATTTTAAAATTATAACTTTAAGTAACATGTTTCAACTAAACAAAAATAATTTAAACTAACTTAACTTAAATAAATAATTTAATTCTTCTTAACTTGAACTTTAAATAGCAATGAAATATCATTTGCTCATCATAAATTTAGCTTTTAAGTCACAGTGCAATAGCCAATAACCTTCTGCTCCTATTGTTTGCAATATCCAACCAAGTAAAATAAAATATGAAAAAAAAATAAAAAAGTTTGAGGACACCAAATCTTACATTTTGTAAACCCCATGCCTTGTGACATCTAGAAGATTCTAAATGTTGGAGCTACGTTGAATAATTGCTACACTACTCCAAAAGCAGAATTTTTTTTATAGAAATTATTTAGGAAATTCAGATTCATAGAAGAAACCAAATTAATAATTTTATAGCAATGATCCATAGATTTACATGAAGTTAAGAGTCTGCTTTAATTGGGGGTAGGAAAAGGGAGAAACACTGTGCGGAGGAAAGTCTCGCTTTAAATCACATCTGACCGACGATTTCACATGCTTCAAAGAGAAGAGACGAAGGAGGGGAGGTGAACGAACACTGTGCGAAAGAGGAGACAAGGTTAGCGTTGTGTTGATTTATGACGAAAACATCCACCTCCAAATCGGAGTGTAAGATCACTGTACGGAGGTGAACGAAACTTTGTCGCCTTTCCTTCTCCTTTCATTAATGTCGTTCACCTCTTGTTTGTGGAGCACAGCCTAAAGGATTTAAGAATCGAATTTGATGTGTAGTTTTTTGTATAATCGTATAGTGTGATGTGACAACTAAAGAAACCGAGTCGAAAAATCCATACCGAAGTCAAAATATCCATACAATTTATTTATTTCTCTATATTATTTTAAATAATATGTATATAAATATAAAAATATTCTCCAATAGCAATCCATCCCTGTCAATGAAAGCAGAGAAGGAATCTTCCGAGGAAACAAGGAACTTTCTTTTTGAGCAACCACATACTTTTAAGTTTTATCCCAAAAAGAGAAAAGGGTTTTATTTTTTTACATGAACGGGTGCTAAACCTGGATATAACAATTAATCAATGGGATTATATTATATCATAAATAGGTTAACAGTTGAATTAAATTAAAAATTATGGAAAGAGGGAAAAAGCAACAAGAGCATTTGGCTTATTTTCATTTATATTTTAATTGCCTATAAAGCATGGGATCCTTCAATATTAGTGCGGATCTAGTTTGCACGGATTTTAAAGCATATCGGATGGTCCAGATGCATTAACTTAAAAGATTCTTTTTTGAGTTAATGCAGATGACACGAATTCATGAGCTCTTTAATAAGTGCAGATCTAGTCGGCACAAATCTTAAAACTAATTGGACGGTACGGGTGTACATGTAGTACGGATCGGATCGGACAGTACGGATGTACACGAATTCATGGCCTCCTCTTTTCCTTCTTTCGCTTTTCTCCTTTCCTCCTCCTTTGCTTTTCTTTCCACCAAACCAACCTTTTTTTTTTTCAACTCTCAAAATGTCATTATTTTTTATTCTAATTACATAGATTTGTATATTTTTGAAAGAAAAACAAGAAAAACTTCAGATCTACATGTAGTTTTTGTAGTGTAATTTTAGTAATTGTAGAATTATATAGTTTGTATGTAGAGTAATTTAGCTTTTTTCATGTAGTATAAATAAATTGTAGACGTAGGAGACGTAGGAGATGTAGAGTAATTTAGTTTTTTTTCATGTAGTATAAATAATGAGCCAGCCAGTGCTAAAACCGGAAGGAGACATAGAAGATCTCGGGTATGTCTCAGATGTCATACATCAAGCTCATACCGTAAGTATTTTCTTTTTTCTTTTTTCCTTTTTAATATATCATTTCAATTTATTTACGAACTATCTTTTAAATATATCATTTTCTTGTAGAGATTTCGCCTCTTGAAAAACACTGCAAAAGGAATAGTATGATAAAGACATCTTGACAGAAGGCTTACGGACTTCTATTGCATGAGACTAGTCGCGATATTCTATACGATCTTGGGCATATCGCATTGTTCAGAGCCATGGTCGAGAAGGCCGGACTTCCATTTGACCTAAAATGTATCGATATTAGCGATGATAATCCAGACCATTTTTTGAGGGATCCAGAGGTCAAAGTTCCTCAAACGACCGCCGACGATGTTATGGCCGGACATTACCACTCGCTTGAATCCATAATCATAGACGGGCGCAACCTAGGAGATGATGGGTCGCCATCAGTAGTGGTTCCTCCTCGACAGAAGACTAAAAACCCAACAAATTTAGCCACTCGAGATTCAATAACCCTAGGAGCAGATAAGACGTGAATTGATTTAGTGCATGTATTGTTTAGTGTATGCTTTATTTGAACAAATTTATTTAGTTAGACCTCTTATCCTTATTAATTTCATTACAAAATTCAACAATTAAAAAAATTTGCTACGTCTCCGACTAATACGTCTCTGATTAAATCAAAAAATAGCTACGTCTAATACGTGCTTGTTCAGTTCATGCTTGTTATTAATTCATGCTTAATGATAAAAAAGAATAAAAAAAGGAATATAAAAAAATTCATGCTTGTTCAGGACGTGCTTCATTAATTCATGCTTAATTCATTCTTAATTATAAAAAAGGAATATAAAAAATAACTACTTGACTCAAAAAAATATAGTATTACAAAAATATTAATACAAACATTAATACAAATTAGCGTAGTGAATATAAAGTAAGCATAGTCTTATATAAAAGTCTTAAATAAGTGAGTTCACAGCATGCATCTCTCTTAAAACTGTTCATCGTTCTTTACGTCTGAATATTTTGTTCAGCAGACGACCAGCTGACCGGCTACTAGATGGTCGGCTACCAGATGCCTCTAGACTACCAGTGGCCTCTGGATTACTATCATATGCCTCTGGACAACTACCAGATATGCTTCTCCATAACCCTTGTGTAGCAGTCGCCTCTGAATACATAGCAGATGCCTCTGGATGGCTACTAGATACGCTTCTTCGTCTTTCACCAGTTGCCCATGTATAATACGGACATAAATATAATTAAGTGTGTAAAATATGAAAATATGAACTTATTCACTCTTATAATTTCCAACCTGAAGTTCTTGTTCTATTGGATCCCTCTGGACATTGTACTCCACTGCGTGGCCTGATTCGAGCTTCCATATCATCCATAGAATTAGGAATTCGCTTGTGCTTTCTCCTGCCCTTATTAAGTTTATTTGGGTCCGGCCTGATTATAAGTGCTTCCATGTCATATGGCCAATTGGGGGCGTTACCAAAGTCGTGAAACTCACATATCCATGCATTGACATAATTTTCAACGCTATAATAGTGACTTACATAGTTCCTCTGATTTAGATGTCTCTTACAACACACCGCCAGAACGTGGTTGCAAGGAATGCTAGTGAATTGCGGTTTCTGACACTCACAAATCGGCATGCCCTCCTCCCCTTCTGAAAATCGAACTTCATACTTCATATCTCCCTTCACTCCCTACAATCAATAAATCAAGCTAGATAATTAAATGTTACAATTTACAAATTTTGTATGAAATTTAAGTAAATAGCTGATATACCGTTCTGACAACTCCATCATGAACTATGATCTCATAGACGGGAATTCGAACCACATTGGTATCACTCGGTGTTCCTTTGTTTTTTTAGTCCGGTGTTCTAAAACTGATAATATGTTTGCTGATAATCTCATTCCATTTTGAAGCCACTTTTGAGCAACCTCATCTCTTTTGGCATACCAATCCACAACTTTGTAGCATGTGCGCTCAACTACTGCCATTACAGGCAGCTGGCGAGCCACTCGAAATACGTTGTTCAAATATTATGATCCGTTCGTAGTCATAATACCCCACCTATTCAGGCCTCCGTCAAGACATTGTGTCCATTTATGGAGTTGCAAAGACTTTTCTTCGAGGTTTTGCAACATTTTACCACACCACATGATGTACTGATGAGTAGTAATACTCTTATCTTTTATCAATTCCATACCCTCATTAAACATCTAAGGTTTCATCTTATTCACAAATTTTCTGAAAATATTTTTGATTATTTGGTCCTTGCACAACTTGAACATATTTGACACAATATGTTGAGAACATAATCGATGATACGAATAAAAGATGATGATAGGTGCACTTCCTCTGATGATAAGTGTTTTATCAGAAAGACTGAAAATCAAACTGGTAGCCGCCTTTCTTAAAAACAAAAAATAAAATAGAAGAAATTATGTGGGGAAATTAAAGAAAAGGAGTAGATAGGGATTATATTCAAGTTCAACAGCTCTTTTGAAGCTTAACGCGAAATCGAGTTTCAATGACGTGAACTTTAGGTACTCCCAGCTAATACTGATATCCTCTCCATTTCGTTGGTAATGGAGACCTCCGTTGATTTTAGTTAGATTTATCTCCTGTGCAAATCTCAATTTTTTTATTTGGAACAGAAGTGCAATCAGCTGCAGTAACAGAAAATCAGCTTGTGTATTTTATTTCCTCTAATATGATTTATCATTGAACCAATAATTTGTTACTATTTTCATTTTTTTTATGTAAAACAATTTTAGACTATTACTATATAAGCAGTGAGTTACATCATTCATTCAAGTTATGTAATGCTTGATTTTAGACTACCAAAATAGGTTAAAAAAAAAAACATTCATATATATGACATGTATATTGTTTATACTTTAATAAATGTAATATTCAACAAAATTAAACCCCTTTAATAAAAAATAAAGAAAGCCCATATTTTGATTAAATTGCATAGATCTGTTAAAAAAGATGATAGAATACAAAAATGATGAAAATGGAGTGGATCAGGTAATAACCCAATTTAGATTCCTCTGCTCTAACCACTGGCATTAACCTATTTAAGCCCTTCAGGCCCCTCATTACTCCCAAACCCCCACCATTTCTCCTCAAAGAAAAACAAAAAAAGAACCAAAACAAATCAGAACAAAACATAGTATACATTGCCCCAACTTATGCTACAATGACCCTTTCCTCATCATCCCCTCTGTTCTTCCTCCTTTGCCTTCTCTCCATCCCCTTCCTCTCCTTCTCCCAAAACCAAACAGCATTGAACAACAATAGGCTTCAAAAAGCTTACACAGCTCTTCAGGCCTTGAAGCACTCCATCACCTCCGACCCGAAAAACTTCACGGCAAATTGGTGCGGTCCCGACGTGTGCAACTACAAAGGGGTGTTTTGCGCACCCGCACCAGATGAGCCATGTCACCAAACCGTGGCGGGACTTGACCTAAACCATGCCCGCTTGGTCGGCACATTGCCGGAGGATTTGGGTCTCTTGTCCGACCTCGCTTTATTCCATCTTAACTCGAATAAATTCAAGGTTGCCTACCAAGTTCCTTCTCAAATTTCAAACTCCTCCATGAGCTCGATGTGAGCAACAACAAGCTAACCGGCCTGTTCCCTTCGCATGTTCTATGCTTACCAAATCTCAAATATCTTGACATTAGGTACAACAAGTTCAAAGGTCAGGTACCGAATGAGATTTTCGATCGGGATTTCGATGCGGTTTTCATAAACAACAATAAGTTCAAATTCACCTTGCCGGAAAACCTTGGCAACTCGAAAGCATCCGTGCTAGTTTTCGCGAACAACAAACTCCACGGTTGCATTCCAAAGAGTATAATTAACATGAGGCATACACTAAACGAGTTAGTACTCTTAAATGCCAGCATCACCTCATGTATACCACCCGAAATCGGGAACCTCGATCAACTGACAGTGTTCGACATAAGCTTCAACAACATAGAAGGCACGGTGCCGGAGAGCATTGGCAACATGAAAAAGTTAGAACAGTTGGATATAGCACACAACAACCTTGCAGGAGAGATACCGGAAGTCATATGCGAGTTGCCGAACTTGAAGAATTTCACATTTTCGTACAACTATTTTTGCGGCGAACCGGGACGGTGCCTCGACATCAAGAGAATCAATGATAGAGAGAATTGTATTGCAGGTCGTCCCGACCAACGACCACATGACGAGTGCATGGCGTTTTTGCACCGACCGCCAGTTCATTGCGATTCTGATGGGTGCATCGCACCACCACCACCGTCACCATCACCACCGCCTCCGTATCACTATTAATTAGGTGATTTGTGTGAACTGTAATTTATTGTTTTAATTTTTTTTTTCTAATGTGAACAAACTTATATATAATTATATACCGGGACATAGTATATAATTTACTGTGTGTGTGAAACATGTTCGGTATACAATTTGAGTTCATTAATTTGCTGTGAAGTATTTTTTTTTTTTTTTCTCTTTTTTGGACATGCATGAGCGTCTACTGACCTTTGTCAAGGTCTGTCCCTTTCAACCTTTTGAGAATTATTGATTTTTATAATTTTATCCCAGCAAAACTTATTAATATACAATCTAATTCCTCTTTTCCAACAACTATTTTTACAATTACTCTCATAAAAAAAATAAAAAAAAAATTCAGTGCCTCCTCCAGTGGTTCATTTTGTATATTTTTTTGGGTAGTGGAAGCATATCTGATTGTTTGTTCATTTTATTTAAAATTTTATTCTGTTACCAACCACCCCTTTATTCTCAGAGAACTAACCAGATATTTCTTTATTTTCCTAACAATATATAACACAAATTTGTGGTTTTGCAAGGGTCACAAAAAAAATGACTCATTAGCTGGTTTTGATAGTGATAAAAATAATTGTGGAATTGAGGTGCATATCCCTCCAAACAGCGATCTTGACGGTGATTAAACAAAAGAATTCAAATTAATTAGAAACTAATTAATGTTTGGGAGAAAATAGAAAGATTTATTTTCAGTTCCAGCAATGTTATCTATATATTCTGGGAACCGAAATTCCTACCTCTAAAGTCACTGACACGTGGATCCGGAATGAGTTTTGAGACAAAACTATATTTAATATTTAAATGTCAAAACTCATTCCGGACTCACGTCTCAGTGACTTTAGAAACAAGAATTTTCTGCCCACAGGGGACAGGTGAACTGGTTCCTTTATTCTGTTATCTATTCATCTTGGCTTGTTCTCTGTATAAAACTTACCAGTAATTACTATTTTATTTTTTAAAATAAATTTAATGCTGCTTGTTATGCATGAAATATTATTACCGTGACCAAATTTATAGAAATATTATAACAGTGCAAAATGTGTGATTTAATAAAATTTGGAGGTGATATTTATAAAAATATTTGAATTTGAATTTTGATCATACGACCTCATACGTAAAAGTTATTATTATTACAGTAAAATCATCATCTTTTTTGCGTGAATTATTAATATATATATTTTTTATCCTAGCTATAAAGTATGGAGCGCTAATGCGCTATAGTTGGTATAAATTGGTTGAAACATTTATTTACCCTTCGTAGGGCATTTAATTTCTAATTTTTGTCCGTGAAATGTCAACCAAATAGGAACGAACCAAATATTCAAACTCGTGTCTCGTTAATTATGTTGTTCTTTTCGTTTTGACATAAGTTTTAAGAGGAGGGATCAAGTTACAACAATTATTTTTTTCATTTTCAAAGTTCAAATCATCGATTCAAACCGTTCAACATGATTATCTAAATAAAATGTGTTTGCAGATCAAATTTTATATTTTTTTAATTTTTTTTACTATTTATTAAAATGGGTACAAAATTCAATGGTCTGAATATGACTATTTTTTGTAAAATACTTAATAAATAGTAAAAAAAATTCAAAAAAATGTAAAATTTGATCTGCAAGCACATTTTATTTAGATATCATGTTGAACGGTTTGGATCGACGATTTGGACTTTGAAAATGAAAAAAATGATTGTTGTAACTCAAATTTGTTGTAACTTGATTCCTCCTCAAGTTTAAATTCAAAATATAATTTCTAAATTAAATTTCTAAGAGCATCTACATTTCAGCAACTCAAATAAGTTTTTAAATAACTGTTAACTATTTTCTTAGAAATTAAGGTCTCAAAAGTTTCTAAACTCTACATCTCTGAAATTAATTTTAGAGTTTCTATTAAACCACGTCAGCAATAAATTAAAAAAAAAAAAATTTGAGCCAATCATTTAACCAGCATAGAGTTTATAAATAGTTTCTTAATAAGAAACTACCACATCAGATTAGAAACTCTAATAATACCAGAAATGTAGATACTCTAATCTTGTACGTAGTACGTGACGTGTAATGCACTCCTTATTAAAAAAATTATCAAATTTTATATATATTTGTTTTTTTTTCTTTATATAAGTAATGAAAATATTTCCACATAATTAATTAAATCAAAATTAATAGAATGTATATATATATGTGCCTCTCCATGTTGGTTGGATGCTCGTTTTTTAGTTAGGTGATAAATATGGGAATATTTCCTTACGACCAAAAATTAAAAATTGTAAATTAATAAGAAAGCAAAAGGAATTTTCTAAAATATTAAAAAGGCAGCATGCACTGGGACCAGAAATCTATATTTTACCAGAATGTGAATAGAGGCACCAAACAATATCTAAGCTGTTAACCAATATGTTTCAAAAAGGATATTGGAAATTTTTTTTATCTAAATTGGGTTCAAACAGTACGATTTGTATTGAGATTTGTACGAATAATTTAAAACTTAATAAATTTAAATGGTCCGTAAATCTAAATTGTTTGTGTGATTTTTTAAATATGATTAATTTGTTCAAAGTTTTTTTGACAAAAAATTCAATCCAAAAAAATACCAAGCGGGGCAATTACTTTTGTATTATTTTTCGTATACAATGTCGCAGATTTAAAATTTGATTGGAAAATTTAATATTTAAAGTAAAAAATTTGACTTTCATCTTTTATCTAAAAAAGTATTTAAGAAAATTGACATGTTAGTAATACAATTGGCACATCCTTTTAGTAATACAAAGTTAAGTAGTAAAGTTTTGTTTGATTTAATTGCTCTTACAATAAATGCTAAAAAAATCATCTCAAATTAATACATTGAAGAAATGTACTGAAATTATTATTAGATTTTCTTGATTAATTTATGATGAAAATCGCATGTACTAAGTGGTTTATATATAGTTTTTAAATCATTTTGTATTGAGTATACATTATGTTTATAGTTCATTATTTTCACACATTATTTCATACAATAAATTATATAACAGTTTTTTTTTCATATTTTAAATTTTGCGCTAACATCACATATCTACTTTTAGGTTCAACGAGCATGATGACCGTCCGATCTAATTTAAGATTTGTGCCCACGAAAATTGAAACAGACACGCACGAAGTTTAAAGCGTTATGCACGAATCTTAAAGCAAATCGACGGTGATTAAACCCATCGAACCAGAGTAGGTCCGATGCCCATCGGACCTACTCTCAAGTGATTATTTTGACTCCATTATCCATATGCTGCATGAAGTGAAAATAGTACTGTTTTTAATATCTTTGTCCGGATTAGCATTCTCATTTTACCTTAATATAGTTATTAGTTATCACAAATAAACTTAGTACTTGATGATGATGATGTGATACATGTCTATTATTTGACAAACCAAACACTTATCCTTTACAAGAAAAAAAAAAGTGAAAAAGAGAGAGTATTAAATGAAGAAATTACACAAGTTGACGTGTTCAACAAATTTTATAGCTCCAACTTGAAACAGCTACCTTTTTTTTTCTGATGACCAACTCTGAAGTAACTTCCTAGCACTTCTTAATTAGATAACTAATTATTTGATTACAACTATGTATTGATTTGCAAGAAAGGCGGCTGGTGATTAATTGGTTGGTTCGCTACTGAAAACGACTTGCCAGGAGAGAAGGAAGGAAAATTGGGAGTCGTCGTAATTGAGAAGTCGGATGCATGCCAACTTGCCAGTAACACGAGCTGTCTGAAAACGACTTACGTGCAGGTATAACGCAACCAAACAGCGACCTACCTATCCTATTCCTATTCCTACCTGAGGTAATTAATTCTCCAAGCCTCCACATAAATTTAAGTCATACTTAATTCTGAATTGAAAGGGATCTCAGAAAATTTTGATTTCTAGTTTGGGCCAATTTATATGACAGCTAGTACGACAGTGATCTTCCAGTGAAATTGCATTATCAAGGTTTGTCAAATCGTAGGATGCCACGTGGACTCTCCTCTCAACGAACAAATAGAGCAATATTTATTGAATTGTAAACTTGCCGTGCGTATTACCAAGTGTCGTACCAACACGTGTCCGTGTCCGGTATAAGTGTTGTGTTGTGTCGTACTGTTCGATAGAACAGTACGATTTCGAACACAATATTTGTATTGTAAGGATTTCTTATTCTCTTTTGATTTTGTTGGAGTTTATTTTTTATTTTGTAAACTTTTAACAATAAACTGAAGAGGCAAATATAATTCTGAAATTAAATTAAGCACCAAGATACTCCTGTCATAGTAATATTCCATTTTCATTGGTGGAAAGCGGAAACTGATGGTTGCTTAGATTACATATAAGATGATTTAGAATTGTTTAAATTTTGATCCGTGTCTAGACGTGTTCTAGCCGTGTCGTTTTAAGACGTGTCATGGCCGTGCTAATATTATCCACAACTTCAGACAAAACACTTCTTACAACATGGTATAGACACGTCATGGCCGTGCTGGTCCATTTAACAATAATTAACCTAGCTTAAACATATAACTAATTATGATTAAAGTTTAGTGAGTTATTATGGGTTGACAGTGAATTAGACGACTTGTATTTTCCAACATTTATCAGTATTTAATTCTTGATGGGCTTAGAACCCGCTAAAAAGGCAAGGAGGGAATCGTATCCTCTAAGTACTACAGAGGTACTGTTCTGTAGAGTTAGTGGACCCGAAATGGTCTTTTAACCTGGCACAAATTTTAAAGAGGATCCCTAAAGTCTAAATAGGCACCGGATTGAGTTTAATCCGGCTGGAAGTAAATATGGACCATAAAGTTGTGAGCTCCACTCTGCATTACTATAGAAAAAAGGAGAGTTTGGCTCGGTTACCTATTTTAACTTCATAGATCTCCATGATTTTTTTTTTTAAAAGATTGAAAAATATGTTTTAATTCAATATAATTGTAAAATTATCATCCATCTTAAGCTCAAGGTTATCACAAGGGAATCAGAGGCGATCCGATGTCAGATTAGAATCGTTGGTTCCGCATCAAGATTTGTACAGATGAACTGCCACTGAACTAAAGAACTAAAGAATGGTTCTCGGTTTGAAGGATAAGTTAGAACATAAAATAAAAGATTTGTTATTTTACATATAAGATCTCAGTAGAATTGTAGTTTCTCAGAGTAGCAAAATTTAGCTAACTAATTTTGCGATATTCGTTTCTTCTGTGCTGCTATTTGATTTAATGCGCTAAAATCGATATCATTGAAAGCGAAAATGTATGCAATAAGCTATCTATTCTTTTATTGAAGCAGATGGAATAAGCTAACAATGTTTGTTTGTGGTTTTTTGTTTTGACAAATGATAATCACTCATCCACCAAAGCGGGACCATGAACTTAAAAATATAAAAGAGAAATGATTCATTGTTGCCAGGAGGAGATAAGATAGTATAAAGTTTCAAACCATTGTTTTTTAATATGCCTTGGCCATACATTATTATTGCGTAGCTTGTACCAGCTCTCCTTTGTTAATTCACACCAAATTGTTCTTTCTCACAGATTCGTTACGAGCTAACTATGATGTTAAAGTATCTCAATCATTGCTAGTTTAAAAAAAATATAGGTAAATTTCACAGGAGATCACTAAATTTTGTCATTTGTCACGAATTAGTCACTCAAGTTTGATTTGTCTCTTTTTAGTCACTCAACTTTGTCATTTGTTCCAATCAAGCCACTCTATATTTTTCCGTCCAAAATGCTAACGGAATAAGCTCATTTCGTTAGTATTTTGGACGGAATGAGTATATTCCGTTAATATTTTGAACGGAATGAGAATATTCCGTTAAAATTTTGAACGGAAAGTATAGAGTGACTCGTTTGAAATAAATGACAAAGTTGAGTAACAAAAAAGAGACAAATCAAAAATTTGAGTAACCAGTTCGTGACAAATAACAAAGTTTAGTGACCTCTAGCGAAATTTACCCAAAAATATATATGATTTTACTCGTTAAGGAAAAATCGCTCATATTTCATACTGTACAAGATCGCTCGTTTCTTTGGTTTTTTTTTTTCCTTATAAATTGACAAATCATGCAAATTGAAGTGTGAACTCTGTTGTATGAATTATAAAGCGAAAAAAAAATAATCTAAGGTGATATAGCACTCCTTCAGGAATAGACAACATGAAGAAAGCATATACTAGCACAATAGCCCAATAGTGTCTAACTTTTTACCGAAATTTGTTAAGCAAACCTACAATAGTACAACAATATACTAGACAAACTGCTTACGGTTTTGATTGTTATATGTTGATTTGTTTATATTTGTACAAAAATGTCATTTCAATAAAAATGAAACAGGCAATACACTGGACAACTTTGATCACGAAAAACACAATTGTAGACTTTTGCATCCCAAATTTTGTTAATGATGAATAATACTTAAATTAATATCACTATGACCAGATGCTTTTCGCTTATATTAAAAAAGACACCAAGAGGACACATAGAAAATAGCTCACTATAAAGCTTATTTTAACTAGTCACTAAAGAGAGGCAACAGGGTTTAGAAGAAAGTATAACATAGATCTACCTATTATTAAACAAGATCTGCACATACTAATCTTAAAAATAAAAACCTAGCTTCACTGCAGGAACAGGTTATCAAACTTGCCCTGATGCAACTAGAAAGCATGAAAAAATGGTACAAGGGAGTTGTTTACTCCGATAGCCAACCATCACATATTGCATTACATATATAAGGTGCCCAACTTTCCAACTATAGGAAACTCCAGCTTCTAGTCCATATCCGAAAAGATTTCCTAAGGTCCTGAAAATAAAAAAATAAAAAAAGCATGCATCAACTGTGTAATTGTTACAAAAATGAAAAAAAAAAAAAAAAAAAAAAAGCAGAATCAAGAACCAAACACAGACACATCTGTATGTACAAAAAGAGGCAGGACCAATAGGCAGAGTACAATCCATTCACAACAATACCTAAAAAGAACTTGCCACCATCCTACTACCAAATAAATTTGGCATGAAATCTCAACACAACTTTGTCATTGGTCCAGTACCAAATTGTATGATGACAAAACTACATTTAATACTACATTGAAAAAAGGGGTAACAAAATAAGATACTACCACATTTGAGAGAATCAACACACCTCTGGTAATTGAAGTTGAACCAAAAGAACTGCCCTTCTGAGTATTGCCGAAACAGTCGCTGAACCCATCACCAGCAAGAGAAGGAAATGAAGGGATTGATTTCAGAATTAGCTTCCTGCCCCCTTTGCGGTTCGGGGAGGCACCCACACCGGAGTGAGGAGGCGAGACTCTCTTCCCATTGGGAGAAGATGTTTTGGTAACACCACTATGGGGAGAGTCTTTATTTATCAGGTACCTGTCAGGTGTGTCTTCGTTTTCACCGCAGGGGTCAGGGTTGGTAAGGTTTTTGAGATTTATAAGAGTGCGGGATGTATATAGGCCAGAGGATATTACTGTGGGGAGGGTGTATGTAGGTTTTGGTGGTTTCGCACTTGAATAACACGGTAGCTTCAACAATGTTCTGTTTAACAATGAGTTTTTTTTATTAACTAATAATTATAGTTTAGCTGTGTTGATGAGAAAATGTAAAACCTAGCCTACCAATAAGTACTATGGTAGAGTTTATTTCTGTTGTTTTGAAATAGAAGCTCCACAGAGCTTGCAACTTTTGTTGCTACTGATGGACACAAATAAAACATTGGTTGGGCCAAAAAAGCAAACCAACAGCACTAGTGATAAGGCAAAAGAACCTTTTCACTGAGACTAACTTATAGTAAAATAATGATAAATGCAAATGGTAGAGATAAATTCTAGGGGAGAATTGAAGTGACTGACCCACAAGTCTCGAAAGGAGGGGTTATTGGAATAAGGTCATGAGCATCAAAATTATGAACACCAGCCTTTTCTTGGCTATCTTCAAGCCCTTCCTCTTCATTGTCTTCAACATTTCCTTCTTCCCCTTCTTGCACAAACTCTTCAAATTTAAATATAGATTCAAAGGGAGACCAACTATATTAGCAAAGGAAAAGATAAAGAATATGGATAATGAAATAAGAGCAAAATTTCAGCAATTTGGTATATAACAGAACAGTATGGTTCAGTACTTGCACTACTCTAAACCCTTTTTTTGTATTTTGAGAAAGGGCAGGGCCGATTCGCAGTTTGCTGGGAGAGGGAGGAAAATGGGAGTAAGGTATAACACATTTGTTTATTGTGTTTATATAGCACATGCACCAAGGATTAGCTAAGAAGGTAAATAGTTGCATCAAGAAAATGAATTTCTCCTCCATAATAGTAATACAACATATGAAGACCATCCAACCAAGTATTGCGACAAACAAAATGAAAAATTCAAAATACTCTGGACCTATATTTTTAGATTGCCTTTTCTTTTCTTAATAATATATTGGAGCTTGTAAATCGCTCAAGGTTGCAAAAACACTAAAATTCAATTGCAATGCAGCAGAAAGCAACAAAATAAATAGAAGAAACATGAATTTACCCTCTCTTCTTCCAAAAGTGTTCTTACAACTCTCACACCTACAGTTAACGGAACAACCAACTCCTCCCTGAAAACAAGAATTACATATTAAATACAATTAAGAATAAAATATTGCTCCAATGCAAATCAAAAGCCAATATCAAACTTCGATGTAAAAAAAAGGAGAAAAAAAGAACCTGAAAACATTCGCAATACTTCTTCAAACAGTTGGACTTTTTACAATTACATCCTCTCTTGTGACGGGCTGAAGCAGGGGTGTTATTTGATTCCTCCTACAATGCCAGTACCACAAGGTCTCAAATTTAGAGATAACATAAAAACCGAAGTCCTGCACAGATTTAAGCACCACAGGCTCCACAGCACTATATATACCGATTACATGACATAATTGATAATTGAGGTTTAAAAATGCCTCGTGTCTTTCATGCCTCATCATGTCTCGCATCCTTTATTTGCGTTTTCAAAGTCCAAACAGTCGAGATCCAAAACGCTCAACATGATCTCCATATTAAAATGTGCTTGAAAACCAAATTTCATATTTCTGGACCTTTTTTACTATATTTTTAGATAGGAACAAAATCACAGTTTCTGGTCCATCCAAACAATGATTATGTACCTATCTTATTGAGCAGTTCGGATTGACTGTTTGGACAATGAAAACAGAGATAAAGGATGTGGGGCACGATGAGGCATTTGAACTTTCCTCTTGATAATTTTCATTTTAAGCCTTGGTTGCAACAAATGTTGTTCTTACCCCCAGTTCAAGACCAGTGTGAATGACTTTGGGTGCAAATGCAAGGGGATTACGGAACTCAATCTGCTTGCGAGTGGAAAGGACTGTTTCCTCATGAATGGGCTTGTTGAAGCACCCCTGGCATGCACATGGCTCAGAGCAGTACACCCCAGCTGCAAAGCATTCGCAATATCTGCACATGGGAATCAAATCGGAATTATTTTCCTTCAAATTCGAATAGGCAAACACAATAGCACAGAATATTTGGGTTCTGGCCCGAATCCAGTGTCAAGAAAGTTTTATAGTAAAGAACTACATCCTGGATAAGGAAGGGATTGGAATTATGCCCAGAACTAGATTCTGAACAAGACCCAAAATAATATCCAAGGACAAAATCTCGTACATGTGAAAAAAAAATAAACTAAAAATGGTGCCTATCAACGTGCCAAATCTCATTTCTTTATATAAAAGTGCAAAATGAAAAACTAGAAATAAAACGTACAGTTTCAGGCATTTTGATTTCTTGCAACTGCAACGCTTGCATGCATCCCCATCACTGCTATCAGCCTTTTTCCTGTAACATAAAAGAGTTATTTTATCCAATTATATGATAATAAAATAGAGCAGTTCCTGTCACAAATGAGATATCAAATGTATCTTCTCGTATACCTTCCCATGTCAAGGGAATAGAAGTCATTATTTTCTGTTCTCTAGGATAAGATTCAACCAAAGGTTTAAATAGCGTTTATCGCGTCATAGCGGAATGGCTAAAAAAACGACGCTATTGTCATGTTGCGCCGCTATAGCTTTTATGGTCTAAAAACGCTATAGCAGCGCTATAGCGCTGCTAGAGCGCGCTATTTAGAACCCTGGATTCAACAATTGCATGACAAAAATGGGTATTTTATGGTAAAAGGAAGATTGCGAGATATGTCATGTACCTCCTCTTCTTTGGGCTGTTATGGGATACGACAGCATCAAGAGGTACAATTGCAAGAGACGACTCCTCTCCCAATAAACTGGTCTCTTGGGATGCAGTAGTTGTACACTCCAAATTCTCACAAGCAACCAGTAATTTTTTTTGGCCTTTGTGCACAGACTTGTTGCCAACATTCTATATTTAGAAATCAGAATCAACCAGAAAATTTTAACCAAATATGGGTAAGCTAATTGGAAATTTCATAACACAGATTTTCAACACAAGATGTAATTCCACCACATTGTATTGACCATTTCCTTTCTAGAAGCTTTTCCAATCATTTTATGTTCATGTATAGGAATTTTTATTGGATTTTTTCTCTTTTATAATAATATTAAAATCATGCCAAAAGTAGTTATCACACACAGAAAAATTTAACACTTGATTTTATCATTCGGGACCGAAATGAAATTATGTCAGTGACCATGTGAACATGCTAGAATTTACATAAAGATCATACAAGAGGAAAATCTCAGAAATTACCAATACATCCTTTGATACTGCAGTGAGAGAATTCAAGTGCAGCCCAATACCAGGCAATGCAGGCATGGCTGGAGGTTTTCTAGGCTTGGGACTGTCAGAGTTCATTTTGCCCCTGAAGGTTACAGATATTGATGGATCAAAAACCAAACAACGCCTTCGCATGCCTCGTTGTTGTGGGGTCTCTTCCTGAGAAAAACAACAAGGAATATATAGCAAGGTTACTATAATCCCTAGTACTTTATCATGTGAGAGTATTTGAGGAGAAATAAAAGAAAGAAAATTATTGCACTGTATAATGATCAGGTCTGGAAAGTCCGGGAAATAATTATAAGATTTGATTTAATTAAAGAGGGTTCAAATGCCTCCCTTTTTTGTGCCTCCATCTTGCCTCCATTTTTTAAACATTAATACCTTAAAATGTAAAACTCAAATGTCAAAAAACAAAACCGTTAGATATGATCTATATCATTTTCTCTATGCATATATAAAACCTTACGATATTTCGACTTTTATTGATTGGTATCAAGAACTTGCAAAAATACATTGGTATGGATAAATTCGAGACGTTGATTTTTCAACTTATTGATTCATACAAAAAACATAATCAAAAAGTGATTACTTTTTTATGTGCATGTAAAGAAAATATTATAGATCACATCTAAAGGTTTTATTTTGACATATAAGTTTAAGAAAATTTGTTATTAGAAAATTAAAAGTGAAGGCATGATGGAGGCACAAAAAATGGAGGCAATTGAACCTTCCTCTTTATTAAAACATCACAACCCCAACCACTAAATTGGGGCAACTTTTTTGCTGTAACATAGACGGCCTTCATTTTGAGAATAAACTCTCATCTCATGCATGAGTGCAGAACAAACATAAGACATCTAGTGCTAGCATAGCAATAACTAGTACACCATAATAGTGAATCTGACCAGCATATACAAAAGACAGACTAAATTGCTTATTTTACCAAAATGGAGCATGCAAGTAATATCTAAGCAAACATGGGCCATTTTTTAATCCTTGTTTTACCTAGAGTGTATGGTTTAAATTTCATATCCACCAAAATCTCAACAGTACCATACCTTATGGGTCATGTTACTAGTATCTCCCCCCTGAGCCTTTTTGTGCATTTCCCCATTCAAGCCAGTGTCACTTGTAACACTCACAAACACATCTGGGCTTTGATTTGCATCACCAAGGAGCATGTGAGACTCCACACCACTTGGTTGGGTGTTATTTATTAAAAACGGATATGAAACTGTGCCTCCATCATCTAACTTATCACTGCCTTCCTCCCCTTCAGTTGATGGGTCACAAATTAGGAGGTCATCAGGGTTACCAGACAGCAAGTAGTCCCAATCACTATCCAACACCTCATCCTTGCATTCTCCACTGGTCACAGTTTCAGAGGCAAAAAGGTTCTTTCTTTGACTGGGCCCCTCACTGGTCTCAGGCCTGAAATTTGTATTGAAAGTCCGACATGTGGTGTTATGATCGGGGCTCCCTGCATCAAAGTCCGTGCATTTATCGGCTTCATTAAGTAAGCACTTTGTACTGCATTCTGAATTAATGTCCGTTGGTTCAAAGGCTGGGGGGGCAGTTTGGGTATTTGGTTGTGCACTATTCTCGGTACAGTCTTTGTTGGGACCAATTTCAGTTGCGGAAGCTTCGGTTACATCATCTCTGTGAAAAAGATAGAGAAATGCAAAGGGGAGAGGAGAAATGTTAATCTGAGCGACTTCACATGATAATTCTCAAGACATAAACAAGCAGATAAGAAAAAACGAGAACCAAATAAAAAAGTAAAGGAATATCTCCCCGTTGACGGGAATTTGGATCTCTGAATCCAATAACTTCAAGAACTATAGTTAATTCTCAAAGTACATTTGCAAAAAACAGGCATTTGCAATTGCTAATGGAAAGAAGTTACATAGCCTAGTTCTCCACCCCCACCCTCCTTTCACAACAAAATCAATGAAATGAAAGATTCAAGCTGAGATCTACCTAAGTTGAGGTCTCAGTGCCTTCTGTAGGTTAGCATGTGGTGAAGTAAATATGGAGAAACTGAGGGGCTGATATGCTTGTACTGAACTTGTGGTGTATGTTGATTTCACAGGCTGGATCGGGGAGAGATTGTTGATAAAACTATAAACGGGAGAATCCTGCACTTGAAAAAAAAAACTTGTAATTATCCAAAATCACAAGAATATAAATTTCACAAACAGCTAGTTGTTAATTCTGGATTGATATTTTAACCTGCAGGCATGTATAAGATCATTTAATGATGTCCTGCTGGTCTTTTTTTGTGTAAGAAATAGGACCAATCTCATGACATTGATGAGGGTTCATTGTTTCTAAATTATAAGGGTATTCACAATTAAGTTTTTCCCAAACAATATGCACATAATTAGTGACTATTAAATTACTACAGTAACATAAGAATAAAGTAGAGATCTGGGTGGTTCTCTCTCTCTCTCTCTCTATATATATGTGTGTGTGTGTGTGTGTGTGTGTTTGACATAAGGTGGTTCTATAAATTTAGAACAAGAAACTATCAGATACTTAAATCCCAATTAAAAACAAATAACCATACTATAAAAATCACTCTAAACAGTAGATCAAATTTCATTCTTTCGCCGTAAAATTAAAACAGCAGTTTAATAAAAATCAATTAATCAAGTAACCAAGAAAAGCGCCACTTCTTACGGACCCTTCAAATCATACAGTTTGCCTAAAGGCAAAAAAATAAGAAAAAATTCATGAATTAAAATATTCCTGTATTAAAATAAAATTAATATATAATTTCTTTGTAGATCCATCCCAGAAATGTACCTTCTGATTACAAACTGCCAATAAAGCGAACAAGAAATTGATCAATTATCGACAGCCATTTTTCTATAGAGTGCGAGCAAACAGTCAAACTAAGTAAAGAATGAAACGTCATACTATTAATCAGTAATTCATGCTTCCAGTTGATCAAGAACCCTAATCGAGAAAAACAAGAGAACTGATACAAAATCAAGTCGGATTTACTAATTCCCGAAATCTAAGCACCAAAGAACGTACCAGTAATTCCTTGTAACAGGCAACGCTAAAAACAATCTTTCTTTAAGTTTTCCAAAAGATCTGTACCGATCCAGCAGCCGAAGAGGAAGCAACCATGAAAACCTAAATGCGCGCGTAAGCGAACCAATACCCCAAGTACAACAAACAAAATCCGACAATCGCAAAAAATAGAGATCGATCAGCATTCCTATCGATTCGGAGAGGAAAAGGAGAAAAACCTCGAATTTATTAGCGAGCGGTGCGCCGCCGACATTGCTCCTCTCCGGCGTGTCCATCTCCATCAACAGGCGGAGGGCACGCGCATTCCCCTCTACTCCTCTCTCCGTCTCTTCGCGCTCTCGCTCTCGCTCTCTCTCTCCCCTCTCTAAAACCCTCGTTCCAATCGCTTTCTATAGTCTACACAGTGGATAGATTTCAAGAAGGCCAAAGGCGGGAACTCGGATTTTTGCCCTCCCCCCTATTCTTTACTCGCTACCCTTTTTCGCACTATTTTTCTTTAGTAGGTAATTATAAAAAATAACGCTCAACGCTCCACGTAGCCAAAGACCCTAAAAAGCAACTCGAGATCCTATGTATCATAGATCTGTATGTCGCTTCGTATTTTAGATTAGTATCAGTGAAATATTAGACCCGCAGCACAGGTATATATAAAAGTGTGTTTATACGAGATTGTGGTAAGATAAAGGACAAGAGGCTCGAGTGAAGAGCGACATTAGGTGGAGCTGGCTAATGTGGGTCCTTGTAACATTTATCGCGTCCCTACCCGTTTGGAAATTAACTCCGATTCGGTGGTTACAGGCTCCGATTGAAGAGAAGGGGCGCGGGTGTCTGATGTGAAACTTGCAAAGAAGTCCTTGAAATTTATTGGATTCAAGGCAACAACTTGCAAACTTCTAATGTTTTCGTCGGACAAATAGAGCCGAGAGCCCGAGACCGATTATTAAAAAAATTATGAGGTCATATGTCAAAATTTTGACTTTTCTTAAATCTTGGTTTTCAAGTATTAAATTTAGTTCTTGGAAATTCTTGTTTAATATCAGCATCGAACGCATGTAATATTTTTGCATTATTGATAGGAACAGTTTTCTAAAAATATTTCTACAATTATTCATCTGGATCATAGACTTAATTTGTGTATTATTAGAATAATTTTAGCAGATGCTTTTCATAAGTAGAATATGAGAACTTAAGATTGATTTAACTATATTTTATGACATCGTATTTCATACATTAGTCCGCTGCCAGTTGTAATCTTGGCGTTTATCCTCTTGACCAAATTAACCTGAGGGCCCCTGAATCTATTACAATTTATAGTTAAAGGGCCAGTAAATAATTTAAAGGTATAGCTGCAAACAAGAAGTATAAGGTCAAGTCAACTTCCAACTGGAGATGGGTCCCACGGTCTCAGGCACTACCGGGACACTCCAGTAACACGCAAAAGGCTCCTTGATTTTTTGTGGATTTTGCTTCCTATAGAGGCCCACTTGTCAGTGATATACCGCACAGCGTGATACATTTCTCCGTTCGCAGAATTCAGACATCTGTAATTAATTAACCTGTGATTGGTATTTGATTAATTGCGACATCTGTTCTTAATAATGAGATATAATTGAGAGATTTTCTGTTATGCGTGCCTCTGGGCTTTTACGGTCGGGCATTCTATTCCAGTTATCTTATTTCTCCTGTTTTTATGTAATCATGTTCATATCAACTGCAAATATTTTCTTGTTGTAAGTAGTACATCACATCGAATTTATATTTCGAATTGACACTTTTATTCGACATATCAAGCGACCCAGACAAAAACCTGAAATTTTTATTTTTACCATCTTTAAAAAAAAATAAACCAATTAATCATTTTTTTTAAATTCAATTTTACAAGTACCGCAATCTAAACTTGTGGGACGAGAAGGGTGGTTCTCCAAGTTTAGAGTGCATAACATATTGGATATGCATCCGCTGCTTTCTTGATAGAAAAGCAGGGAGCTGCTCGTCTCTTTCTCTCTGTATCTCTCTAAAAAAAAGGGAGAGAGAGAGAGAAGAGGAGGAGAGAGATAGAGAGGCAAAGCAGGGGAAGAGCAGTGGTTTGGCAAGCAGCGGATCTCGTTCCTAACATATTGCAACAATGTACTTATACAAACATGTCATGTAGAGACTAATATGGTTTCGCAGTCTAAAATTGTGGAATCACCTTTCTGATTACTCAAGTTTAGACTGCAGTATTGGTAAAAATGAAAATTTTCAGGAAATATGATTGAATGGTTTATCTTTTTTCAATGATAGTAAAAAGAACAATTTTTGGACAAAAAATTTCAGACCGGACTGTCCAACCAAAATTCGGACCAATCCGGTCCAAATTTTTAGATTGAGGGAACAATAAACTATAACTTTTCATATTTTGCATGATATCATATATATGATGTGTTTAATTTATAATTTTTTAAATTTATGTTCAATTATGTAAACTATAATTTATTCGATAGTTGTTCGTTATTCGTTTTGTTATATGTTATCTTAACGGGTAAGGATGAAGCATGAGTAATACTAACATTAATGGTATGGATACTACAAAAAAAAACACTTTGCCGTTGGATGAAATTGCAATCCGCAATCAGATTCTGCACCGATAGCTATCGCCCCGATAGAAAAGGTATACACATATGCCATCGGCTCAAACAGATGGCGTTAATTGATATGCCATCGGTAGCGCACGATCAAACAGACGGTGTTAGTACCCAACACCATCTCTTCTTTTTACAACGGATGGCGCGCGTGTTCGGAGATGTTTTGGTTTCTGATTTTTTTTTTTCTTAGGACGAAAAAGAAATGAAAAAACTGTTTGGCTAAGCATCGATGTTTTCATTTTTTTGTTTTTTTTTTGTTTTCTATTCGTGCGGAAGAATAAAAACGAAACTTTTTTAATTTCGTACCTTGTTTGATTTTAAATGTCTTTTAACATCTAGTTCTCCCGTGCAAATAGTAATATGTTAATACAAATATTTTACATTTAAAATTCTTTTCGAGGTCATGTCTAACCTAACGGTCCTTTCTCAAATCCGTACTTTTTAAGATGGTACCTCCTCACATTGTTATTATATTTTGCAAGTTGGTACTTTTCAAATCTCTATATTTTCCAAAATGTCATGTTTCTATTTCCTTCGGGGTTTTAGCATGCTATAGCGTTTTAATCAAAAGTTATGACGTGCGCTGTAGCGGACAATATGGCAATAGCGTCGTTTTTGTAACCGTTATGTTATAATGCGATAAACGCTATTTAAACATTGATTCTCATGAATCAATTCTATGTTTCATTTGAAGTGTTAGAATAAAAAAATGGTCTTGAAATTGGCTTGTTCATCTATTGTTTTTTTTACTCTTCAACTATTTCACTTTTCCACCTTCCACCGAACACGGTAGTGTGTGATAGGATCATGTTCTCAAGGTCCTCACTAACCTCTCAACGGCCATGAAAAAAACCGGGATTCGGACCTCTTTGAGAGG
>JAJGRW010000025.1:63204-98152 GCA_025461045.1 Carex parvula
CCTACAACTCGTGCAACTTTGCAAGTTTCATTATCTTTCTCACTTTCAGATGCCCTGTTAGAAAACAAATTTTCCTACAAAAGACTATGATCATAACTCGGCTTGACTAAAGAATATGTTTTTTATTCATAATAGTTTCCGTTCCGTGAATACCTTAGTGACAATTTGATGTGTAATAATGTAATATGAATTTCTGAATGACAATCTTTTTTAATAAAATTTCGAATATGTTGTATTATTCCCAAGCAAATTGAAGGTTGTCTTGGCTATGGACAAAAAAAGTCCTCTTTCTTATTTAAAACATTTACAATTCCCAACTCTCAAGTAAATGAATATTCTTTGTCCTTTTCAAATCATATAGGGGCTGTTCGGCTAAGGAGGGGTTGTTCAGTATGCTAAAAAAAGGGGTAAGGGATTAAGATAGATGAAAGAAGCTAAAGGAAGGGACATGGGATTAAGATCTGGACAAAAAGAGACTATATATAGGAGGTTGTCTTAATCCGCACTAAGGAATCGGTGTTCGATATAATTAAACAACTAAGGAAGCTAAAGGAACCTCGTTTAGGCTTAAGGAGGCTCTTACTGAACAGGTACATAAAGTAGAAAGCTCACCAAGTTTTTGACAAGCTTAACTTTAAAATCTATCTGATTCATTTGAAACGATGAATTTGAACAGTTGAAATCGTTCTACTTCAAGAGTGATGAATTTACATATCAAATTTACAAATTTCAAATTAATCGAGTATAAAGTCAGGTGGTAAAAAAAAAAGTTTGTAAGTTAATATTAATGCGTCCATTTTTAATTGTCTTTTAGCGCTTGACTTTAATGCTCTACTAATTCGAAAATTTATAAATTTGACATGTAAGTATAATGCATATAAGTACTCCAAACACTTCGGCTAACGAGGCTTGGCAGTGGGCTCCCTTGGCAGGATAACGTAAATTGTATATTTAAATAACATTAGAAGACATTTAAATTAAGTAGAGTCTTTGGGATATTTCAACTAGTGGTAGTATAGGAAAATAATATAATTACGTACCTAAAATACTTTAGTCTTGATAGCCCAAAAACAGATCGCAAGATCGAAAAATCTTTCAAATCACATAAACAAACACCCAGCACGCCTTGCGGGTAGTGACAATGCCGCATTCGGGGTAGCTGTGGGGCAATCTAGGCCGCATGCGATAGTGAAAGTGCCGCATGAGACATAGAGAGACGTCGAAACTTATACGAACATGATTAAGAAGGACATAAACCTGAACTCTAGAGGCTCTCTATCTACTGTTTAACATTTACCTTGATTGCAATTAGCACCACCACCTCAAACTTTTAAGAAACCCGATAACATAGACTAGTGAAAATTGTTTAAAATCTAATACACTATCACTGTGAATTAACACTCCAATCATACTACACGATAGGATCATGCGCTTGTGATTAGAGCTGCTAATGAGCAGGCTTCGGTTCATACTCAGCCCTGTTCAAAATTTAAATATGAAGTGTCCAGTCCATGATCGGCCCAAATATGAAGAGCTTTTGTCCATGATCAGTTCATCCAATTTTGTCCATAAATTGTCCATAATCATTACTTACTTAGTTTGGAAAATGTCAATTTCAGCCAACATGGCCGAAATATGGACAATAAACGGATCTTTGTATGGACAACATATGGACAATAGCCAAGTCGACTTATCAACAACATTACAAATTTTGTACAAAACAAAACCTAGTAAAAAAGGTGCAAAATACAACAATACAACTTCTTGTATTAGATATTTAAAATCTCGTGCATCTAAAGCAAGCACAAATTAGAATCACTTGGCTAGAATTCACTCAGATAGATATACTGGTACCAAGCATTGGTACCAGAACGAACTTGTAGAAACCACTTAATGGATTGAAATCAGCAGAGGATCATCTAAACATTACTTGACAGAAAAAACACGCAAAAACCGACAATCAAACAAAACAGAATTCTGGCACTTGAGAGTTTCAAAATGTAACAAGGTTCGTTCTACTTCATGAGGATAGCCTAATTAACTGTAATAAATCAAAATTAAACGGGCACAATTTTGAAAAAGACACCAAAATTGTCTCTTTACTCTTCGGCTTCAACAGCTCCAGGCCTCTTGTTGTGCTTCCTAGCGTACCTCTGGTTGCGTAGGAACTTTGGATCCATCTGTAAATCAATACCATTTACAATTTTAGTCAAGAGGTCCTTAAACATGTACCAATCACTTGGTACCACTGTACCACAAACACAATGAAAATGCTACACCATTAGTTTAAATCTAGACTAATGAATTCCATACAAGTTGATAAATTTAGAAATAATGATGCTTGTCATAAGAGTGTTGTTCTGGATAAACCAATAAAATTTTATTCTGGTATTTAGCAAAAAAATGGTATGTATATGTTAATTTGAGCATGAAGCAGGTATGAATTGCTTATTTCTTGGTACAATAACAAGAAATTGGATCCCCAACAGTCAGATCAGTACCAGAAAACTACGTTCAATACATAAGACAGCAGTTCAACCTGGTATAAACTGGTATGTCACCAAGATTTCCTACTGTATCCTTTGATTTTATCAGAAAAATTGCTTAAAAAAGCACGATTTATTATGCACAAGGTAAATGATAGGCGTAAGACTTCCTTTCACTAGCTAGGTTTCATTATAATTACTTCCTTTTCTTGTATAATAATGTTAAAATTGTCTCATGTGTAGGTATCTGAGATTCTAGAAGCAGGGAAGGATCTTTTCAAGGATCTCAGCACTCAGTTTGAAGAACGCCTGATCTCGTCAGTTTTTTTTCTCTGATTTTAGATTGTTTTTTTGGGGCGGACATGGGGGCAACAAATGTGTGAACTCCAAATTTATTTGGTTTTAAGAATAATCCCTGTATTGACCTATGCACCAGAAATTAAGTATTTTATTACTGGAGAAATGCTACATACTGTATATAGTATGTTCTAATAGATGAACCCAAATATAGACTGACAAGATGATTGCTAAACCTATCCCTGATCAATTATAAAGGTAGTGATGATGAGTAATTTGTTATTACTGTGCGAATTACTATTTAGGTGGAGGTGGAAACAAAATAAAAATAAATAAAATAGCAAAAAATTGTATTGGATGATCTTGGATTTATATTTTGATTTGTGATTAATATGTGATTTGTGTGTTTAAATTGCATATTTGATGAAATTTTATTTTAAGATATAACACAATGAAAGCATATAGTTTTTTACTTTTTTTTAGGTACAACTTATTCAAATCATATCCTTGAAAATAGAAAAAAATATTAACTGCAGGTTTTAATTTTCCAAGAAGCAAATATGTTTTAAATTTTTTCAAAGAAGTAAATATATTTTGATTTAATAATACTTGTAATGTCCGAACAAATTTATTTTTCATATTGTTAATTTAATAATACTTGTAATGTTCAGTGATGTGACCGAAGAGGGAAAGGGTTATAGCTTTGATGAAAAATATTGTTAATTTCTGAAATATTTCAGTGGTGTGACCGAAAAAACAAAAAACAAATTTGTTCGGACATAAACGGACAGGGCCCGGGCCCTTTGATGAAACAGACAGGCCCTTGATGAAACGGACAGGGTCCGGGCTTTTTAAATTGAATTTGGTTTGGACAGGGCCCGGTTATGTTGTTCAAAGTTTTGAACCGGTTATGGTTTGGTAAAAAGGTTGGTCCATTAGCAGCTCTAAATTATGAAGGGAGAAATTTGGGTCCGATGGGCATCGGACCCAAAGTGAGTTCGACGGATTCTCTCACCGTCCGATCTGATTTAGGATTCGCGCGCGTATGCTTTAAATTCGTGATAACGAATCTTAAAGTGCATCGGACGGTCCTCAAACCCATCGGACCCAAGCCTTTCTCATGAATGAAACGCCAAGAGCCTGAATTGTATATATATCTGGACCGTTCATTTGATCTAACGGTGTAGGAACACCATCGTAAATATTAGGCGATTGGGTTGTGAAGCTGCTCAGCTTAACCCCTGCCTCCATCCCTCCGTCCCTGCTCTCTCATTACTCAGTCTACAATCAAGCGCCTCAATTGAAACCTAAACTTAAAACTCTCTCTCGATCTTCTCATACTGATTAGGGTTTCAATGGACCTTACTGAAGAAACCACTGAGAAGCTTGCCGATCTGTCCACTGGCACTGTCAGCAAAAAGTAAGAATCCTTTCCTCATTTTTAATTTTGCGCCGTTTAATTTTTCCCCTTATTTTGGTCGGAAATCTGAAGGAGGAGTATGAGTTAGATTCAGATTTAGTCTGTGATGTCATTGTATTTTGTACCTGTATCTTATTAGTTTGTGGTTGGCTGTGATAAAATTAGTGCTTTGAAGAAGGAGCTGAAGAAGAAGCAAAAGGAGGAGGAGAAAAGGCTCAAGGAAGAGGAGAAGAAGAATAAGGTCCAGTTTTTTAAAGATAATTTAAATAGAAATCTAATACTTTACCTTATTAGGCAGTTGTTTACTGATGCTTTAATTTAAATTGTAGACTGCTGCAGCTCCAGCTACGGCTTCACAGTCCCAGAAGCCTCCTGCCGATGACGATGAAATGGACCCCACGGTTTTTTTCTTTTACTTTTATTTGTATCTATGGCATGCAGTTTTAAATCTGAAAAAGAAAGAAAACAAGCAATCATTTTGGTTGTTACACTGCTGTAATTCTAAAATGTACCCTACGTACCTGCAAATGCGTGAAATGTCACCTCTACTTTTTGAATTTTCCATATATATCCTTCATTTCTCTCTCTCACAATATCAAAGAGTGAGTATCCAAGGAATAGTTTGAATGAAAAGGGTAGTGGTATATGGGGACATCATTGGATGTGCAGGAGTAAATGGAAAAGGCTTGCAGGATTAGAAGCCTGTGTAAATTCACAAGCACCCTTATAATTTTAGTCGTCAAGATATCCTTACCAATTTCACCTGTTCATTAATTTCAAAGTTAATGACCAGGGAGGGGACTTTCTACAATTCTTTGATATAATCCTTTGCTAATTAACTGCAGATACTGTAACAACATTGGCTAGAGTAGGTTTACATTATTTAGTCATCAAGATATCCTTACCAATTTCAACTGCTCATTAATTTTCAAAATTAATGACCAGGGACAGGGCTTTCTACAGTTCTTTGATACAATCCTTCGCTAATTAACCACAGATACTGTAACAACATTAAATAAAGTAGGTTTACATTATTTATGCCCTTTTATTTCTTTTCAGCAATATTATGAAAACAGGCTGAAAGGGCTTGCTGCGCTTAAGGCCTCTGGGCTGAATCCGTACCCGCATAAGTTTGAGGTTGGCATGCAAATTGTTGAGTACATTAACAAGTTTGGGAGCCTAGCTGATGGAGAGCATGCTGCTGAAATAGTTAGTGTGGCAGGTACATTGTACTGCATAATAGTTCTGTGAAATTGAGGTTTATCATCTCCTTTAGAGAAAACCTATTGTATGGTCACTTCTGGCAGAAACTTGTTGACCAAGTTCATGAGAAATGGTTGCACCTGATTATTTTTGTTTTTCTTTTTATGAAGATCATTAACATTTTTTCTTTGCTTCTTTGAAGGAAGAATTATGAATAAGAGAGCATCCTCATCAAAGCTTTTCTTTTATGATCTCTATGGTGGTGGTGTCAAAATTCAAGTCATGGCAGATGCCAAGTAACGTGATCTTTTTAGCTATACAAAGTTAACATTATGTTTATTTATTCCTGTAGTGTGGCAACTAAGATTTCTTTATGATATCTATGGTTAATCATTATTTGTTCATTTATAATTTGCATCAGTCATTAAACAAAAGTTTAAGCTTGATCAATTGATTTTTTTTTTTTTACTTTTAGCTTTTACTAATCTAACAAAAAGGTGATAGATTCTTGATTATATAATACCATATTACTCAACTATTTTCCTTTATCTTTTATTTACTGCTTTAAGTTCTTATTGTGGTATCTTCTTGTTAGTCAGTAACTATATATTATTCCATAGTAAAGATGCATTGGATAGAAAAAAAGTTAACCAGTAACTATATATTCTTCCATAGTTTCATATTTGTACTGTGCTTTTTGCATCTGGGTGGCCCAAAAAATTTTTGAGATAATTTTTGAGAAGTACACCAAAGTGAACCCACTTTTTTTTTTAAAATAGACTTAGTTGTGAAATTAAATCATGGAAAATGCACATATATGTTAAACATGATAGATTTTCCTTTAATCCCGATAAGCTCCCTTTTTATGTTCAAGATAAAGAAAAGATCAAGCTTGGGTTCTAAGTTGTTAGCATGATTTGCTTATTCATTTTTTATGATTTCGGTTTATATTTCCCTAGAGGGTTACAACTCGGTAATACTAGCAAAACATAATAATTTCCCACAGACTATAAACCTACTGTTGTTTTGTTTTCCCTTGTGATTGTAGGGGTTCAGAAATGGATGAAACAGAGTTTACGAGGTATCACTCTAATGTGAAGCGTGGTGATATTGTCGGTATCTGCGGATATCCAGGTAATATTTGTCGCATAGCTTAATTATTTCCTTTTTGGAAGGAAATATTTTAGTAGTGCCAATTACTCCTGTATAAGATCTTGAGAAATTATATCTGTGCCCTTAAAAAGATTTATGAGTAATGACCAATCTTGGCCCTTTAAAGATGTGTTTTGTGATATCAATGCCCTGGAAAACAATTATTATTTTATTTGTCCCTCTACACGTGCAGTTTGACTCCTGTTTTGGAGACACCCAAATTATCTTGCTTTACTTTCTCATATATGTTGAGAATGCGAATGAGGATGGGTGCATTTGGTATCTTTAGCAACAAATAGAAGAATGCCAGGAGATATTTTGTTTTGTATGAGAAACAAAGTTACCTTTTCTATGTTTTGCATGGGTATGTGTGGTTTTTTCATAACACGAGATAGAGAAAGCTGTTAATCGATCTATCACTGTTAATGTATTATGCAACAGGTAAGAGTAAGAGAGGTGAGCTAAGTATCTTCCCGAACAAGTTTCTTGTCCTTTCCCCTTGCCTTCATATGATGCCTCGCCAGAAGGCAGGCCCTGCTTCTGACCATGGAGCCTCAAAGGTGATATATAGAGAAAAAGGAAATATAATTATTATGCAAAATCGCTAGGCTGATTTGCAGAATTGCATTGCACTTCGTTATTTTGGTTTTATTTTTGCTTGAAAGCTGCTTATTTGTGACACTTTTTTTCTTTTGGCAGAAAACCGAAGGGAAGGCTGTGTCTGAGCCTTGGACCCCGGGGATGCCAAGGAATCCCGAGGCATATGTTCTGAAGGATCAGGTTTTGATTACTGTCTTTCACTCCTATTTACCAGCTGGAAACAAGGAAATGAATGGCAGCTACGAAACTAATATGTGTTTTTTTGGTGATCTTATAAAGGAAACTAGGTACCGGCAGAGATATCTTGATCTTATGCTAAACCATGAAGTGAGGAATATATTTAAGACACGCTCCATGATTATTAACTATGTCAGAGAATTTCTTAATGAGCGTGATTTCCTTGAGGTTAGTCAGGCATTACTTTTTACTGTAATTCCATCCCTTAAAACCTTTCCCAATTGGGGTAAGGGTGTGTGTTATAATATATGGGGGAATGGCTTATGAAATTAAGATATCTTTTTTTCTTTTTTCCTTTTTCTTTTTTCAAATTCATGTACTGCTCATATTGCTTGCAGATTTCCTAAATTATAAATTTATTCAAAGTCCCTCCTGTAAGCCTATCTGCTGGCGGTTTAGGTATTGGGACACACAATGTAGCAGTGTCAAATCACGTACCATCAGTTCTTAATTTATTGTAAGATATAAATGTAAACAATATGTTACAGGTGGAGACCCCAATGATGAACATGATTGCTGGTGGTGCTGCAGCACGTCCATTTGTGACCCACCACAATGACCTTAATATGCGGTTGTTCATGCGCATTGCCCCTGAGCTGTACCTCAAGGAGCTGGTTGTGGGTGGCCTGGACAGGGTGTATGAAATTGGCAAGCTGTTCAGAAACGAGGGCATTGACCTGACACACAACCCTGAGTTCACCACTTGCGAGTTCTATATGGCATACGCTGATTATAATGACGTAATGAAGCTTACAGAAGATCTCCTATCAGGTTATACTTGTTTAAATGAAGATTAATTCTAATACATGTAGAAATTATATAAAAGACTGCTCATCTGCATATGTTTAGTAAAAGAGAAATCTTCTCCTTGGTCATAAATGAACAAGTCTTCTATTGGAACATGAAAGTGCGACTGAATTGGTCTTAGTTACTCTTTGCAATGGAGTCGAAGAAGGGAAGAAAATCTCGAACTAAGAGAAGGATCCAATTACTTTGAAAGAATTGACATAGGAGCCGTATTAGGTCAAAATCTCATGTTAGGGTGTGCGGCTATTGAAATCTTTGGCACTATGAACCCAAAAAGATCCAAACATTTGTATCAAAAGGGTTGTGCTTGGAGCTTGGGTTTGTGTCCTTTTACTCGTTGTATTGAGGGAAATGATGTTAAAAGAAAGGAAAAGCTTGTAGGTTCCCTTGTTAGGTTTCTGATTTTTTTGAAGAGATGTTTTCTACAAACCCGGATTCTTTGCTCTCCAGTTGGGTCTAATCCGAGATTTCCCTCTCCACTAGTGGAGAGTGCGAGAAATTTGGAGAGGTCGAAGGGTGGCAACAAGCTTGCCCCCCTCCATTTATATGCTGTTGAAATTATTTGTATCCCCCCCCGCCCCCCCCCCCCCCCCCCCCCCCCCCCCGAATTCGTTTCCTCTGCATTAACTCACTGTGCATTAATAGTTCTGGACCGTCCAATTGAGATCCGCACTAATATTAAAGGGCCCCGTGCGTCATAGGCGGGGCCGGATTGGCTCCAATTCTGATCAGACGGCCGACATGCATTAAACTCAAAAGATTATCTTTTGAGTTAATGCAGAGGATACCCCCCCACCCCCCCGACCTCGGCATCTAATATGAAGTTTTAAAAGGATCCATGTTATGAATATCATCCTGCATGATAGCAGTTTTAAAAGGAACCTTGTAAGAGTTATTTATGCATGAATACAAAGCTCAATATTTGTTTGTACTGTATTTTAGTCCGTTATTGTTTAGTATGTAATTATATTTGACTGATTAATGGTTGTTACTTTCCTTAATGTAGTTATTTATGCATGAGTAATGGTCAAATACCTAATCACGTGATTAATCTATGAGATGCAGATTTATATTTTTCTAGTTTTAGATTTTATTTATTTTGTGTTTAATTTTGACAGGTATGGTGAAGAAATTGACTGGAGGATATAAGATCAAGTACCATTCGAATGGCGTTGACAAAGATCCTATCGAGATCGACTTCACACCACCTTTTAGGTTTGTGCTTGTTTTTCTTAGCACATTTTTTTCATAATTACTTACCTTTGTATTTAAAAACATCAAAGTCAAAGTTGGTTTCATTTGATTCTTGTCACAGGCGTTTAGATATGATACAAGGATTGGAAGAAATAGCGAAACTAAACATACCAAAGGATCTATCAAGTGAAGAGGCCAACAAGTACTTAATAGATGCATGCGCTAAGTTTGATGTCAAGTGCCCACCTCCTCAAACCACTGCTAGATTACTTGACAAGGTTTCTTATATGTTATTTTTTTTCTAAAACTGCTATGTTTGTTATAAATCTATCTTCAATTTGCCCCTTCAATTTGTGGTGATACTTGCCCAACAAATACCAAAATTCTTTTCTATACTCGTACACCCTCCAAAGCAATATATTGTTACTTCCATATTGTCTTTTGTTATTGAAAGCAATTATATTATTGTACTTCTCGCAGCTTGTCGGTCATTTTCTTGAAGAAACATGCGTGAACCCTACATTTATTATCAACCACCCAGAGATAATGAGCCCATTGGCGAAGTACCATAGAGAACGGCCAGGCCTTACTGAGCGGTTTGAGCTTTTCGTTAACAAGCACGAGGTTTGTTGTTCTACTATTAATTCAAAACTTCTAGAAGATTATTCTCTTCATAATTGTCTTTGCTTTTATTGTTTTTCAGCTATGCAATGCATACACGGAGTTGAATGATCCTGTTGTACAAAGGCAACGTTTTGAGGAACAGCTAAAGGTATAAAATTAATTTGAACATCGTACAATATTGCAGAGTATTTTTTGGTGTGGAGGGGGGTGGTGTTTGTTGGTCTGGTGCTGATAGTGCAGCAGTCCATATCCGCTGGCCATAAATTGATGGCACCTGCTGCATTAGGTTTTTGTGAGCCATTCGGTCAAAATCATTCTCCAGATAGAACCTTGATCTTTTAGGGGAGATTTGATTATCTGATTAGAATGTTTGATATTGATTGGACGTCCCACTTGCGATCTATGACACACTGCTGCCATCGCTTCTATCGTAAAAAATGGGGGATTCTTGATCAGTTTATTGTTCCACCCAAAGTTTGCAGTAAATACTAGACTGCTATATCAGTACCATCTATTTTGGTGTCCTGTTCTTGTACTGTTAAGTCAAGGTAATTGACTAACACAAAATTGCCCAATTGCCAACTAGACAGTATGGGATGTTTTCCCTGAATTCTTTTTGTTATCTTATTTTTATTGAATGATTCATCTGCTGTCTTGTCTGTATCGTGTATCGCTAACTGGTGCTTCTTTAAATAAAATTCAAGGATCGGCAATCAGGTGATGATGAAGCAATGGCATTGGATGAGACATTCTGCACTGCTCTGGAGTATGGTCTGCCACCCACTGGTGGGTGGGGCATGGGTATTGACCGCCTTGCCATGTTATTAACTGATTCTCAAAATATCAAGGAGGTACTGCTATTCCCAGCCATGAAGCCGCAAGATGAACCTCCTGCTAAGCCCGCAGCTTGATTCATGGAAGCAACGCATAACAGCATTTGGATGATGATTGTTTCTTTGCTATTGAAGTTTTGGCTCTCCTTTTGCGAGGTTTCAAAATGGATTTTAATTTATTCTATTAATGTTTTGTTGGAGTGATGTTCCAAAAAAAGAAAGATTTTAGTAAATTACTAGTTAACTGCAGTGTTAAATTGTTGCGATGGAAACTTTTGATTTCAGTTTGACCAGAAAAACTTTCACATGTTTATGGGGGTATAGACAACAACTTTTTTGTTGTAGTATCTATTGACAGGGGCTAAAAAAAGTTTACACATGAAGTATGCTTTAAATTCTCCGGGTTTTGAACACTAGAATGAACACACCTTGCATATGGTACTAAGTATAGTGAATTCTAGTAATAATACTAAATTTAAATGAACAATGTATTTACAGGAAATAATGACTTTTAAAACTCAATTCATGCTGGGTTAGGTGTGATGATATTATATTATAGGGAAATATGTAATAGTGTCGATAAGATAAAAAGGTGGAGTGAACAAAAGAGTTATATCGTGTAAAATAAAACAATGATAATATAAAAAAAACTAATGAACGGTAAATTTTAGGTTAGTATAAGCCGTAAAAATTTTAAGAATCATTCTCCGCAGTGAAATTTAAAATACAGTGTCACTATTTGTAGACTCGCGGCAGAAAATATGATGTATAGCAAACTTATTTATTTCATCAAAATTTAAAAAATTTCCATAATTTTTCAATTACTGAATAATCTTAACTATAATTCTCTCTTTCTTGTGAAGAAGACTATAATGCATCATTAATTTTCTTTTGAAGATCAAATTACTATTATGCACTCAACTTTTTAATCAGTAGAAACCTAAATTTACTCAGTTATTGTTGATTAGTGCTCTCATTTTAGAGGTGGTTGAATTTTGTAAGCCAAGCTTTTTATTGAGACAATTATTTCTTATTATATGTCTAGAACATTTTCCATTGATTCGGTGATCATTTTGATTTACTGATGGCATGACATGTATGAATAATTATTTTGAATTGACAATGATTAGTCTTTTGTCTAGTAATTATAGTAATATTTTTTGTACGAAAGATCACAAGATCAAAACCAAAAGTTATATTTATTGTTTTATGAACAATACCCCAAATCCAACAGTTTGATTCATAAAAACACAACATGAATGGAATCATGACTAATGAAGATAAGTATAGCGTAAATAACATTTAAGCACTTAATCTATAAAAATTGTTAATAACCATTTTACTAATCATTACAAAGTGATGACACTTTCCTAAAAAGAATAAAAAGGGTAATCGGAAAATCTAACCCGGTGAAATCTAAAATGCAGCATCTAAGCCTGCACGAAAGTCAACTTGAGATACTCTTAAATGATTCAACACCTCCAATTTTCCCAGTAGAAGCATCAGCATATGCTCGGTAGAGACCGGGAATAGCATGTTCATATGGAAGAACAAACTTCTTCACAAACTTCTCCTCACTTAGCTGAATCAAATTAGCAAATTTTTGGTTTGTTACATGAAGTCCTTTCCACATCAGAATCTTTCTAACAATGTTTCGAGGAATCAGCCTGTTCTCCAACCTGTGCATGAGCAAAACGGGATATTGCACCACGTCAATCTTATCACAACCGGTATCCTTTATCAGGTACTCCATTTTGCTGCGTACCAGCTTCTCTGGTACCCGCAACAACATAGGTGCTTTACTAATCATAAGTGCTACCTCCTCCTGTGAAAACCCGATACTTCTCAAGTTATTTATCTTTGCATCTATGGTGCATTGATTCTGATAGCTGACCGTTAATAATGCATCGATAAAAGTTTCTGACGAACGAGCAACACCTAATTCCTCAGCCCTCTCAACTTGAATTTTTAAAACATCAAACCTGGATGAGATCAATCTAGAACCTGACATCATTAGCCGGATAATTTGACGAGGAGATAAACCGCATTGCTCCTGAAGGAAAGATAAGTTCGGCATGATTACCTTTTCGAAGTTGTTACTGAAAAGCATACTCCCCTGGAATTTCAAAATCAAAGAAAAATTCTCTACCGATCCAACGACCCCCATCAACAAGTTGATCTTTCGCACAAATCTGCCCCGAAAAATATGTGGATGGCGGGCAATGATACCTGAGATGTCTTCAATGGAGAATCCAAGCTCTTGCAGTATGGCAATGTTAGGTCTCCAATTCTTCTCCACATGGGAGCAAAGGATGCGCGCTTCCCGGGACACGGCGATCTTTATGTCTAACTCGTTTACACCTATCTCTCTCAAGAACCGGAGTACCGCGTCGGGCTTGTCGGGAGATTTGAGCGGCTGGATAAATTTGGAAGCTTTGAGTGCCTCGTCGAAAGAAAAACCACACGATTGAACGAGGTATTGTACGGCGAAGTGGGGATTTGGGGGTGATGCTAGCGGCGGAGCGTTGGAGGAGGCAAGTGCTGCTGGGTTCCGATTGAGGGGAAGAGATGAACGCAGGCCATGAATTCTCCCCACAAACAGATTCACAGGCATCGTCACTCAGATTTTCCAAAAAAAACACGCAAAAGTTGAGATATCTCAGACTCAGAGGATGCGAATTCCAGTAAAAGATAAAATTCTTGCTAGTGAATATGAATTATGAAAGGTACCGAATCAATATCCTCGACGGTACCGTAAAAGATTCCCTATTACAATTCTTCTTTTACTAGATTAACACTCTGATCGGAAAGGAGTGAAGTTGCATAAAATAAGAAATAGAATCAGAATTCGTGTCGCGTATCTGATCGGAAGCGGAGGCGACGAAGGAAACGAGAGGATTTCGCGCGACTTTTCTCCTTCGAAATCCCGTCGGGAAATCCATGCCAAAACGAAGGTATTTGGCGAGAATTGTACGGAACCGCGTGAAGTGACGCAAAACTCTTCCTTCTCCCCGTTTGCTCCGTGGCGAGAATTTCCGATCAGAGGGTGCGAGTCGCTTTCTCGTTTGCTCCGACAAAGTATGTTTCTACTTCTCCTCTGTTCTTCTTCCTATCCACTATCAAAAAAAAAGTTTGATTTCCTTTCTCTTACCAAATTAAACGCAAAAAGCTAGGTGTTAATGGCATTATTTGTAAATTGAAAGAAATTTAAGGGTAACTATAAAATTACTGAGATTGAATTCGTTCTGAGAAAATAGTTTAACCGATCTTCAAATTTCAATTTAAAATCATGTCTATTCTATTCTTTTCTTACTTATTTTGTTTCGATCACAGCCTAACTCTCAGCCGGTTTGAGATTCGGGCTGACTGAAGGGGCCGTATTATTGGGCTTTGAGAAAGTTAAAAAGAACAGTCCAGATCAAGTAATTGTAAAAGATTCCCTATTACGGTATTGCACTGGATGTGAATTCGAAAGGTACCTCCCCTGTTAATGGGCTATGGGCCTTTTCAGGCCTCTAAAATGTAAAAACGTATCGTATTTTTAAATTATGAAAAATATCGTATCATTGTATCGTGTCCAATACAATAATTATATTTGTTTTAGTGCGACATATCTTGTGCTGGAAAGAAATTGTCAAATACGAGATAAAGGGAGTAACGCTTGAAAGCATTAACTCTTAAACTATATCATTTCCAGTATTTTGCTATTATTCTGTAAAATGTAGCAATGTTGTAGTTGCTTTACACACTATCAAGTTTCAATTCAATTTAATAGAGATGACTTCAATTGAAACTAATTAGAATTGAAATTTTCTCATTGGAAAGAATATTTTCACCGACAAGATTCCATTTAGTAAAACAAAAAAAAAAGACAACTAATTTTCATTATTTACCATCTATGCCATTCACTGTGATTTTGTCGCTTTAGCAAAAATATAAATTAAAGAAAAATTATAGGAGTTTTCAGTCCTATCACTTTTTTCCGTACAATTCTTGTCAAATCTCATCGTTTTGAGGAGGATTTCCCTGCGCGATTTGGCCTCTCTGAAATTCTGTCGACTGAAATCGGTTCCGATCAGTCGTACGAAACGAATTCCATTTTCAATTCTTATTTCTTCATTTTTTTACGAGTTCCGATCAGAGGATTAATTTTTTAGATATTACGAGACATAATTTTTTTATTTTTTTTTTACAAATCTCCAATAGAACAATATCAATTCTACGATTCCTTCTTAATCTTATCCATTATTTACAATTTAAAATTCGAATTACTAAAAATAAAAAAATGTGTAAAAAAAAGGACATAGAGAATTGACCTACTTTTGTCGCGTGGTTAAAACGGAATTACATGCCATGTATGCAATGATCTACTTGGCACTGTAAAAGAACTTTCAAGTTTCAAACCCATGTGATGTGACTGACACCCAACCGCTGTAAAGCAAAACAAAAAAGTGAGAAGCACCACAATATTTTGTTTATTTGTATCCCTTTTTACCACAAAAATCTGCCATGTCAACTCCACCTAGCATGTCAGTTACTGGGCCCACAAAATAAAAAAGGGTTACTCGGCAAGAACAAGCCTTCTTTCTCTATTTTGTTGACCGACGCATTACCAACAATTTTTTTTAGGGTCCGCCTAGCTATTCTCAATTTAATTTTCAGTCATTAACTATTTGAATAACTACTGGTGCGCACAAGTATTCATATATAATACATCAAATATTCACTCTAAGATATATGTCAAAAAAAAAACTGGACACATCACTCACTTATTTTTTGTACGTTTTTAGAGATGATTTTTTTTTCTCCGTTCAATCTAACCAATATTTCTGATGATTTATGAGGAATTTTTGCAAATCAAACCACGGACGTTTTCTACATAATTTTCTCTTTCAAATGAGATCCATGATGACATACTTTCGAGTTGTCCGTTGCACAGGTATTCATATACGTTGAAGTATTTATACCTAAGATATCAAGTATTTATTCATACACGTTGAATTATTCATACATAAGATATTAAGTATTAATACATACACGTTGAAGTATTTATACCTAAGATATCAAGTATTCATTTATACACGTTGAAATATTTATACCTAAGACATCAAGTATTCATTCATACACCTCTATTTTTTTTCAAAATTTATTTTTCTGTCATTCTTAGTACTCACTAGTCTAATTCACCATTAATGAAACTTTGTTATTTGTAAATAACTCGCTACTGTATGAGAAAGAGGAACATAGACACGATGGATCTGACCCGGCGGAGGCGTGCTTGATTGGGATGGAGTGACGGAGGCGGAGGTGCATAGGAGAGGTGGAGGTGGGAGAGGGAGGCGAAGGCGGAGGTGGGAGTCGGAAGCGAAGAGGGAGGCGGAGGCGGAGGTAGGAGAGAGAGGCGGAGGTGGGAGGTGGAGGTGGGAGAGGGAGGGAGAGAGATGAAAGAAATAAAGGGAGACAAAATCTGCTAATTAATTTGTATGGACCACAAAGTAGTTAAAATTGGTAATTATAGCTAGAAAATAAAGTTAGTTAGTTTGGGGAAGATATAATTACCCTTTTTTTATTGGGGATTTCACGTATACCCCTCAAAAACTTCAAAATTACGTATTTTTCCCTCCAAAGTTTGAATTACGTATTTTCCCTCTAAACTTCAAAAACTTACAAATTTACCCATTTTATTGTCTTTTATATTAAAACTCATTCTAAATTTATAAAATACCCATTTTACCCTTTATTAAAAGCATAAAATGCCCATTGTACTCAAATTTAAATCTGAAGGGTTCCTCTACTGTCCGAACTGCTTTAAGATATGTGCACGCTAGATCAGCACGAATCTTGAAGCGAACACACATGGACTTTTTATTTTTTAATAAAGGGTAAAATGGGTATTCTATAAATTTAGAATGAGTTTTAATATAAAAAAAACAAGAAAATGGGTAAATTTGTGAGTTTTTGAAGTTTAGAGGGGAAAATACATAATTTTGAAGTTTTTGAGGGGTATACGTGAAATTTTTCCTTTTTTTATTGGTAACATTTAAAAATTAAAAAATTAAAACTAATATTTTATAACCGTTTTTGGGGTCTTTAAATAAAAATCATAACCGTTGATTTTTAGTGATTGAGATCTAACCACTGAATAATCTAGCGGGTGAAGTGAGTCCAGTGAAAAATTCACACGGTATAGATTTTATTTTTCCTTAAATGTAACAATAAAAAGTAGGGACGCAATACAGTACAAATTCAAACCTTGGTAAAATATATCCTCTAATTTATTCACCCTCTGATTTCGTTAAAATCTTAGAATAAATCCAACACGAGGTTGCCTTCAGCCTTCTGCAAAAGTAAAAAAACAAACAAGGTACAGTTTATAGGTATCCAATTAATTATTTAACCATCGACCCCTGAAAAATGTCATAAATATTCTTTCGTAAGAGTAACAATAGAAAGACACAAGGGAATATTGGAAGGAAAAGAGATCTGTACAGGCTACAATACATGAGATCTCATCTCTTTGCCTCTCTCTCTCTCTCTCTCTCTCTCTCTCTCTCTTCCAAAGCACGTGATTGGATCTGGCATTAGTTTCTTCTAATCTGCATCTCCCTCCAAACAAAGTGGACAGGGGTTAACACAGTCTTTCGCCAAAAATAAAAGGCGGGAGAAATAAATAAACGAGGGAAGAAGGGAAGGATTGGGTTTTGTACAAACTGGTTTGGACAAGTTTTAAATTCAAATTTGGATTTAAATCATCTGATCTGTATTAAAATTCATACAAATAATAAAACTTGGTATTTTTTTCAAATAATTCATAAATCTAAATCGTTGCGCAAATTTGACACTGATCAGACGATTTAGATCCGAAACTTGAACAAATTTTATTTAAGTTTGACATAAACTGATCAATATTCATTGAGATTCGTGATAACGATTTGAAGCTTAATAAATTTAAATGGATCCGTAAATATAAACCGTTGTGCGAATTTTGACACTAATCCAACGATTTAGACCCGAAACTTGAACAAACGTTATCTAAAGTTGGACCTAATCTGGTTAATTTGCGTCAAAATTGGTACAAATAATTTATAACTTAATAAATTTAACAAAACCCACCTTCTGAAAATATAATTCCAATCCAATGCATGAAGTGGCACAACACCTTTAAATAATGATAAAAGAAAAAATATTACATTGGGGTCCGCTTTGGTGCCTCCAATTATTGTGCCTTGCCACGTGACAAAGCGATTCGTTTCCCGCGCCATGTTCTATTTCATCAAATAGTTAGATTCGGTGTTTATTTCATCAAATACATGGTTTTCGCGCGATCTTGTTCGCAAATAAATTACTAGTAAAATGGAGGTGAAATAAAAAAGGCTGGCTGTAATATAATTTTTTTAAGTTGTATGTTAATTGTTGGGGAAGTTTATACTTACACTATATACTTAATATATAGTTAGTGTCTTGTACATGGAATTTTTAAACCATGGTTTTTAATCATCTACAACTCGTATATATTAATTGAACACACAAATTCTCACACAAAAAACATGAACGAATAACTTGAACAGAGAACCAGAAAAGAACAACACAAGCTCCGTTTTGAATGTACCCCCAACCGATTCGTGATACAGCACTAAAGTGCCAATCATAAAGTACCGGTACCACCGCGCATTTAATGCCCAGATGCGAAATAGAGAACGAACTGTGAAGGAATGATTTTTGGCAGTAAAAATTGCAACTAGAGGATTGATTGGCTTTTGTGTAATTTATCAAAAGAAGAAACTCTGAACCTTGTTTATCTAGAAAGACTCCAAATTCTGTGTGGGTCCATACAGACTGTTAGCCTCTGTAGCGAGTCAGAACCCACAAGGTTTTATTTCTTACATTCGTAGGCCATATGGTGTGGCATGAATGGAACTGCCACAGATAATCCGAGATCTGCCTAAAGAGGCGGGAACTGGAAAGTCGCCGAATCGGGACCAAAAGCAAAAAATGAATTTTTGTCAAAGAGTGGTTAGTCTGGGACAGAGTAGTTAATTATTTTTTTAATTACCACGCTAAGACTTTTCACTCGGGGGTCGTTTGGCTTTTTTTTTTTTGCTTTCGTTCTTCAAAGGCAGAAAACTGTTCTATTTTTTAATTCTGTTTTAATTTTTTTTTTTGTTTCTGGAGTATAAAGGTAGAATACCACCAACGCTCAATGATAGTATAAAGTTAGAATACCTCCAATTTTTGTTTCTTCTCGTTCTTGCTATTTGATGTGGCTGTTCTATATGGGCATGCTGGATAATAGATTAATAGGCAAAATAGTGAAAGGATGGAGAAAGAATAAAATTTGCAATATGTTCTTATTCACACTGATATGCTCTATCTCAGAGAGTAGGTTGTATGTGGAAATGGTCTTCGAGTTTGGCTCGTCCTGTCTCGAGGTGACAAGTTGAGATGAGATCGAGTTATGAACTGAGAATGGTTTGGAGATATTCAGACTCTAGCCTGTATGATATCTCGCTTTAGGTAGGCAAAAGTTTGGCCCATGTTCAATGGGTCGTTCTGTCTTATATAGGTCATCCCCTAATCGTCATTCTGTGTTGTTACGACGGTTAGGGGAGATAGGATGGTTATGTTAACCGTAGAAAATGATTATCCCGCATAAAAGCGGTGCAAGTCAAGTTCGGGTTGAACCTGTATTATAGGAGGCTTTATAAGGCTTTGTTGGGTCTGGTTTTTGATGGATCCTGAGCTTTTCATATTGATTCCGGGTTGGCCTCTCAAAGAGGTCCGAATCCCGGTTTTTTTCATGGCCGTTGAGAGGTTAGTGAGGACCTTGAGAACATGATCCTATCACACACTACCGTGTTCGGTGGAAGGTGGAAAAGTGAAATAGTTGAAGAGTAAAAAAAAAACAAATAGATGAACAAGCCAATTTCAAGACCATTTTTTTTATTCTAACACTTCAAATGAAACATAGAATTGATTCATGAGGAAATCAAAATGTTTAAATAGCGTTTATCGCATTATAACATAACGGTTACAAAAACGACGCTATTGCTATATTGCCCGCTACAGCGCACGTCATAACTTTTATGATTCGAAAACGCTATAGCGTGCTAAAACCCTGAAGGAAATAGAAACATGACCAGTTTTGGAAAATATAGAGATTTGAAAAAGTACCAACTTGCAAAATATAATAACAAGATGTGAGGAGGTACCATCTTAAAAAAGTACGGATTTGAGAAAGGACCGTTAGGTTAGACATGACCTCGAAAAGAAATTTTAAATGTAAAATATTTGTATTAACATATTACTATTTGCACGGGAGAACTAGATGTTAAAAGACATTTAAAAATCAAACAAGGTACGAAATTAAAAAAGTTTCGTTTTTATTTCTTCCGCACGAATAGAAAACAAAAAAAAAACAAAAAAATGAAAACATCGATGCTTAGCCAAACAGTTTTTCATTTCTTTTTCGTCCTAAGAAAAAAAAAAAATCAGAAACCAAAACATCTCCGAACACGCGCGCCATCCGTTGTAAAAAGAAAGAGATGGTGTTGGGTACTAACACCGTCTGTTTGATCGTGCGCTACCGATGGCATATCAATTAACGCCATCTGTTTTGAGCCGATGGCATATGTGTATACCTTTTCTATCGGGGCGATAGCTATCGGTGCAGAATCTGATTGCGGATTGCAATTTCATCCAACGGCAAAGTGTTTTTTTTGTAGTAGTGTATCCATACCATTAAGTGTTAGTATTACTCATGCTTCATCCTTACCCGTTAAGATAACATATAACAAAACGAATAACGAACAACTATCGAATAAATTATAGTTTACATAATTGAACATAAAATTTAAAAAATTATATAAATTAAACACATCATATATATGATATCATGCAAAATATGAAAAGTTATAGTTTATTGTTCCCTCAATCTAAAAATTTGGACCGGATTGGTCCGAATTTTGGTTGGACAGTCCGGTCTGAAATTTTTTGTTCAGAAATTGTTCTTTTTACTATCATTGAAAATAGATAAACCATTCAATCATATTTCCTGAAAATTTTTCTTTTTATCAGTACTGCAGTCTAAACTTGAGTAATTAGAATGATGATTCCGCAAGTTTAGACTGCGAAACCATATTAGTCTCTACATGACATGTTTGTATAAGTACATTGTTGCAATATGTTAGGAACGAGATCCGCTGCTTGCCAAACCACTGCTCTTCCCCTGCTTTGCCTCTCTATCTCTCTCCTCCTCTTCTCTCTCTCTCTCTCCTCTTTTTTTTAGAGAGATACAGAGAGAAAGAGACGAGCAGCTCCCTGCTTTTCTATCAAGAAAAGCAGCGGATGCATATCCAATATGTTATGCAGTCTAAACTTGAAGAACCACCCTTCTCGTCCCACAAGTTTAGATTGCGGTAGTTGTAAACTTTTTTTTTTTTAAAGATAGTAAAAATAAAAATTTCGGTTTTTGTCTGGGTCGCTTGATATGTCGAATAAAAGTGTCAATCCGAAATATAAATTCGATGTGATGTACTAATTACAACAAGAAAATATTCGCAGCTGATCTGAACATGATTACATAAAAACAGGAGAAATAAGATAACTGGAATAGAATGCCCGACCGTAAAAGCCCAGAGGCACGCATAACAGAAAATCTCTCAATTATATCTCATTATTAAGAACAGATGTCGCAATTAATCAAATACCAATCACAGGTTAATTAATTACAGATGTCTGAATTCTGCGAACGGAGAAATGTATCACGCTGTGCGGTATATCACTGACAAGTGGGCCTCTATAGGAAGCAAAATCCACAAACAATCAAGGAGCCTTTTTGCGTGTTACTGGAGTGTCCGGTATTTCTGAGACCGGTGGGACCCATCTCCAGTTGAAGTTGACTTGACCTTATTAGCTTCTTTGTTTGCAGATATACCTTTAAATTATTTACTGGCCCTTTAAATATAAATTGTAATAGATTCAGGGGTCCTCAGGTAATTTGTCAAGAGGATAAACGCCAAGATTACAACTGGCAGCGGACTAATGTATGAAATATGATGTCATAAAATATATTAAATCAATCTTTAAGTTCTTCATATTTCTACTTATGAAAAGCATCTGCTAAAATTATTCTAAATAAATACACAAAGTCTATGATCCAGATGAATAATTTGTAGAATATTTTAGAAAACTATTCCTATCAATAATGCAAAATATTACATGCGTTCGATGCATGATATTAAAACAATAATTTTCCAAGAACTAAATTTAATACTTGAAAACCAGAGATTTAAGAAAAGTCAAAATTTTGACATATGACCTCATAATTTTTTTAATAATCGGTCTCGGGCTCTCGGCTCTATTTGTCCGACGAAAACATTAGAAGCTTGCAAGTGTTGCTTGAATCCAATAAATTTCAAGGACTTCTTTGCAAGTTTCACATCAGACACCCGCGCCCCTTCTCTTCAATCGGAGCCTGTAACCACCGAATCGGAGTTAATTTCCAAACGGGTAGGGACGCGATAAATGTTACAAGGACCCACATTAGACAGCTCCACCTAATGTCGCTCTTCACTCGAGCTTCTTGTCCTTTATCTTACCACAATCTCGTATAAACACACTTTTATATATACCTATGCTGCGGGTCTAACATTTCAGTGATACTAATCTAAAATACCAAGTGACATACAGATCTATGATACATAGGATCTCGAGTTGCTTTTTAGGGTCTTTGGCTACGTGGAGCGTTGAGCGTTATTTTTTATAATTACCTACTAAAGAAAAATAGTGAGAAAAAGGGTAGCGAGTAAAGAATAGGGGGGGGAGCAAAAATCCGAGTTCCCGCCTTTGGCCTTCTTGAAATCTATCCACTGTGTAGACTATAGAAAGCGATTGGAACGAGGGTTTTAGAGAGGGGGAGAGAGAGAGCGAGAGCGAGAGCGCGAGAGACGGAGAGAGGAGTAGAGGGGAATGCGCGTGCCCTCCGCCTGTTGATGGAGATGGACACGCCGGAGAGGAGCAATGTCGGCGGCGCACCGCTCGCTAATAAATTCGAGGTTTTTCTCCTTTTCCTCTCCGAAATCGATAGGAATGCTGATCGATCTCTATTTTTTGCGATTGTCGGATTTTTGTTTGTTGTACTTGGGGTATTGGTTCGCTTACGCGCGCATTTAGGTTTTCATGGTTGCTTCCTCTTCGGCTGCTGGATCTGTACAGATCTTTTGGAAAACTTAAAGAAAGATTGTTTTTTAGCTTTGCCTGTTACAAGGAATTTACTGGTAACGTTTCTTTGGTGCTTAGATTTCGGGAATTAGTAAATCCGACTTGATTTTGTATCAGTTCTCTTGTTTTTCTCGATTAGGGTTCTTGATCAACTGGAAGCATGAATTACTGATTAATAGTATGACGTTTCATTCTTTACTTAGTTTGACTGTTTGCTCGCACTCTATAGAAAAATGGCTGTCGATAATTGATCAATTTCTTGTTCGCTTTATTGGCAGTTTGTAATCAGAAGGTACATTTCTGGGATGGATCTACAAAGAAATTATATATTAATTTTATTTTAATACAGGAATATTTTAATTCATGAATTTTTTCTTATTTTTTTTGCCTTTAGGCAAACTGTATGATTTGAAGGGTCCGTAAGAAGTGGCGCTTTTCTTGGTTACTTGATTAATTGATTTTTATTAAACTGCTGTTTTAATTTTACGGTGAAAGAATGAAATTTGATCTACTGTTTAGAGTGATTTTTATATTATGGTTATTTGTTTTTAATTGGGATTTAAGTATCTGATAGTTTCTTGTTCTAAATTTATAGAACCCCCTTATGTCAAACACACACACACACACACACACACACACATATATATATATAGAGAGAGAGAGAGAGAGAGAGAGAGAGAGAGAGAGAACCACCCAGATCTCTACTTTATTCTTATGTTACTGTAGTAATTTAATAGTCACTAATTATGTGCATATTGTTTGGGAAAAACTTAATTGTGAATACCCTTATAATTTAGAAACAATGAACCCTCATCAATGTCATGAGATTGGTCCTATTTCTTACACAAAAAAAGACCAGCAGGACATCATTAAATGATCTTATACATGCCTGCAGGTTAAAATATCAATCCAGAATTAACAACTAGCTGTTTGTGAAATTTATATTCTTGTGATTTTGGATAATTACAAGTTTTTTTTTTTCAAGTGCAGGATTCTCCCGTTTATAGTTTTATCAACAATCTCTCCCCGATCCAGCCTGTGAAATCAACATACACCACAAGTTCAGTACAAGCATATCAGCCCCTCAGTTTCTCCATATTTACTTCACCGCATGCTAACCTACAGAAGGCACTGAGACCTCAACTTAGGTAGATCTCAGCTTGAATCTTTCATTTCATTGATTTTGTTGTGAAAGGAGGGTGGAGGTGGAGAACTAGGCTATGTAAGTTCTTTCCATTAGCAATTGCAAATGCCTGTTTATGCAAATGTACTTTGAGAATTAACTATAGTTCTTGAAGTTATTGGATTCAGAGATCCAAATCCCGTCAACGGGGAGATATTCCTTTGCTTTTTTATTTGGTTCTCGTTTTTTCTTATCTGCTTGTTTATGTCTTGAGAATTATCATGTGAAGTCGCTCAGATTAACATTTCTCCTCTCCCCTTTGCATGTCTCTATCTTTTTCACAGAGATGATGTAACCGAAGCTTCCGCAACTGAAATTGGTCCCAACAAAGACTGTACCGAGAATAGTGCACAACCAAATACCCAAACTGCCCCCCCAGCCTTTGAACCAACGGACATTAATTCAGAATGCAGTACAAAGTGCTTACTTAATGAAGCCGATAAATGCACAGACTTTGATGCAGGGAGCCCCGATCATAACACCACATGTCGGACTTTCAATACAAATTTCAGGCCTGAGACCAGTGAGGGGCCCAGTCAAAGAAAGAACCTTTTTGCCTCTGAAACTGTGACCAGTGGAGAATGCAAGGATGAGGTGTTGGATAGTGATTGGGACTACTTGCTGTCTGGTAACCCTGATGACCTCCTAATTTGTGACCCATCAACTGAAGGGGAGGAAGGCAGTGATAAGTTAGATGATGGAGGCACAGTTTCATATCCGTTTTTAATAAATAACACCCAACCAAGTGGTGTGGAGTCTCACATGCTCCTTGGTGATGCAAATCAAAGCCCAGATGTGTTTGTGAGTGTTACAAGTGACACTGGCTTGAATGGGGAAATGCACGAAAAGGCTCAGGGGGGAGATACTAGTAACATGACCCATAAGGTATGGTAATGTTGAGATTTTGGTGAATATGAAATTTAAACCATACACTCTAGGTAAAACAAGGATTAAAAAATGGCCCATGTTTGCTTAGATATTACTTGCGTGCTCCATTTTGGTAAAATAAGCAATTTAGTCTGTCTTTTGTATATGCTGGTCAGATTCACTATTTGGTGTACTAGTTATTGCTATGCTAGCACTAGATGTCTTATGTTGTCTCATTTGAAGTTCTGCGCTCATGCATGAGATGAGAGTTTATTCTCAAAATGAAGGCCGTCTATATTACAGAAAAAAGTTGCCCCAATTTAGTGGTTGGGGTTGTGATGTTTTAATAAAGAGGAAGGTTCAATTGCCTCCATTTTTTGTGCCTCCATCATGCCTTCAGTTTTAATTTTCTAATAACAAATTTCTTAAACTTATATGTCAAAATAAAACCTTTAGATGTGATCTATAATATTTTCTTTACATTCACATAAAAAATAATCACTTTTCGATTATGTTTTTTGTATGAATCAATAAGTTGAAAAATCAACGTCTCGAATTTATCCATACCAATGTATTTTTGCAAGTTCTTGATACCAATCAATAAATGTCGAAATATCGTAAGTTTTTATATATGCATAGAGAAAATGATATAGATCATATCTAACGGTTTTGTTTTTTGACATTTGAGTTTTACATTTTAAGGTATTAATGTTTAAAAAATGGAGGCATGATGGAGGCACAAAAAAGGGAGGCATTTGAACCCTCTTTAATTAAATCAAATCTTATAATTATTCCCTGGACTTTCCAGACCTGATCATTATACAGTGCAATAATTTTCTTTCTTTTATTTCTCCTCAAATACTCTCACATGATAAAGTACTAGGGATTATAGTAACCTTGCTATATATTCCTTGTTGTTTTTCTCAGGAAGAGACCCCACAACAACGAGGCATGCGAAGGCGTTGTTTGGTTTTTGATCCATCAATATCTGTAACCTTCAGGGGCAAAATGAACTCTGACAGTCCCAAGCCTAGAAAACCTCCAGCCATGCCTGCATTGCCTGGTATTGGGCTGCACTTGAATTCTCTCACTGCAGTATCAAAGGATGTATTGGTAAGTTCTGAGATTATCCTCTTGTATGATCTTGATGTAAATTCTAGCATGTTCACATGGTCACTGACATAATTTCATTTCGGTCCCGAATGGTAAAATCAAGTGTTAAATTTTTCTGTGTGATAACTACTTTTGGCATGATTTTTTAATATTATTATAAAAGAGAAAAAATCCAATAAAAATTCCTATACATGAACATAAAATGATTGGAAACGCTTCTAGAAAGGAAATGGTCAATACAATGTGGTGGAATTACATCTTGTGTTGAAAATCTGTGTTATGAAATTTCCAATTATCTTACCCATATTTGGTTAAAATTTTCTGGCTGATTCTGATTTCTAAATATAGAATGTTGGCAACAAGTCTGTGCACAAAGGCCAAAAAAAATTACTGGTTGCTTGTGAGAATTTGGAGTGTACAACTACTGCATCCCAAGAGACCAGTTTATTGGGAGAGGAGTCGTCTCTTGCAATTGTACCTCTTGATGCTGTCGTATCCCATAACAGCCCGAAGAAGAGGAGGTACATGACATATCTCGCCATCTTCCTTTTACCATAAAATACCCATTTTTGTCATGCAATTGTTGAATCCAGGGTTCTAAATAGCGCGCTCTAGCAGCGCTATAGCGTTTTCAGACCATAAAAGCTATAGCGGCGCAATATGACAATAGCGTCGTTTTTTTAACCATTCCGCTATGACGCGATAAACGCTATTTAAACCTTTGGTTGAATCTTATCCTAGAGAACAGAAAATAATCACTTCTATTCCCTTGACATGGGAAGGTATACGAGAAGATACATTTGATGTCCCATTTGTGACAGGAACTGCTCTATTTTATTATCATATAATTGGATAAAATAACTCTTTTATGTTACAGGAAAAAGGCTGATAGCAGTGATGGGGATGCGTGCAAGCGTTGCAGTTGCAAGAAATCAAAATGCCTGAAACTGTACGTTTTATTTCTAGTTATTCATTTTGCACTTTTATATAAAGAAATGAGATTTGGCACGTTGATAGACACCATTTTAGTTTTTTTTTTTTCACATGTATGAGATTTTGTCCTTGGATATTATTTTGGGTCTCGTTCAGAATCTAGTTCTGGGCATATTTCCAATCCCTTCCTTATCCAGGATGTAGTTCTTTACTATAAAACTTTCTTGACACTGGATTCGGGCCAGAACCCTAATATTCTGTGCTATTGTGTTTGCCTATTCGAATTTGAAGGGAAAATAATTCTGATTTGATTCCCATGTGCAGATATTGCGAATGCTTTGCAGCTGGGGTGTACTGCTCTGAGCCATGTGCATGCCAGGGGTGCTTCAACAAGCCCATTCATGAGGAAACAGTCCTTTCCACTCGCAAGCAGATTGAGTTCCGTAATCCCCTTGCATTTGCACCCAAAGTCATTCACACTGGTCTTGAACTGGGGGTAAGAACAACATTTGTTGCAACTGAGGCTTAAAATGAAAATTATCAAGAGGAAAGTTCAAATGCCTCATCGTGCCTCACATCCTTTATATCCGTTTTCATTGTCCAAACGGTCAATCCGAACTGCTCAATAAGATAAGTACAGAATCATTGTTTGGATGGACCAGAAACTGTGATTTTGTTCCTATCTAAAAAAATAGTAAAAAAGGTTCCAGAAATATGAAATTTGGTTTTCAAGCACATTTTAATATGGAGATCATGTTGAGCGTTTTGGATCTCGACTGTTTGGACTTTGAAAACGCAAATAAAGGATGCGAGACATGATGAGGCATGAAAGACACAAGGCATTTTTAAACCTCAATTATCAATTATGTCATGTAATTGGTATATGTAGTGCTGTGGAGCCTGTGGTGCTTAAATCTGTGCAGGACTTTGGTTTTTATGTTATCTCTAAATTTGAGACCTTGTGGTACTGGCATTGTAGGAGGAATCAAATAACACCCCTGCTTCGGCCCGTCACAAGAGGGGATGTAATTGTAAAAAGTCCAACTGTTTGAAGAAGTATTGCGAATGTTTTCAGGTTCTTTTTTTCTCCTTTTTTTATACATCGAAGTTTGATATTGGCTTTTGATTTGCATTGGAGCAATATTATTCTTAATTGTATTTAATATGTAATTCTTGTTTTCAGGGAGGAGTTGGTTGTTCCGTTAACTGTAGGTGTGAGAGTTGTAAGAACACTTTTGGAAGAAGAGAGGGTAAATTCATGTTTCTTCTATTTATTTTGTTGCTTTCTACTGCATTGCAATTGAATTTTAGTGTTTTTGCAACCTTGAGTGATTTACAAGCTCCAATATATTATTAAGAAAAGAAAAAGCAATCTAAAAATATAGGTCCAGAGTATTTTGAAATTTTTTATTTTGTTTGTCGCAATACTTGATTGGATGGTCTTCATATGTTGTATTACTATTATGGAGGAGAAATTCATTTTCTTGACGCAACTATTTACCTTCTTAGGTAATCCTTGGTGCATGGGCTATATAAACACAACAAACAAATGTGTTATACCTTACTCCCATTTTCCTCCCTCTCCCAGCAAACTGCGAATCGGCCCTGCCCTTTCTCAAAATACAAAAAAAGGGTTTAGAGTAGTGCAAGTACTGAACCATACTGTTCTGTTATATTACCAAATTGCTGAAATTTTGCTCTTATTTGATTATCCATATTCTTTATTGTTTCCTTTGCTAATATAGTTGGTCTCCTTTTGAATCTATATTTAAATTTGAAGAGTTTGTGCAAGAAGGGGAAGAAGGAAATGTCGAAGACAATGAAGAGGAAGGGCTTGAAGATGGCCAAGAAAAGGCTGGCGTTCATAATTTTGATGCTCATGACCTTATTCCAATAACCCCTCCTTTCGAGACTTGTGGGTCAGTCACTTCAATTCTCCCCTAGAATTTATCTCTACCATTTGCATTTATCATTATTTTACTATAAGTTGAAAGTCTCAGTGAAAAGGTTCTTTTGCTTTATCACTAGTGCTGTTGGTTTGCTTTTTTGCCCCAACCAATGTTTTATTTGTAGCAACAAAAGTTGCAAGCTCTGTGGAGCTTCTATTTCAAAATAACAGAAATAAATTCTACCATAGTACTTATTGGTAGGCTAGGTTTTACATTTTGTCATCAACACAGCTAAACTATAATTATTAGTTAATAAAAAAAGCTCATTGTTAAACAGAACATTGTTGAAGCTACCGTGTTATTCAAGTGCAAAACCACCAAAACCTACATACACCCTCCCCACAGTAATATCCTCTGGCCTATATACATCCCGCACTCTTATAAATCTCAAAAACCTTACCAACCCTGCCCCCTGCGGTGAAAACGAAGACACACCTGACAGGTACCTGATAAATAAAGACTCTCCCAATAGTGGCGTTACCAAAACATCTTCTCCCAATGGGAAGAGAGTCTCGCCTCCTCACTCCGGTGCGGGTGCCTCCCCGAACCGCAAAGGGGGCAGGAAGCTAATTCTGAAATCAATCCCTTCATTTCCTTCTCTTGCTGGTGATGGGTTCAGCGACTGTTTCGGTAATACTCAGAAGGGCAGTTCTTTTGGTTCAACTTCAATTACCAGAGGTGTGTTGATTCTCTCAAATGTGGTAGTATCTTATTTTGTTACCCCTTTTTTGAATGTAGTATTGAATGTAATTTTGTCATCATACAATTTGGTACTGGACCAATGACAAAGTTGTCTTGAGATTTCATGCCAAATTTATTTGGTAGTAGGATGTGTCTGTGTTTGGTTCTTGATTCTGCTTCTTTTTTTCTTTTTTGTAACAATTACACAGTTGATGCATGCTTTTTTTTTATTTTTTTTTATTTTCAGGACCTTAGGAAATCTTTTCGGATATGGACTAAAAGCTGGAGTTTCCTATAGTTGGAAAGTTGGGCACCTTATATATGTAATGCAATATGTGATGGTTGGCTATCAGAGTAAACAACTCCCCTGTACCATTTTTTCATGGTTTCTAGTTGCATCAGGGCAAGTTTGGTAACCTGTTCCTGCAGTGAAGCTAGGTTTTTATTTTTAAGATTAGTATGTGCAGATCATGTTTAATAATAGGTAGATCTATGTTATACTTTCGTCTAAATCCTGTTGCCTCTCTTTAGTGACTAGTTAAAATAAGCTTTATAGTGAGCTATTTTCTATGTGTCCTCTTGGTGTCTTTTTTAATATAAGCGAAAAGCATCTGGTCATAGTGATATTAATTTAAGTATTATTCATCATTAACAAAATTTGGGATGCAAAAGTCTACAATTGTGTTTTTTCGTGATCAAAGTTGTCCAGTGTATTACCTGTTTCATTTTTATTGAAATGACATTTTTGTACAAATATAAACAAATCAACATATAACAATCAAAACCGTAAGCAGTTTGTCTAGTATATTGTTGTACTATTGTAGGTTTGCTTAACAAATTTCGGTAAAAAGTTAGACGGCTGCTTCCTTTTTTATTTCAGGCATCATCTTTAATGGAGGTTTCAAAAAGTATCTTAGGCACTATTGGGCAAGTATATGCTTTCTTCTTGTCTATTCCTAAAGGATTAAGAAGAGTGCTAATATCACCCAAGATTTTTTTTGTTTTTTCGCTTTATAATTCATACAACAGAGTTCACACTTCAATTTGCATGATTTCTCAATTTATAAAGAAAAAAAAAAACCAAAGAAACGAGCGATCTTGTACAGTATGAAATATGAGCGATTTTTCCTTAACGAGTAAAATCATATATATTTTTGGGTAAATTTCGCTAGAGGTCACTAAACTTTGTTATTTGTCACGAACTGGTTACTCAAATTTTTGATTTGTCTCTTTTTTGTTACTCAACTTTATCATTTGTTTCAAACGAGTCACTCTATACTTTCCGTTCAAAATTTTAACGGAATATTCTCATTCCGTTCAAAATATTAACGGAATATACTCATTCCGTCCAAAATACTAACGAAATGTGCTTATTCCGTTAGCATTTTGGACGGAAAAATATAGAGTGGCTTGATTGGAACAAATGACAAAGTTGAGTGACTAAAAAAAGACAAATCAAACTTGAGTGACTAATTCGTGACAAATGACAAAATTTAGTGATCTCCTGTGAAATTTATCTATATTTCTTTTAAACTAGCAATGATTGAGATACTTTAACATCATAGTTAGCTCGTAAGGAATCTGTGAGAAAGAACAATTTGGTGTGAATTAACAAAGGAGAGCTGGTACAAGCTACGCAATAATAATGTATGGCCAAGGCATATTAAAAAACAATGGTTTGAAACTTTATACTATCTTATCTCCTCCTGGCAACAATGAATCATTTCTCTTTTATATTTTTTAAGTTCATGGTCCCGCTTTGGTGGATGAGTGAATATCATTTGCCAAAACAAAAAACCACAAACAAACATTGTTAGCTTATTCCATCAGCTTCAATAAAAGACTAGATAGCTTATTGCATACATTTTCGCTTTCAATGATATCGATTTTAGCGCATTAAATCAAATAGCAGCACAGAAGAAACGAATATCGCAAAATTAGTTAGCTAAATTTTGCTACTCTGAGAAACTACAATTCTACTGAGATCTTATATGTAAAATAACAAATATTTTATTTTATGTTCTAACTTATCCTTCAAATCGAGAACCATTCTTTAGTTCTTTAGTTCAGTGGCAGTTCATCTGTACAAATCTTGATGCGGAACCAACGATTCTAATCTGACATCGGATCGCCTCTGATTCCCTTGTGATAACCTTGAGCTTAAGATGGATGATAATCTTACAATTATATTGAATTAAAAACATATTTTTCAATCTTTTAAAAAAAAAATCATGGATATTTATGAAGTTAAAAGAGGTAACCAAGCCACACTCTCCTTTTTTCTATAGTACTGCAGAGTGGAGCTCACAACTTTATGGTCCAGATTTACTTCCAGCCGGATTAAACTCAATCCGATGCCTATTTAGACTTTAGGGATCCTCTTTAAAATTTGTGCCAGGTTAAAAGACCATTCCGGGTCCACTAACTCTACAGAACAGTACCTCTGTAGTACTTAGAGGATACGATTCCCTCCTTGCCTTTTTAGCGGGTTCTAAGCCCATCAAGAATTAAATACTGATAAATGTTGGAAAATACAAGTCGTCTAATTCACTGTCAACCCATAATAACTCACTAAACTTTAATCATAATTAGTTATATGTTTAAGCTAGGTTAATTAATTGTTAAATGGACCAGCACGGTCATGACGTGTCTATACCATGTTGTAAGAAGTGTTTTGTCTGAAGTTGGATAATATCAGCACGGCCATGACACGTCTTAAAACGACACGGCTAGAACACGTCTAGACACGGATCAAAATTTAAACAATTTTAAATCATCTTATATGTAATCTAAGCAACTATCAGTTTTCACTTTTCACCAATGAAAATAGAATATTACTTTGACAGGAGTATCTTGGTGCTTTATTTAATTTCAGAATTATATTTGCCTCTTCAGTTTATTGTTAAAAGTTTACAAAATAAAATATAAACTCCAACAAAATCAAAAGAGAATAAGAAATCCTTACATTTATAAATTGAAACGAAACAATCATTACAAATTGACAGTAATTCTATTCTACATCAGAATACAACATAAATCAACACTTATACCGGACACGGACACGGACACGTGTTGGTACGACACTTGGTAATACGGCACGGCACGTTTACAATTCAATAAAATATTGCTCTATTTGTTCGTTGAGAGGAGAGTCCACGTGGCATCCTACGATTTGACAAACCTTGATAATGCAATTTCACTGGAAGATCACTGTCGTACTAGCTGTCATATAAATTGGCCCAAACTAGAAACCAAAATTTCCTGAGAACCCTTTCAATTCAGAATTTTTTTTTTTTTTGAGTAATATCAGAATTAAGTATGACTTAAATTTGTGTGGAGGCTTGGAGAATAGGTCGCTGTTTGGTTGCGTTATACCTGCACGTAAGTCGTTTTCAGACAGCTCGTGTTACTGGCAAGTTGGCATGCATGATGCATCCGACTTCTCAATTACGACTCCTCCCAATTTTCCTTCTCTCCTGATACAAAATTTGAGAATTTGAACAAATCTTTTCTTTTTCTCTGTACTGTTGCCAGGCTGTCTTTTGACCCTTGGCGAAGCCAACCCTGATAGCTTGACTTCTTGATTATATATATATATTTTTATGTATATACATTTTTTCTGGACTCATTCTTCAAATTATTTGTGCATATTTAGTAGATTTTAAACGTGTCATATGAGGCAAGAAATGATTATGGCACAGTGTTAATCATGAATACAAATATTAATAACTCTGTTTTGATTTCATGCAGCATACAAATTATATATTTTTTAATTTTGACTTTAATGTTACATTGCAAAAAATATGTGGTAAAAGAATATCTCTAAAAAATAAGTTGAATGGAAATTTTTGGGATTTCTTTTTTTCTTTCCTGGGAGGACTTTATCAACAAACGCGTCTTCTAATTTAAAAAATAAATAAAACAGAGTACTGACAAGGATGGCAAAAAAAAAACAGTAGCGAACCAACCAATCACCAGCCGCCTTTCTTGCAAATCAATACATAGTTGTAATTAGTTATCTAATTAAGAAGTGCTAGGAAGTTTCTTCAGAGTTGGTCATCAGAAAAAAAAAAAAGGTAGCTGTTTCAAGTTGGAGCTATAAAATTTGCTGAACACGTCAACTTGTGTAATTTCTTCATTTAATACTCTCTCTCTTTCACTTTTTTTCTTCTTCTAAAGGATAAGTAGGAGCAGACCCAGAGTGTTCCGGGGGGCAGCTGCCCCCTCTGGATTTTGAGTTTTAGTGGAGATTTGTTGGTTCCGACCGATTTTGCTCCTTTTGAAATTTTTTTTGTCTCTCTCTGGACGTTTAATTTGTAATTCGGGTTAAATTTAGGGTTAAAATTGAAATAAATCTGTTGAATTTTGATTAGTAATTAGAATTATAAGTCAGAGCATCAGAAATTACAAGTTAAAGCATTGTTTTTTATCAAGTATCAAATTGGTTAATGGATTTAAACCCGATTCGATATTTTTTTGCCCCCCGACGAAAATCCTGAATCCGCCCCTGAGGATAAGTGTTTGGTTTGTCAAATAATAGACATGTATCACATCATCATCAAGTACTAAGTCTATTTGTGATAACTAATAACTATATTAAGGTAAAATGAGAATGCTAATCCGGACAAAGATATTAAAAACAGTACTATTTTCACTTCATGCAGCATATGGATAATAGAGTCAAAATAATGTAGCATATGAGTCATGTGCTGCATGAAGAACTATAAATTAATACATGCGATTTTCATCATAAATTAATCAAGAAAATCTAATAATAATTTCAGCACATTTCTTCAATGTATTAATTTGAGATGATTTTTTTTTAGCATTTATTGTAAGAGCAATTAAATCAAACAAAACTTTACTACTTAACTTTGTATTACTAAAAGGATGTGCCAATTGTATTACTAACATGTCAATTTTCTTAAATACTTTTTTAGATAAAAGATGAAAGTCAAATTTTTTACTTGAAAAGTTTAAATATTAAATTTTCCAATCAAATTTTAAATCTGCGACATTGTATACAAAAAATAATACAAAAGTAATTGCCCCGCTTGGTATTTTTTTGGATTGAATTTTTTGTCAAAAAAACTTTGAACAAATTAATCATATTTAAAACCGGATTTAAATCATTCAATCAGGTCAAATCA
>JAJGRW010000025.1:105114-277135 GCA_025461045.1 Carex parvula
TGTTCGGTGGAAGGTGGAAAAGTGAAATAGTTTAAGAGTAAAAAAAACATAGATGAACAAGCCAATTTCAAGACCATTTTTTTTATTCCAACACTTCAAATGAAACATATAATTGATTCGTGAGAAAATCAAAGATTTAAATAGCGTTTATCGCATCTTAGCAAGATGGCTAAAAAAACGACGCTATTACCATATTGCCCGCTACAGCGCACGTCATAACTTTTATGATTCGAAAACGCTATAACGCGCTAGAACCCTGGAGGAAATAGATGCATGACTGTTTTGTAAAATATAGAGATTTGAGAAAGTACCAACTTGCAATATAATAACAAGATGTGAGGAGGGACCATCTTAAAAAAAGTACGGATTTGAGAAAGGACGGTTAGGTTAGACATGACCTCAAAAAGAAATTTTAAATGAAAAATATTTGTACTAAAATATTATTATTTGCAGCGGAGAACTAGATGTTAAAAGACATTTAAAAATCTAACAAGGTACGAAATTAAAAAAGTTTCGTTTTTATTTCTTCCGTCGACTAGAAAAAGAAGAAGAAAATGAAAACATCGATGCTTAATTAGCCAAACAGTTTTTCATTTCTTTTTCGTCCTAAGAAAAAAAAAAAAATCAGAAACCAAAACATCTCCGAACACGCGCGCCATCCGTTGTAAAAAGAAAGAGATGGTGTTGGGTACTAACACCGTCTGTTTGATCGTGCGCTACCGATGGCATATCAATTAACGCCATCTGTTTTGAGCCGATGGCATATGTGTATACCTTTTCTATCGGGGCGATAGCTATCGGTGCAGAATCTGATTGCGGATTGCAATTTCATCCAACGGCAAAGTGTTTTTTTTGTAGTAGTGTATCCATACCATTAAGTGTTAGTATTACTCATGCTTCATCCTTACCCGTTAAGATAACATATAACAAAACGAATAACGAACAACTATTGAATAAATAGTTTACATAATTTAACATAAAATTTTAAAAAATATATAAATTAAACACATCATTTATATGATATCATGCAAAATATGAAAAGTTATAGTTTATTGTCCCCTCAATCTAAAAATTTGGACCGGATTAGTTCGAATTTTGGTCGGACGGTCCGGTCAGAAGTTTTTGTCCATAAATTGTTCTTTTTACTATCATTGAAAAAAGATAAACCATTCAATCATTTCCTAAAAATTTTCATTATTATCAGTACTGCAATCTAAACTTGAGTAATCAGAAAGGTGATTCCACAAGTTTAGATTGCGGTACTTGTAAATTTTTTTTTTTAAAGATGGTAAAAAAAAAATTTCGGGTTTTTGTCTGGGTCGCTTGATATGTCGAATAAAAGTGTCAATCCGAAATATAAATTCGATGTGATGTATCATGTACTACTTACAACAAGAAAATATTCACAGCTGATCTGAACATGAATACATAAAAAGGAGAAATAAGATACCTCGAATAGAATGCCCGACCGTAAAAGCCCAGAGGCACGCATAACAGAAAATCTCTCCATTATATCTCATTATTAGGAACAGATGTCGCAATTAATCAAATACCAATCACAGGTTAATTAATTAGCGAGGCAATGCGATCTGCACCTGACATGTCTGAATTCTGCGAACGGAGAAATGCATCACGCTGTGCGGCATATCACTGACAAGTTGGGCCTCTATAGGAAGCAAAATCCACAAAAAATCAAGGAGCCTTTTTGCGTGTTACTGGAGTGTCCGGTATTTCTGAGACCGGTGGGACCCATCTCCAGTTTAAGTTGACTTGACCTTATTAGCTTCTTTGTTTGCAGCTATACCTTTAAATTATTTACTGGCCCTTTAAATATAAATTGTAATAGATTCAGGGGCCCTCATGTTAATTTGTCAAGAGGATAAACGCCAAGATTACAACTGGCAGCGGACTAATGTATGAAATACGATGTCATAAAATATATTAAATCAATCTTAAGTTCTTCATTTTCTACTTATGAAAAGCATCTGCTAAAATTATTCTAAATAAATACACAAAGTCTATGATCCAGAAGAATATTTTGTAGAATATTTTAGAAAACTGTTCCTATCAATAATGCAAATATTACATGCGTTCGATGCATGATATTAAAACAATAATTTTCCAAGAACTAAATTTAATACTTGAAAACCAGAGATTTAAGAAAAGTCAAAATTTTGACATATGACCTCATAATTTTTTTAATAATCAGTCTCGGGCTCTCGGCTCTATTTGTCCGACGAAAACATAGAAGTTTGCAAGTGTTGCCTGAATCCAATAAATTTCAAGGACTTCTTTGCAAGTTTCACATCAACACCCGCGCCCCTTCTCTTCAATCGGAGCCTGTAACCACCGAATCGGAGTTAATTTCCAAACGGGTAGGGACGCGATAAATGTTACAAGGACGGAAGGACCCACATTAGCCAGCTCCACCTAATGTCGCTCTTCACTCGAGCTTCTTGTCTAACATTTCAGTGATACTAATCTAAAATACCAAGTGACATACAGATCTATGATACATAGGATCTCGAGTTGCTTTTTAGGGTCTTTGGCTACGTGGAGCGTTTGAGCGTTATTTTGTTATATTACCTACTAAAGAAAAATAGTGAGAAAAAGGGTAGCGAGTAAAGAATAGGGGGGAGGGGCAAAAATCCGAGTTCCCGCCTTTGGCCTTCTTGAAATCTATCCACTGTGTAGACTATAGAAAGCGATTGGAACGAGGGTTTTAGAGAGGGGGAGAGAGAGAGCGAGAGCGCGAACAGAGACGGAGAGAGAGTAGAGGGGAATGCGCGTGCCCTCCGCCTGTTGATGGAGATGGACACGCCGGAGAGGAGCAAGGTCGGCGGCGCACCGCTCGCTAATAAATTCGAGGTTTTTCTCCTTTTCCTCTCCGAAATCGATAGGAATGCTGATCGATCTCTATTTTTTGCGATTGTCGGATTTTTGTTTGTTGTACTTGGGGTATTGGTTCGCTTACGCGCGCATTTAGGTTTTCATGGTTGCTTCCTCTTCGGCTGCTGGATCTGTACAGATCTTTTGGAAAACTTAAAGAAAGATTGTTTTTTAGCGTTGCCTGTTACAAGGAATTTACTGGTAACGTTTCTTTGGTGCTTAGATTTCGGGAATTAGTAAATCCGACTTGATTTTGTATCAGTTCTCTTGTTTTTCTCGATTAGGGTTAACTTTACTTGATCAACTGGAAGCATGAATTACTGATTAATAGTAAGACGTTTCATTCTTTACTTAGTTTGACTGTTTGCTCGCACTCTATAGAAAAATGGCTGTCGATAATTGGTCAATTTCTTGTTCGCTTTATTGTCAGTTTATCAGAAGGTAAATTTCTGGGATGGATCTACAAAGAAATTATATATTAATTTTATTTTAATACACGAATATTTTAATTCATGAATTTTTTCTTATTTTTTTGCCTTTAGGCAAACTGTATGATTTGAAGGGTCCGTAAGAAGTGGCGCTTTTCTTGGTTACTTGATTAATTGATTTTTATTAAACTGCTGTTTTAATTTTACGGTGAAAGAATGAAATTTGATCTACTGTTTAGAGTGATTTTTATATTATGGTTATTTGTTTTTAATTGGGATTTAAGTATCTGATATTTCTTGTTCTAAATTTATAGAACCCCCTTATGTCAAACACACACACACACACACACACACACACATATATATATATAGAGAGAGAGAGAGAGAGAGTGTTTTAGAGAGAGAGAACCACCCAGATCTCTACTTTATTCTTATGTTACTGTAGTAATTTAATAGTCACTAATTATGTGCATATTGTTTGGGAAAAACTTAATTGTGAATACCCTTATAATTTAGAAACAATGAACCCTCATCAATGCCATGAGATTGGTCCTATTTCTTACACAAAAAAAAGACCAGCAGTACATCATTAAATGATCTTATACATGCCTGCAGGTTAAAATATCAATCCAGAATTAACAACTAGCTGTTTGTGAAATTTATATTCTTGTGATTTTGGATAATTACAAGTTTTTTTTTTTCAAGTGCAGGATTCTCCCGTTTATAGTTTTATCAACAATCTCTCCCCGATCCAGCCTGTGAAATCAACATACACCACAAGTTCAGTACAAGCATATCAGCCCCCTCAGTTTCTCCATATTTACTTCACCGCATGCTAACCTACAGAAGGCACTGAGACCTCAACTTAGGTAGATCTCAGCTTGAATCTTTCATTTCATTGATTTTGTTGTGAAAGGAGGGTGGAGGTGGAGAACTAGGCTATGTAAGTTCTTTCCATTAGCAATTGCAAATGCCTGTTTATGCAAATGTACTTTGAGAATTAACTATAGTTCTTGAAGTTATTGGATTCAGAGATCCAAATCCCGTCAACGGGGAGATATTCCTTTGCTTTTTTATTTTGTTCTCGTTTTTTCTTATCTGCTTGTTTATGTCTTGAGAATTATCATGTGAAGTCGCTCAGATTAACATTTCTCCTCTCCCCTTTGCATGTCTCTATCTTTTTCACAGAGATGATGTAACCGAAGCTTCCGCAACTGAAATTGGTCCCAACAAAGACTGTACCGAGAATAGTGCACAACCAAATACCCAAACTGCCCCCCCAGCCTTTGAACCAACGGACATTAATTCAGAATGCAGTACAAAGTGCTTACTTAATGAAGCCGATAAATGCACAGACTTTGATGCAGGGAGCCCCGATCATAACACCACATGTCGGACTTTCAATACAAATTTCAGGCCTGAGACCAGTGAGGGGCCCAGTCAAAGAAAGAACCTTTTTGCCTCTGAAACTGTGACCAGTGGAGAATGCAAGGATGAGGTGTTGGATAGTGATTGGGACTACTTGCTGTCTGGTAACCCTGATGACCTCCTAATTTGTGACCCATCAACTGAAGGGGAGGAAGGCAGTGATAAGTTAGATGATGGAGGCACAGTTTCATATCCGTTTTTAATAAATAACACCCAACCAAGTGGTGTGGAGTCTCACATGCTCCTTGGTGATGCAAATCAAAGCCCAGATGTGTTTGTGAGTGTTACAAGTGACACTGGCTTGAATGGGGAAATGCACGAAAAGGCTCAGGGGGGAGATACTAGTAACATGACCCATAAGGTATGGTAATGTTGAGATTTTGGTGAATATGAAATTTAACCATACACTCTAGGTAAAACAAGGATTAAAAAATGGCCCATGTTTGCTTAGATATTACTTGCGTGCTCCATTTTGGTAAAATAAGCAATTTAGTCTGTCTTTTGTATATGCTGGTCAGATTCACTATTTGGTGTACTAGTTATTGCTATGCTAGCACTAGATGTCTTATGTTGTCTCATTTGAAGTTCTGCGCTCATGCATGAGATGAGAGTTTATTCTCAAAATGAAGGCCGTCTATATTACAGAAAAAAGTTGCCCCAATTTAGTGGTTGGGGTTGTGATGTTTTAATAAAGAGGAAGGTTCAATTGCCTCCATTTTTTGTGCCTCCATCACGCCTTCACTTTTAATTTTCTAATAACAAATTTTCTTAAACTTATATGTCAAAATAAAACCTTTAGATGTGATCTATAATATTTTCTTTACATTCACATAAAAAATAATCACTTTTCGATTATGTTTTTGTATGAATCAATAAGTTGAAAAATCAACGTCTCGAATTTATCCATACCAATGTATTTTTGCAAGTTCTTGATACCAATCAATAAATGTCGAAATATCGTAAGTTTTATATATGCATAGAGAAAATGATATAGATCATATCTAACGGTTTTGTTTTTTGACATTTGAGTTTTACATTTTAAGGTATTAATGTTTAAAAAATGGAGGCATGATGGAGGCACAAAAAAGGGAGGCATTTGAACCCTCTTTAATTAAATCAAATCTTATAATTATTCCCTGGACTTTCCAGACCTGATCATTATACAGTGCAATAATTTTCTTTCTTTTATTTCTCCTCAAATACTCTCACATGATAAAGTACTAGGAATTATAGTAACCTTGCTATATATTCCTTGTTGTTTTTCTCAGGAAGAGACCCCACAACAACGAGGCATGCGAAGGCGTTGTTTGGTTTTTGATCCATCAATATCTGTAACCTTCAGGGGCAAAATGAACTCTGACAGTCCCAAGCCTAGAAAACCTCCAGCCATGCCTGCATTGCCTGGTATTGGGCTGCACTTGAATTCTCTCACTGCAGTATCAAAGGATGTATTGGTAAGTTCTGAGATTATCCTCTTGTATGATCTTGATGTAAATTCTAGCATGTTCACATGGTCACTGACATAATTTCATTTCGGTCCCGAATGGTAAAATCAAGTGTTAAATTTTTCTGTGTGATAACTACTTTTGGCATGATTTTTTAATATTATTATAAAAGAGAAAAAATCCAATAAAAATTCCTATACATGAACATAAAATGATTGGAAACGCTTCTAGAAAGGAAATGGTCAATACAATGTGGTGGAATTACATCTTGTGTTGAAAATCTGTGTTATGAAATTTCCAATTAGCTTACCCATATTTGGTTAAAATTTTCTGGCTGATTCTGATTTCTAAATATAGAATGTTGGCAACAAGTCTGTGCACAAAGGCCAAAAAAAATTACTGGTTGCTTGTGAGAATTTGGAGTGTACAACTACTGCATCCCAAGAGACCAGTTTATTGGGAGAGGAGTCGTCTCTTGCAATTGTACCTCTTGATGCTGTCGTATCCCATAACAGCCCAAAGAAGAGGAGGTACATGACATATCTCGCAATCTTCCTTTTACCATAAAATACCCATTTTTGTCATGCAATTGTTGAATCCAGGGTTCTAAATAGCGCGCTCTAGCAGCGCTATAGCGTTTTCAGACCATAAAAGCTATAGCGGCGCAACATGACAATAGCGTCGTTTTTTTAGCCATTCCGCTATGACGCGATAAACGCTATTTAAACCTTTGGTTGAATCTTATCCTAGAGAACAGAAAATAATCACTTCTATTCCCTTGACATGGGAAGGTATACGAGAAGATACATTTGATGTCCCATTTGTGACAGGAACTGCTCTATTTTATTATCATATAATTGGATAAAATAACTCTTTTATGTTACAGGAAAAAGGCTGATAGCGGTGATGGGGATGCGTGCAAGCGTTGCAGTTGCAAGAAATCAAAATGCCTGAAACTGTACGTTTTATTTCTAGTTTTTCATTTTGCACTTTTATATAAAGAAATGAGATTTGGCACGTTGATAGACACCATTTTTAGTTTTTTTTTTTTCACATGTACGAGATTTTGTCCTTCGATATTATTTTGGGTCTCGTTCAGAATCTAGTTCTGGGCATATTTCCAATCCCTTCCTTATCCAGGATGTAGTTCTTTACTATAAAACTTTCTTGACACTGGATTCGGGCCAGAACCCTAATATTCTGTGCTATTGTGTTTGCCTATTCGAATTTGAAGGGAAAATAATTCCAATTTGATTCCCATGTGCAGATATTGCGAATGCTTTGCAGCTGGGGTGTACTGCTCTGAGCCATGTGCATGCCAGGGGTGCTTCAACAAGCCCATTCATGAGGAAACAGTCCTTTCCACTCGCAAGCAGATTGAGTTCCGTAATCCCCTTGCATTTGCACCCAAGTCATTCACACTGGTCTTGAACTGGGGGTAAGAACAACATTTGTTGCAACTGAGGCTTAAAATGAAAATTATCAAGAGGAAAGTTCAAATGCCTCATCGTGCCTCACATCCTTTATATCCGTTTTCATTGTCCAAACGGTCAATCCGAACTGCTCAATAAGATAAGTACAGAATCATTGTTTGGATGGACCAGAAACTGTGATTTTGTTCCTATCTAAAAAAATAGTAAAAAAGGTTCCAGAAATATGAAATTTGGTTTTCAAGCACATTTTAATATGGAGATCATGTTGAGCGTTTTGGATCTCGACTGTTTGGACTTTGAAAACGCAAATAAAGGATGCGAGACATGATGAGGCATGAAAGACACAAGGCATTTTTAAACCTCAATTATCAATTATGTCATGTAATTGGTATATGTAGTGCTGTGGAGCCTGTGGTGCTTAAATCTGTGCAGGACTTTGGTTTTTATGTTATCTCTAAATTTGAGACCTTGTGGTACTGGCATTGTAGGAGGAATCAAATAACACCCCTGCTTCGGCCCGTCACAAGAGGGGATGTAATTGTAAAAAGTCCAACTGTTTGAAGAAGTATTGCGAATGTTTTCAGGTTCTTTTTTTCTCCTTTTTTTTTACATCGAAGTTTGATATTGGCTTTTGATTTGCATTGGAGCAATATTATTCTTAATTGTATTTAATATGTAATTCTTGTTTTCAGGGAGGAGTTGGTTGTTCCGTTAACTGTAGGTGTGAGAGTTGTAAGAACACTTTTGGAAGAAGAGAGGGTAAATTCATGTTTCTTCTATTTATTTTGTTGCTTTCTGCTGCATTGCAATTGAATTTTAGTGTTTTTGCAACCTTGAGTGATTTACAAGCTCCAATATATTATTAAGAAAAGAAAAAGCAATCTAAAAATATAGGTCCAGAGTATTTTGAAATTTTTTATTTTGTTTGTCGCAATACTTGGTTGGATGGTCTTCATATGTTGTATTACTATTATGGAGGAGAAATTCATTTTCTTGACGCAACTATTTACCTTCTTAGGTAATCCTTGGTGCATGGGCTATATAAACACAACAAACAAATGTGTTATACCTTACTCCCATTTTCCTCCCTCTCCCAGCAAACTGCGAATCGGCCCTGCCCTTTCTCAAAATACAAAAAAAGGGTTTAGAGTAGTGCAAGTACTGAACCATACTGTTCTGTTATATTACCAAATTGCTGAAATTTTGCTCTTATTTGATTATCCATATTCTTTATTGTTTCCTTTGCTAATATAGTTGGTCTCCTTTTGAATCTATATTTAAATTTGAAGAGTTTGTGCAAGAAGGGGAAGAAGGAAATGTCGAAGACAATGAAGAGGAAGGGCTTGAAGATGGCCAAGAAAAGGCTGGCGTTCATAATTTTGATGCTCATGACCTTATTCCAATAACCCCTCCTTTCGAGACTTGTGGGTCAGTCACTTCAATTCTCCCCTAGAATTTATCTCTACCATTTGCATTTCTCATTATTTTACTATAAGTTGAAAGTCTCAGTGAAAAGGTTCTTTTGCTTTATCACTAGTGCTGTTGGTTTGCTTTTTTGCCCCAACCAATGTTTTATTTGTAGCAACCAAAGTTGCAAGCTCTGTGGAGCTTCTATTTCAAAATAACAGAAATAAATTCTACCATAGTACTTATTGGTAGGCTAGGTTTTACATTTTGTCATCAACACAGCTAAACTATAATTATTAGTTAATAAAAAAAGCTCATTGTTAAACAGAACATTGTTGAAGCTACCGTGTTATTCAAGTGCAAAACCACCAAAACCTACATACACCCTCCCCACAGTAATATCCTCTGGCCTATATACATCCCGCACTCTTATAAATCTCAAAAACCTTACCAACCCTGCCCCCTGCGGTGAAAACGAAGACACACCTGACAGGTACCTGATAAATAAAGACTCTCCCAATAGTGGCGTTACCAAAACATCTTCTCCCAATGGGAAGAGAGTCTCGCCTCCTCACTCCGGTGCGGGTGCCTCCCCGAACCGCAAAGGGGGCAGGAAGCTAATTCTGAAATCAATCCCTTCATTTCCTTCTCTTGCTGGTGATGGGTTCAGCGACTGTTTCGGTAATACTCAGAAGGGCAGTTCTTTTGGTTCAACTTCAATTACCAGAGGTGTGTTGATTCTCTCAAATGTGGTAGTATCTTATTTTGTTACCCCTTTTTTGAATGTAGTATTGAATGTAATTTTGTCATCATACAATTTGGTACTGGACCAATGACAAAGTTGTCTTGAGATTTCATGCCAAATTTATTTGGTAGTAGGATGTGTCTGTGTTTGGTTCTTGATTCTGCTTCTTTTTTTCTTTTTTGTAACAATTACACAGTTGATGCATGCTTTTTTTTTATTTTTTTTTTATTTTCAGGACCTTAGGAAATCTTTTCGGATATGGACTAAAAGCTGGAGTTTCCTATAGTTGGAAAGTTGGGCACCTTATATATGTAATGCAATATGTGATGGTTGGCTATCAGAGTAAACAACTCCCTTGTACCATTTTTTCATGCTTTCTAGTTGCATCAGGGCAAGTTTGATAACCTGTTCCTGCAGTGAAGCTAGGTTTTTATTTTTAAGATTAGTATGTGCAGATCATGTTTAATAATAGGTAGATCTATGTTATACTTTCGTCTAAATCCTGTTGCCTCTCTTTAGTGACTAGTTAAAATAAGCTTTATAGTGAGCTATTTTCTATGTGTCCTCTTGGTGTCTTTTTTAATATAAGCGAAAAAGCATCTGGTCATAGTGATATTAATTTAAGTATTATTCATCATTAACAAAATTTGGGATGCAAAAGTCTACAATTGTGTTTTTCGTGATCAAAGTTGTCCAGTGTATTGCCTGTTTCATTTTTATTGAAATGACATTTTTGTACAAATATAAACAAATCAACATATAACAATCAAAACCGTAAGCAGTTTGTCTAGTATATTGTTGTACTATTGTAGGTTTGCTTAACAAATTTCGGTAAAAAGTTAGACGGCTGTTTCCTTTTTTTATTTCAGGCATCATCTGTTTTAGTAACGAACTGGCCTTTGCTAAGCCATCTTTAGTGGAGGTTTCAAAAAGTATCTTAGGCACTATTAGGCTAGTATATGCTTTTTTCATGTTGTCTAGTCCTAAAGGATTAAGAAGAGTGCTAATATGACCTGAGATTTTTTTTTCTTCGCTTTATAATTCATACAACAGAGTTCACACTTCAATTTGCATGATTTCTCAATTCACAAGGAAAAAAAGAAACGAGCGATCTTATACTGTATGAAATATGAGCGATCTTATACTGTATGAAATATGAACGAGTAAATCATATATATTTTTTTAGAATAATTATTTTAGTACTTGCGCTACAGTACCCGCACTGTACCCACGCTACAGTATCCGCACTTAGAGGAATAATGTACTATGATCTCAGCAACACCCTTCCTCTGTGATCCGCGTCAACCTTCCTCTAATGAAGTAGCGAGGACCCCGTATCACTGCATCAACCTTACCCAATCATCACTGCGTCAACCTTCCTCTAACAAAAATAGTTGACCACATAAGTAAAAATGCTTTAGTGTAGAGTTATAAATACTTGCAATACTTGATATTAATAATTTCAGACGTCATCTAGTGTCATATGTAAAAAATATTGGAGTGGTCCCCTAATGCGGGTACGACGCGAGGATTTTTCAAGAAAATGTGTGGGTACGGTTATTTAAGGAAAATTCATATATCATATATGTAGTTCATTGTATAGATATAAATACTTATCTTGTTTGAGCTATATACTTCACAATGTTACTATTAATATTTGTAAAACAAAATTACAGTTTTGGAATGGTTGCGTGGTCCCCTATTGCGGGTACAACGCGAAGATTTTTCAAAAAAAGGTGCGGGTACGGTTATTTAAGGATAATTCATATATCATATATGTAGTTCATTGTATAAATATAAATACTTGTCTTGTTTGAACTATATACTTCACAATGTTACTATTAATATTTGTAAAATAAAATTACAGTTTTGGAACGGTTGCGGTCCTCACAAACAGTTATGACAGTTTAGGTGTAGGTACAGTGTGGGTACTCAACTGCACGTACTCATATCAGCTTTCTTTTTTTTAAACTAGCAATGATTGAGATACTTTAACATCATAGTTAGCTCGTAAGGAATCTGGGAGAAAACAATTTGGTGTGAATTTTGTTATAAAGGAGAGCCGGTACAAGCTACGCTATAATAATGTAAGTATGGCCAAGGCATATTAAAAAACAATGGTTTGAAACTTTATACTATCTTATCTCCTCCTGGCAACAATGAATCATTTCTCTTTTATATTTTTTAAGTTCATGGTCCCGCTTTGGTGGATGAGTGAATATCATTTGTCAAAACAAAAAACCACAAACAAACATTGTTAGCTTATTCCATCTGCTTCAATAAAAGAGTAGGGAATTGGCTAGCATGCTACGCGTAGCTAAGGTTCATATATGTTACGGTATTTTCGAACGTCTGATCTACTTTAATTTTGTGCAAGCGATGGAGCGCTGGAAAAGTGATGGAGACGGAAATTTGAAGTGCTCATTCTCTCCATCGCTTTTCCAGCGATGAACGTCTGATCTACTTTTCCAGCGCTCCATCGCTTGCACGAAATTAAAGTAGATCAGATGTTCGAAAATACCGTAGCATATATGAACCTTAGCTACGCGTAGCATGCTAGCCAATTCCAAAGAATAGATAGCTTATTGCATACATTTTCGCTTTCAATGATATCGATTTTAGCGCATGAAATCAAATAGCAGCACACAAGAAACGGATATTGCAAAATTAGTTAGCTAAATTTTGCTACTCTGAGAAACTGTCTTGGGCCGACAAACCAGCAACTCAAATAAATTTCTAAAAATAATTGTTAACCACTTATTAAAAATTAAAGTCTCTAAAGTTTCTAACTCTTACATTTCTGAAATTAATTTTAGAGTTTATATTAAGCCACGTCAGCAACAAATTAAAAATGAGAAATAATTTGAGTCAATCATTTGGCCAACATGGAGTTTACTGCATAGTTTCTTAATAAGAAACTCTCTCACATTTCTGAAACTGAATTAGAAACTACCAAATCAGATTAGAAACGCTAATAATACCAGGAATGTAGATGCTCTTATATGTAAAATAACAAATCTTTTATTTTATGTTCTAACTTATCGTTCAAACTGAGATCCATTCTTTGGTTCAGTGACACAAGATCGCAGCTTCAAAATTTAAATAACCTTTTCGTAATAATTTCTAAAATTTGAAAGACTAGAACTCCATTTCTCTCTAAAAAAATATAATTCGATGGATGAGACGGTTGATAATGTGACAAGGTAATTAAAAATATTGATAATTAATCTCCAATTTGAACCAAATAGATGTTTGCTACTTGTTTGCGCTATCCCCAATTTGTTTTGAACAGTAGGATTTAAATCGACGGTCCATATATGCTCAAATCATATGATGAACATAGTTCATAACCAACCATCCGATGAGCCCGATCTCTTATGATAGGAGTGGTGGGTGATTTACATTAAGATTCGTGTACAGTTCATCTGTACAAATCTTGACGCGGAACCAACGAATCTAATCTCATATTGGATCGCTTCTGATTCCCTTGTGATAACCTTGAGCTTAAGATGGAGGATAATCTTATTCGAATTATATTGAATTAAAAACATATTCTTCAATCTTTTAAAAAAAAAATCATGGAGATCTATGAAGTTAAAAGAGGTAACCAAGCCACACTCTCCTTTTTTCTATAGTATTGCAGAGTGGGGCTCACAACTTTATGGTCCAGATTTACTTCCAGCCGGATTAAACTCAATCTGATGCCTATTTAGACTTTAGGGATCCTCTTTAAAATTTGTGCCAGGTTAAAAGACCATTCCGGGTCCACTAACTCTACAGAACAGTACCTCTATAGTACTTAGAGGATACGATTCCCTCCTTGCCTTTTTAGCGGGTTCTAAGCCCATCAAGAATTAAATACTGATAAATGTTGGAAAATACAAGTCGTCTAATTCACTGTCAACCCATAATAACTCACTAAACTTTAATCATAATTAGTTATATGTTTAAGCTAGGTTAATTATTGTTAAATGGACCAGCACGGCCATGACGTGTCTATACCATGTTGTAAGAAGTGTTTTGTCTGAAGTTGGATAATATCAGCACGGCCATGACACGTCTTAATACGACACGGCTAGAACACGTCTAGACACGGATCAAAATTTAAACAATTTTAAATCATCTTATATGTAATCTAAGCAACTATCAGTTTTCACTTTTCACCAATGAAAATAGAATATTACTTTGACAGGAGTATCTTGGTGCTTTATTTAATTTCAGAATTATATTTGCCTCTTCAGTTTATTGTTAAAAGTTTACAAAATAAAATATAAACTCCAACAAAATCAAAAGAGAATAAGAAATCCTTACATTTATAAATTGAAACGAAACAATCATTACAAATTGACAGTAATTCTATTCTACATCAGAATACAACATAAATCAACACTTATACCGGACACGGACACGGACACGTGTTGGTATGACACTTGGTATTACGGCACGGCACGTTTACAATTCAATAAATATTGCTCTATTTGTTCGTTGAGAGGAGAGTCCACGTGGCATCCAACGATTTGACAAACCTTGATAATGCAATTTCACTGGAAGATCACTGTCGTACTAGCTGTCATATAAATTGGCCCAAACTAGAAATCAAAATTTCCTGAGAACCCTTTCAATTCAGAATTAAGTATGACTTAAATTTATGTGGAGGCTTGGAGAATAGGTCGCTGTTTGGTTGCGTTATACCTGCACGTAAGTCGTTTTCAGACAGCTCGTGTTACTGGCAAGTTGGCATGCATGATGCATCCGACTTCTCAATTACGACTCCTCCCAATTTTCCTTCTCTCCTGATACAAAATTTGAGAATTTGAACAAATCTTTTCTTTTTCTCTGTACTGTTGCCAGGCTGTCTTTTGACCCTTGGCGAAGCCAACCCTGATAGCTTGACTTCTTGATTATATATATATATTTTTATGTATATACATTTTTTCTGGACTCATTCTTCAAATTATTTGTGCATATTTAGTAGATTTTAAACGTGTCATATGAGGCAAGAAATGATTATGGCACAGTGTTAATCATGAATACAAATATTAATAACTCTGTTTTGATTTCATGCAGCATACAAATTATATATTTTTTAATTTTGACTTTAATGTTACATTGCAAAAAATATGTGGTAAAAGAATATCTCTAAAAAATAAGTTGAACGGAAATTTTTGGGATTTTTTTTTTCTTTCCTGGGATGACTTTATCAACAAACGCGTCTTCTAATTTAAAAAATAAATAAAACAGAGTACTGACAAGGATGGCAAAAAAAAAAAAAAAAAAAAAAAAACAGTAGCGAACCAACCAATCACCAGCCGCCTTTCTTGCAAATCAATACATAGTTGTAATTAGTTATCTAACTAAGAAGTGCTAGGAAGTTTCTTCAGAGTTGGTCATCAGAAAAAAAAAAAAGGTAGCTGTTTCAAGTTGGAGCTATAAAATTTGTTGAACACGTCAACTTGTGTAATTTTCATTTAATATCTCTCTTTTTCACTTTTTTTATCTTCTAAAGGATAAACAGGAGCGGACCAGAGTGTTCCGGGGGCAATGCCCTCTGGATTTTGAGTTTTAGTAGAGATTTATCAGTTCTGACCGACTTTGCTCTTCCTGAAACTATTTTTTCCTTCTCTGGACGTTTAATTTGTAATTCGGATTAAATTTAGGGTTAAAATTTTAATAAATCTGTTAAATTTTGATTGGTAATTAGAATTATAAGTCAGAGCATCAGAAATTACAAGTCAAAGCATTGGAAAATATAAGTTAAAACATTGTTTTTTGTCGAGTACCCAATTGGTAATGGATTTAAACCCGATTAGGTATTTAAACCCGATTTGATATTTTTTTGCCTCCTGACGAAAATCCTGAATCCGCCCCTGTAACACGCAATATCTTTACGTTGCTTGTCCAATTCTCGCACGTGATGTTAGCGCAAAATTTAAAATATGAAAAAAAATTGTTATATAAATTTATTGTATGAAATAATGTGCGAAAATGATGAACTATAAACATAATGTATACTCAATACAAAATGATTTAAAAACTATAAACCACTTAGTACATGCGATTTTCATCATAAATTAATCAAGAAAATCTAATAATAATTTCAGCACATTTCTTCAATGTATTAATTTGAGATGATTTTTTTAGCATTTATTGTAAGAGCAATTAAATCAAACAGAACTTTACTACTTAACTTTGTATTACTAAAATGATGTGCCAATTGTATTACTAACATGTCAATTTTTTAAAATACTTTTTTAGATAAAAGATGAAAGTCAAATTTTTTAACTTTAAATATTAAATTTTCCAATCAAATTTTAAATCTGCGACATTGTATACGAAAAATAATTGCCCCGCTTGGTATTTTTTTGGATTGAATTTTTGTCCAAAAAAACTCTGAACAAATTAATCATATTTAAAACCGGATTTAAATCATTCAATCAGTGTCAAAATCACACAAACAATTTAGATTTACGGATCATTTAAATTTATTAAGTTTAAATTATTTGTACAAATCTCAATACAAATCGAACTGTTTGAACCCAATTTAGATAAAAAAATTCCAATAGCCTTTCTGAAACATATTGGTTAACAGCTTAGACATTCTGGTAAAATATAGATTTCTGGTCCCAGTGCATGCTGCCTTTTTTTTATTTTAGAAAATTCCTTTTGCTTTCTTATTAATTTACAATTTTTAATTTTTGGTTGTAAGGAAATATTCCCATATTGATCACCTAACTTAAAAACGAGCATCCAACCAACATGGATAGAGGAACATACATATATACATTCTATTAATTTTGATTTAATTAATTATGTGGGAATTTTCACTACTTATGTAAAGAAAATACAAATATATATAAAATTTGATAATTTTTTTTTAATAAGGAGTGCATTACATGTCATGTACTACGTACAGGATTATAAAGTATGTTTGGTTGGATTGAGAATAAGTTATTCTTGGAGTTAGGCTATTCAGAATAGCCTACTCGGTGTTTGATTGGGTTAGAATAGCTAGAATAGTGAATCTAAACTTTTTGTCTTATTAGAATAGGTTATTCCTAAGAGTTTTGAGATTTGGCTATTATAATAAGACAAACAATAGCTATTCTTAATTTGGCTATTCTAGCTTATTCTTATTTTGTAACCAATTAATTTAGAAGAGTAGAGTTAAAATGTACCATTGGTTTTGTGCTCCAATTATGCTTCACATCTTTATTTTCATTTTCAAAGTCCGAACAGTCAATCCGAACCGTTCACCATGATCTTTGTATTAAAATGTGCTTGGAGACCAAATTTTATATTTTTTGGAATTTTTTTACTAATTTTTTAGATAGGTACAAAATCATTGTTTTCAGAAGATTCTGGACCATCCAAAACAGTAATTTTGTACCTATCTAAAAAAATAGAAATTTTTTTTCAAAAAATATAAAATTTTGTCTCCAAGCACATTTTAATATGAAAATCATATTGAGCGGTTCAGATCGATTGTTCAAACTTTGAAAACGGAGAAAAAGACGTGGAGTACTATTGGAGCACAAAATCAATGTTGCATTTTAACCCTACTCAATTTAGAAATTATATTTTGAATTTAAACTTATGTCAAAACGAAAAGAACAACATAATTAACGAGACACGAGTTTGAATATTTGGTTCGTTCCTATTAATTGGTTGACATTTCACGGACAAAAATTAGAAATTAAATGCCCTACGAAGGGTAAATAAATGTTTCAACCAATTTATACCAACTATAGCGCATTAGCGCTCCATACTTTATAGCTAGGATAAAAAAAAAAAAATTAATAATTCACGCAAAAAAGATGACGATTTTACTGTAATAATAATAACTTTTACGTATGAGGTCGTATGATCAAAATTCAAATTCAAATATTTTTATAAATATCACCTCCAAATTTTATTAAATCACACATTTTGCACTGTAATAATATTTCTATAAACTTGGTCACGGTAATATAGCATAAGACCTGGAGACGTAAATATTTCATGCAAAACAAGCAGCATTAATTTTATTTTAAAAAATAAAATAGTAATTACTGGTAAGTTTTATACAGAGAACAAGCCAAGATGAATAGATAACATAATATAGGAATCAGATCACCTACTCCTGTGGACAGAAAATTCGTCTCTAAAGTCAATGACACGTGGATCCGGGGTGAGTTTTGACATTTAAATATTAAATATAGTTTTGTCTCAAAACTCATTCCGGATCTATGTGTCAGTGACTTTAGAGGCAGGAATTTCCTGCCCACAGGGAACGGGAGATTCAGTTCCCAGAATATATAGATAAAATCACTGGAACTGAAAATACATCTTTCTATTTTCTCCCAAACATTAATTAATTTCTAATTAATTTGAATTCTTTTGTTTAATCACCGTCAAGATCGCTGTTTGGAGGGATATATATGCACCTCAATTCCACAATTATTTTTATCACTATCAAAACCAGCTAATGAGACATTTTTTTTGTGACCCTTGCAAAAACACAAATTTGTGTTATATATTGTTAGGAAAATAAAGAAATATCTGGTTAGTTCTCTGAGAATAAAGGGGTGGTTGGTAACAGAATAAAATTTTAAATAAAATGAACAAACAATCAGACATGCTTCCACTACCCAAAAAAATATACAAAATGAACCACTGGAGGAGGAGGCACTGAATTTTTTTTTTTTTATGAGAGTATATAATTGTGAAAATAGTTGTTGGAAAAGAGGAATTAGATTGTATATTAAGAAGTTTTGCTGGGATAAAATTATAAAAATCAATAATTCTCAAAAGGTTGAAAGGGACAGACCTTGACAAAGGTCAGTAGACGCTCATGCATGTCCAAAAAAGAGGAAAAAAAAAATACTTCACAGCAAATTAATGAACTCAAATTGTATACCAAACATGTTCCACACACACAGTAAAATTATATACTATGTCCCGGTATATAATTATATGAGGAGGGTTCAAATGCTCCATTTTTCATGCCTCCATTTTTAAAAACTTTAATAACTCAAAATTTAAAACTTAAATGTCAAAATAAAATCGTTGGATATGATCTACATCATTTTATCTATGCACGTGTAAACAATTATGACAATTCAATTTTGTTTTGGTTGTCATCAAGAGCTTGAAAAAAACGTACTAATGTGGATAATTTCTAGACATTGATTTTTCAACTTATTGATTCACATAAAAATAAAATCAAAATGTGATAATTTTTTATGAGCACATAGATAAAATGACGTAGATCATATCCAACGGTTTTATGTTGACTTTTAAGTTTTAAATTTTGAGTTATTAAAGTTTTAAAAATGGAGGCATGGTGGAGGCACAAAAAATGGAGGCATTTGAACTCTCTCTAATTATATATAAGTTTGTTCACATTAGAAAAAAAAAATTAAAACAATAAATTACAGCTCACACAAATCACCTAATTAATAGTGATACGGAGGCGGTGGTGACGGTGACGGTGGCGGCGGTGGTGGTGCGATGCACCCATCAGAATCGCAATGAACTGGCGGTCGGTGCAAAAACGCCATGCACTCGTCATGTGGTCGGTGGTCGGGACGACCTGCAATACAATTCTCTCTATCATCGATTCTCTTGATGTCGAGGCACCGTCCCGGTTCGCCGCAAAAATAGTTGTACGAAAATGTGAAATTCTTCAAGTTCGGCAACTCGCATATGACTTCCGGTATCTCTCCTGCAAGGTTGTTGTGTGCTATATCCAACTGTTCTAACTTTTTCATGTTGCCAATGCTCTCCGGCACCGTGCCTTCTATGTTGTTGAAGCTTATGTCGAACACTGTCAGTTGATCGAGGTTCCCGATTTCGGGTGGTATACATGAGGTGATGCTGGCATTTAACAGTACTAACTCGTTTAGTGTATGCCTCATGTTAATTATACTCTTTGGAATGCAACCGTGGAGTTTGTTGTTCGCGAAAACTAGCACGGATGCTTTCGAGTTGCCAAGGTTTTCCGGCAAGGTGAATTTGAACTTATTGTTGTTTATGAAAACCGCATCGAAATCCCGATCGAAAATCTCATTCGGTACCTGACCTTTGAACTTGTTGTACCTAATGTCAAGATATTTGAGATTTGGTAAGCATAGAACATGCGAAGGGAACAGGCCGGTTAGCTTGTTGTTGCTCACATCGAGCTCATGGAGGAGTTTGAAATTTGAGAAGGAACTTGGTAGGCAACCTTTGAATTTATTCGAGTTAAGATGGAATAAAGCGAGGTCGGACAAGAGACCCAAATCCTCCGGCAATGTGCCGACCAAGCGGGCATGGTTTAGGTCAAGTCCCGCCACGGTTTGGTGACATGGCTCATCTGGTGCGGGTGCGCAAAACACTCCTTTGTAGCTGCACACGTCGGGACCGCACCAATTTGCCGTGAAGTTTTTCCGGTCGGAGGTGATGGAGTGCTTCAAGGCCTGAAGAGCTGTGTAAGCTTTTTGAAGCCTATTGTTGTTCAATGCTGTTTGGTTTTGGGAGAAGGAGAGGAAGGGGATGGAGAGAAGGCAAAGGAGGAAGAACAGAGGGGATGAAGAAAGGGTCATTGAATGTATACTATGTGTGTTTCTTTTGCTCTGATTTGTTTTGGTTCTTTTTTTGTTTTTCTTTGAGGAGAAAATGGTGGGGGTTTGGGAGTAATTAGGGGCCTGAACCTGAAGGGCTTAAATAGGTTAATGCCAGTGGTTAGAGCAGAGGAATCTAAATTGGGTTATTACCTGATCCACTCCATTTTCATCATTTTTGTATTCTATCATCTTTTTTAGCAGATCTATGCAATTTAATCAAAATATGGGCTTTCTTTATTTTTAATTAAAGGGGTTTAATTTTGTTGAATATTACATTTATTAAAGTATAAACAATACACATGTCATATATATGAATGTTTTTTTTAACCTATTTTGGTAGTCTAAAATCAAGCATTACATAACTTGAATGAATGATGTAACTCACTGCTTATATTTGTAATAATTTAAAATTGTTTTACATAAAAAAAATGAAAATAGTAACAAATTATTGGTTCAATGATAAATCATATTAGAGGAAATAAAATACACAAGCTGATTTTCTGTTACTGTAGCTGATTGCACTTCTGTTCCAAATAAACAAATTGAGATTTGCACAGGAGATAAATCTAACTAAAATCAACGGAGGTCTCCATTACCAACCGAAGGGAGAGGATATGAGTATTAGCTGGGAGTACCTAAACACGTCATTGAAACTCGATTTCGCGTTGAGCTTCAAAAGACCTGTTGAACTTGAATATAATCCCTATCTACTCCTTTTCTTAAATTTCCCCACATAATTTCTTCTATTTTATTATTTATTTTTAAGAGAGGCGGCTACCAGTTTGATTTTCAGTCTTTCAGATAAAACACTTATCATCATCAGAGGTGCACCTGTCATCATTTTTTATTTGTGTCATTTTGGAATTTTTTTTATAAACCATAATTTTAAAAATTTAGGAAACCAACATGATTACTATTTTTTAAAAAAAATCATAAGAATCGAAATGATATGGCATATGGTGCTTGGGAATTAGTGGTTGAGTTAGTACCAGTTGTTAGTCAGACCAATTATAACCCATACCCGGTAGTGTACCTGAAAGTAACAGAGACATACCGGTGCATGATTCACCCATATATTGTGATGACCCCCCGAAATACCGACACCGGATGATTTGCATAATTATTTTGACCAGTTGAATAATGATACTAGCTCAGATACAAACTCTGACCTTGGTGACCCGGTTGTCGGGGAAGATGATATGGCCCAAATTGAGGATGAGATTAGGATACAAGATGTAATGAAGGAGTGGCAAACATCTATTTCCTTTATTAGTCGGGGATTGCAGCATTTTTTGGTTATCCATCCAGAATTAACGGTTCATTTTCGGTGGGTCAGATGTTCGAATCCAAAACCGATCTTAAATCCAAGTTGAGTGGATTTGCCATGATAATAACTTAGAATTACAACAAACCCAGAGTGCCTATGTGGTTAGATGTAGAGCGGAGGGGTGTCCATGGAGGTTATACGCGAAAACCATTGAGACGGGCAATTGGACAATTGCAACAAACCCATACGAGCACAATTGTTACAATATTGCTTGTATAGTAGATAGTCGTCAGATGACTGCCAGGATGATTGCAGATATAATAAAACCTGGTCTTATGGAGAACCTGGAGATGTCAACAAAAGCATGTCGATTTGTAGTTAGAAATGAGTACAAAACGGTTCAGCCTTCATACAACAAGATTTGGAGAGGGAGTGAGCTGGCTATTGCGGATTTATTTGGTTCTTGAGAAAAAACCTATGAGCTGCTACCTTCTCTGCTCGGTGCAATCCAGAGGTCTAACTCAGGCACAAAATACATAATTGAGCATGAACCATCTACACGTATGGGCATCCATATTTTCACCCGTGTGACATGGGCTTTCGGTCCATGTATTCAAGCCTGGCCATATCTCCGACCAGTTATAAGTGTAGATGCTGGACACTTATCCGGCAGGTATAAAGGAAAATTATTCATGACATGCGCTTATGATGCAGAACAACAATTACTGCCAATAACATTCGGGATTGCGGAAGAGGAGACTTCATCGAATTGGGGCTGGTTTATGCAATTTGTATGTGAAGATGTTGTCGGCCCTGGTCGGATATGTGTTATATCAGACTAGCATGCTGCAATCCGTTCAGTATTTGATCGACCTGTTTTAGGGTGGTGTGAGGAAAGGGGTGAAGCAGTTCATCAATTATGTTCTCAAAATATTGCGTCAAATGTGTTCAAGTTATGCAAGGACCAAAGAATCAAAAATATTTTCAGAAAATTTGTGGGTAAGATGAAACCTTGGAGGTTTACTGAGGGTATGGGAATTAATAAAAGGTAGGAGTATTACTATTCATTAGTACATCATGTGGTGTGGTAAAATGCTACAAAATCTCGAAGAAGAGCCTTTGCAACTCCATAAATGAGCACAATGTCATGACAGAGGCCTGAATATGTGGGGTATTATGACTATAAACAAATCAGAATCCTTGAACAATGTATTTTGAGTGGCTCGCCAACTGCCTGTAACGGCAGTAGTTGAGCGCACATTCTACAAGTTGTGGATTGGTATGTCAAAAGAGGTGAGGTTGCTCAAAAGTGACTTCGAAATGCAATGAGATTATCAGCAAACATATTATCAGTTTTAGAACACTGGACTAAATAAGCAAAGGAGCACCGAGTGATACCAATGGAGTCTGAATTCCCAGTCTAAGAGATCATAGTTCATGATGGAGTCGTTAGAACGGTATGTCAGCTATTTACTTAAATTTCAAACAAAATTTGTAAATTGTAACATTTAATTATCTTGATTTATTGATTGTAGGAAGTGAATGGAGATATGAAGTATGAAGTTTGATTTCCAGAAGAGGAGGAGAGAATGCCTATTTGTGAGTGTCAGAAATCGCAATTCACTGGCATTCCTTGCAACCACGTCCTGGCTGTGTGTTGTAAGGGACATCTAAATCCGAGGAACTATGTAAGTCACTATTATAGCGTTGAAAATTATGTCAACATATGGACATGTGAGTTTCACGGCTTTGGTAACGCCCCCAATTGGCCATATGACATGAGAGCACCTATAATCAGGCCGGACCCAAATAAAATTAATAAGGGTAGGAGGAAACACAAGCGAATTCCTAATTCTATGGATGATATGGAAGCTCGAATCAGGCCACGCAGTGGACAACGTCCAGAGGGATCCAATAGAACAAGAACTTCAAGTTGGAAATCATAAGAGTGAATAAGTTCATATTTTCATATTTTACACACTTAATTATATTTATGTCCGTATTATACAGGAGCAACTAGTGAAAGACGAAGACTACATAATTCTACAATTACTAAAATTACACTACAAAAACTAAATTACTCCACAATTACTTATTTATACTACAAAATTTACATAATTCGGATTGTTTATCCAAAATACCTAACGAAACTTGTAGATCTGAAGTTTTTCTTGTTCTCCTTTCAAAAATATACAAATCTATGTGATTAGAATAAAAAATAATGATATTTTTTTGAGAGTTGAAAAAAAAATGTTGGTTCGGTGGAAAGAAAAGTAAAAGTGGAGGAAAGGAGAAAAGAGAAAGAAGGAAAAGAGGAGGCCAGAGTCTCTCTTGCTGGGAAGAAAAAATAAAATTACTGGGACTAAATTGGCATTTCAGTCCGGTATCTTTTTCGGATTTTCTGTGATCGCCTTTTTGAAAAGCTATGAAACTAGTAGGGACCGAAATGCCATTTCGGTTCGGGAAAAAGAAATTGCGGACCGAAATGACATTTCGGTTCTTATGGTTTTATAAAAAAAAAGAAATAATCATGTTGGTTTCCTAATTTTTTTTTTTAATTATGGTTTATAAAAAAATTCGTCATTTTGGGCTTTCTAACTAAAGTTGATTAATTAACATCGCTTAGTTCCCACCTTATAAGAAAATAAAGGAAATTCAATGTCTAAGTTAACTTAATGGCAATATGGCGTATTATTGAAAAAATAGTGTCAGCAATTGGTCATATGGAAACATGCAGTTTACGACTTATTTTGTTCATATCTATACATTTCTTTTCTGACACTTAAGTTTCCAAAACTACCACGCTTTTTTTTTTTTTCACTTGAGAGTAGGTCGATTTGCTTTAAGATTCGTGTGGAACGTTTTAAACTTCGTGCGTGTCTGTTTCAATTTGTGTGTGCACAAATCTTAAATTAGATCGGACGGTCATCATGCTCGTTGAACCTAAAAGTAGATCCGATGGGCATCAGACCTACTGCGTTCCTTTTTTTTCTCCATGTAGGTGTAGAGACTTACTCTATCACGATAATTAATTTTAATAATAGTAAAAAAAAAGACGAGTGAGACTTATGCTAATATGGATAGTGCAAATTAGTTCATACTACACATAGATATTTTCATTTTTCAAAGTTTAAATAGTCAATCTCAACCGTTCAATATAACTTTTATTTGAAAATATACTTGCAAACTAAATTTTATATTTTTCTAGAGAAGAGGGTTCAAATGCCTCTATTTTTTATGTCTCCTTCGTGCCTCAATTTTTAAAAACTTTAATAGCTCAAAATCTAAAACTTAAAAGTCAAAATAAAACGTTGGATGTGATCTATATTATTTTCTCTCTGTGCTTATAAAAAATTATTGCATTTCAATTTTGTTTTTATGTGAATTAATAAGTTGAAAAATTAACGTCTCTAAACTATCCACATTAATACATTTTTTACAAGCTTTTGATGACAACTAAAATAAAGTTGGAATGTCATAATTTTTTACATGTGCATAGATAAAATGATGTAGATCATATTCAATAGTTTTATTTTGATTTTTAAATTTTAGATTTTGAGATATTAAAGTTTTTAAAAATGAAAGCATGATGGAGACACAAAGAATATTGTTACTATTTTTTCGGATAGATGGAAAGTCACTATTTCTGTATGATCTAGAATCTTTCGATCAAGTGATTTAAGAAATAGTAAAAAAAAAATGAAAAATGTAAAATTTAATATACATGTAGATTTCATATAAAAATTGTATTGAACGGTTCAAATCAATTATTTAAACTTTATTGTAAGGTACACTCACATTATATAAAATAAAATATTAATCACATGCCGTGACCAAAGAATGCATTAGTCATATCACGCTGAGTTGTCATATTTTTCTCTATTATGGAAAAATGGAAAAATAATAGATCGGAAAATACGCTAATGCACTCCCAGACTTAATTTTTTCTTGGATGCATCTGCTTCAACAAAATAGTTATCCTTTCACAGTAAAAGAAGGCTGTGGATGTTGAATTCGTGCATTAACTCAAAAAAGAATCTTTTGAGTTAATGCATCTGTACCGTCCGATCAGCTTTAAGATTTGTGCTGACTAGATCTGCACTAGTATTAAAGAGCTCATGAATTCGTGTCATCTGCATTAACTCGAAAAAGAATCTTTTGAGTTAATGTATCTGGACCGTTCGATCTGCTTTAAAATCCGTGCAAATTAGATCCGCACTAATATTGAAGTATCCCATGTTTTATAGGCAGAGGCCGGATTAACTCTGTTTAAATTAGATGGCCGAAATGCATTAACTCAAAATGTGCTCTTTTGAGTTAATACAGACAATGCGGACTCACCGGATTAGCTCAGTTTAAATTCAGACGGCCGAGATACTATTAACTCAAAAATGCTCTTTGGATGTTGGCCCAAAAATTGTTGATGTATGTGAGATTGTGAACAGAAAATATTGTCAGCAAAGAAAGTATCAGTATACATGAGCTTTTACAGGATGATGGCAAAAATCATAAGCAATTGAGTGATTGACCTTTTTTAAGGCGAGACAAACTCTTGTATTTTTTACTTTTTACTGGTTTAATAATTTTTTTGTAAAACGTAGGACCTAAAAACTTACTATACCAATTAAAACATAAATGAAAATAAGCTAAATGCTCTTGTTGCTTTTTCCCTCTTTCCATAATTTTTAATTTAATTCAACTGTTAACCTATTTATGATATAATATAGAATAATTATTTTAATCCCCCACTCCAGTACCTGCATTGTACCCATAGCAACAATAGATGAAGGTTGTACTACAGTCCCTATTAATTATAGAAATGTTGTACTATGGTCTCCACTAATTATATGATCCCCTTTCTCAGTCTCCACACTCGTCTCCACGTCAACCTTCATAGGTATAAATACTTGGAACATAAAATATTAATACTTGCATGCGTAACTTGATATGATCATCCCCTTTTCTAGTCCCCTAATCGTTCCCGCGTCAACCTTCCTCTAATGAAGTAGTAGGGACCTTGTATCCCGCCATCAACATTCTCTAATAGTCTCCGCGTCAACCTTCCTCTAACAAAAATAATTGACCTTATAAGTATATATACTTACAATAATTGATATTAATACTTTCAAATGTAATCCAATATCATATGTAAAAAAAATACTTGCAAGTATAAGTATAAATACTTGCGTGACGACGAGTCCGAAAGTACGTCATCATAGATCTTATTTGAAAGAGAAAATTACGTAGAAGATGTTCGTGATTTTAGATTTGCAAAATTCCTCACAGATCGTCAGAAATATGACAGTTAAGATGCGGATACAATGCGGATACTGGAGTGCGAGTACTCATATCATCTTCTATAATATAATCCCATTAATTAATTGTTATATCCAGGTTTAGCACCCGTTCACGTAAAAAAATAAAACCCTTTTCACTTTTGGGATAAAAGTATGTGGTTGCTCAAAAAGAAAGTTCCTTGTTTCCTCGGAAGTTTCCTTCTCTGCTTTTATTGACAGGGATTGCTATTGGAGAATATTTTTATATTTATACATATTATTTAAAATAATATAGAGAAATAAATGAATTGTATGGATATTTCGACTCGGTTTCTTTAGTTGTCACATCACGCTATACGATTATACAAAAAACTACACAGCAAATTCGATTCTTAAATCCTTTAGGCTGTGCTCCACAAACAAGAGGTGAACGACATTAATGAAAGGAGAAGGAAAGGCGACAAAGTTTCGTTCACCTCCGTACAGTGATCTTACACTCCGATTTGGAGGTGGATGTTTTCGTCAGAAATTAACACAATGCAAACTTGCCTCCTCTTCCGCACAGTGTTCGTTCACCTCCACTCCTTCGTCTCTTCTCTTTGAAGCATGTGAAGTCGTCGGTCAGGTGTGATTTAAAGCGAGACTTCCCTCCACAGTGTTTCTCCCTTTTTCTCCCTCCGCATACCCCCAATTAAAGCAGATTCTTAACTTCATGTAAATCTATGGATCATTGCTATAAAATTATTAATTTGGTTTCTTCTATGAATCTGAATTTCCTAAATAATTTCTATAAAAAAAAATTCTGCTTTTGGAGTAGTGTAGCAATTATTCAACGTAGCTCCAACATTTAGAATCTTCTAGATGTCACAAGGCATGGGGTTTACAAAATGTAAGATTTGGTGTCCTCAAACTTTTTTATTTTTTTTTCATATTTTATTTTACTTGGTTGGATATTGCAAACAATAGGAGCAGAAGGTTATTGGCTATTGCACTGTGACTTAAAAGCTAAATTTATGATGAGCAAATGATATTTCATTGCTATTTAAAGTTCAAGTTAAGAAGAATTAAATTATTTATTTAAGTTAAGTTAGTTTAAATTATTTTTGTTTAGTTGAAACATGTTACTTAAAGTTATAATTTTAAAATCTAAGAGAAAATTTGAAAAATATTTTTTTTCCTATCAAACATCTGATCTTATAGACGGAATTAGTTAAACCATCTAAAGAAGTGGTTTAATTTACTCCACCTTGCCTTAATCCTTGCTCCATCTTAAGCTATTATAAGTTCAACTTAAGTGAGAAATAAATTTCTTTATTTTAGATGTATAATGCCTATTTTGGTAATAAAGAATAAGATATCGTAGGTAAAAAGGATGCATCCAAAAAATATGTTGGAATAAAAAAAAAAATACTACATTAATTGAGACGCACTATCCGACATTTATAATTCTACAATAATGGTGCACTCCAACGAAACAAAAGTTCTATTATCTTTTTTATTTTTCAATTGTTCTACTCAGTACCCTTTTTTTTTAATCTTTGGTGACCTTTTTGCCTTTCCTTTTCAGCAAACATTATTCCCTGCCATTTCGCCTACCATTTTTTAGCACAAGTATTTCCTCGTTTTTTTTTTTGTCATTTTTAGATAAAAATACTTAAATGTCACCAATTTTTTCATATATTTTTTTTTTATATATTCGTAATTAACTTTTAAGAGGTTCAATTATTAAATGGTGCAAATTTCATCTAAATTTATATATATTAACACCGAGCAGTTAAAGGATCAGCATCTGCTACTTTTCTTAAAAAAAAACAGGAAGTTGTCTTTCTTTATCCAATTGTTCAAATTTTTTCAACAATTCTGATTTTTTTTTTCTTTTTGTCTTTTTATTCAGATTGTAATAGAACAAATAAATCTGAACTGTTGAAATATTTGAATGATTGAGATGAAGAAAAGCATAAATCTATTTTTCTTAAAGAAGAGCAACATATTTGATTCAACAATTGAAGTGTAAATACCAGACTATGTAGGTGTTAATATTTAGCATTACACTTACATAATAAGAATAAATATGCAGCAGTGAAATAACAATTACCTAGTAGTATATATATATTTTTGGAATTTCTATTAGAATGAAATCATTTCACCTCATTATTCATTCCTATCACACAAATTTATTTTTTTAATTATCTATATTGAAATCTTTTCCACAGAAATGAATTGAATTCTAAAATTATTCATTCCAATCATGGTTATATTGTGGACTCCTAATAGAATATAAGTAAATGAGGGTATATGATACTATAGTCATTAGGGGTATGACCGGAGCTAGAATATCAAATTATTGAGTTCAATCATATAAAATTTTTTATGTTAAGAATGAGAGTTAATTAGAGGTGTATGTCTATTTTTTTTTTAATTCAAAAGGTGGTCTAGCTTACTAGTTTTCTTTAATTGTCTATAAAGACACCTGAGAGTAGGTTCGATGGGCATCGGACCTGCTCTGGTTCGACAGGTTTAATCACCGTCGATTTGTTTTAAGATTCATGCGGAATGCTTTAAATTTCGTGCGTGTCTGTTTCAATTTTTTGTGCGCACAAATCTTAAATTAGATCGGACGGTCATCATGCTCGTTGAACCTAAAAGTAGGTCCGATGGGCATCGGACCTACTCCGTTCTCCTATAAAGAAACCTTCTATTCGGGTTTCGAACCCACGACCTCTTAATTAATTGTATCTTATTTTACACATTTAGCGGTTTTCATTGACAAAATGTATCATTGTATAAAAACTAACTGTAATTAATAATTAATAGTGCAAATAAAATATGAACCCAACAAATAACAACATGAATGAACTTCTTAACAAGAATCCAAAAATAACAATCGTAGTATCTATATAATCCAACACACGGTATATTTGTACTAATATTAAAAATATAATTAACACTGTTAATTAATATTATAATGAATAAACAATTATTTTTAGCAAAGTAAATGATAAACGAATTCAACAATGCTTATTCATTTTCAAAATTATGTTTATCTAAAATATAATTTTGAACTCTTCTTAGGAGAGATAAATTTAATTATATTATGCGGTCGGGTCTAGTTTCAACCTATATATTTTCTAAAATTCAAAACAAATATGTACTTGGCGGGTCAATTAAAATTCAGTTCGTACCTAATCAAATAAAATTAAATCATTTTTTCTTTAAAAATAGAATGGTGAGGCCAATTAATTTATTTAATCGAATAATAAGTGCGGAGAATAAGAGTTATTCTCCTTTATTCTTTGACTATAACCCTTGAACGGCCCAACCAAACAGGATTTGAAGTTATAGTTTGCTGAATGGTTTTGAACCAAGCTTACCTTCTTTTTTTTCTTTCTAAATCAATAGTTTCGGTTTCATTAATTTTCATAATTTATCACACTCACAGCTACACAGTGTGAAAAATCAATGGAATAATTTGGTCCTATTAGCCTCTCCCAATGGGGGCCTAATTAGTTCGGTCCCATTGGCCTCATTCCAATGAGTTTGGATGAAAGGAGGCCTGTTGCGTATTTTACGGCCGTTGCTAGGAATGAAACAATAGTTCGGTCCCAGTAATTTTCAAATTTTATGTGATGAAAACATATTGCAATTTATAAAAATTATTAAGACCATATTCTATGCTTTAACACACTGTTTGAATTTAGTTTCAGATCGTTGGATCAGAATCCGGACAAATTCGACCGAAACCTGTAATGCACATGCCCATTTAAATTTCGTGCTCATATGTAACCAACGATCATATCTAAACTCAAATAGTGTGTTTATGCAAAGGATATGAATCACTATTTGTTCGGTCTTACCTGTAATATTATAAAAAGAAAACAAATCATCTTGTTTTCAATAATTTGATTTTGTAGTTTCTAAAAAAAAAAAAAAGGTTGGTGCTAGTGGACATGGCCCATGCCTTTACTCTCTGTCGGCTACTTTTTAGTATTTATTTTATTTATTTAATCCGTGTGGATTTTCGTATATGAAATATTTGTTTAAATTTTTTTTTAAAGTCAGCGAATAAATTGTCGTCAACAATATATTGAATAAAAAAAATTTAAAATATTTACAAAATTTAAATTATCTACTCTGCAATGTAGTCTACAAAAAAATAAAAAGCTCTAACAAAAAAAATTTGTTGAGTATGCAATACTCTCCCGTGAAGCCTCCTCTTAGTTGAGTCTTATGTGAATCGCGTCCAAAAAATGACTTCCATTGATGTATTATTTATTAACTGATTCACGTAATGTCTTTTGTTTGAAAAAAATCTTCTATTCCTTTCTCGCCACAGGGCTCAGGCACCCACTGCCCAGGCCGCGTTCCAATTTTTTTTCACCCGTGGTGACAAAGATTGTTAACCTCATATCCAAGCCTTAGTGATACTTCGGCCTCGGCAATTGAGGAGGTTGAAGTGGGTTGTAATCCCTCTCCAGAAATTTGTTGCGTAGACACACTTCCACATAATATGAGCTCTTGTTTTTGTATTATGCGAACGACACAATTGACATTCTGGTTGTATCGTACATCCTCTCATGAGCAGGACTTCCTGCGTCAGAATCTTGTCATCTAACATTAACTATACAAAGATCTTGACCTTCATGGGTGTCGGCAATTTCTAGAGATAGTCCTGATATTCGTTTAGGACTCCTGTATAGTGCATGAGTCGGTATGCAGAGACACACGTGAAACCTCCTGTTATTATCCAATTCCACTTAATCCCTTTATCAAAGTGCACTGAGATAGTCCTAATATTCGTTTAGGACTCCTGTTCATATGATGAAACTATAACACACTTATTTTTGACATGTTCCTTAGCCCAACAGGTGTGGTTTTGGCTTGGTAAAAGTCAGAACTACATGCATACATGGGATCAATTTGAAGATATTGTAACTTTTGCTATGCAATTACCAGTAACCAAAATATTAGGGTTCTTAGTAGTACTTAGTGTTATTTGTTGGACTCTTTTGGAAACATAGAAATGCTAGATGTTTTAATAAATGTAAGGTTAATTCAGCTAGAACTTTGATATTGCAAATTAAATCTTTACTTTGTTATTGGTCAGGCAATGTCAAGGCAAAAGTGAATGAGGTGATTGAAGATTGGATACCTGTGCTAGAGGATGCTATCTCCTTAGATCACTATATGCCCATGAAAATTGTGCTATACCAGCCACAAGAGACACACCCTCAGCCATGAAGACTGTCTCAGGAAATTTTTTGTATCTAGAATATAACCTTAGTCTCATGTTGTGTGGCTTAGTTATTACAATTTAGCATAATTTTGGAGTTTAGTAGCAGCTCAGACTTGGTTGAGTAACTTGCTATTATGTTTACTTTTTGGCTTGCATGATTAGTTTGAACACTAATATCAGGTGTGCAGTCTCAAAGATACTCTTTGGTAATTCCTATAATTATACTTTTCAATCAATAGAATGGGCTTTGCCACTTAAAAAAGAAAAGTGCACTGATATCCTGAAAAAAATAAACAGTTCTTTTCATTTGTATATTTGTTCACTCAAGAGCAGTTGCCACTTGCCACTCGCGAATTGCGACCAATCCCTTGTTGCCTCCAACTTGTCCAACTTTTCAATACAAAGCGAAAGTAAAAAAAAAAGCTATGTACTCTGATGACATTCTAAGCCAATCATTGAATTTTTAATTTAGTCTCATTGGTTATTAGTAGCTTTCAAGTAATCATTTAGTGAATGATCTTTAAACAAAAGCGAAATGTAATTATGACATTAATTATGTTCATCGCAAAGCTTAATCGAATTATTGATGATATTAAATATTAGATATTATAATTTTTAGAAGGCTGTCGGATCCTGTGCGTTATATAATGTCCATATAAAAATTTTAATTCTGACTTCTTGATATTTGCAAATTAAAAATATATAGTCTAAGTAAAATGTTTCTTCTTCTAACTGATTGGTTTCTAAAAACAAATGGTTTATTTCTTTACTTATGAGTCGTATCCAATGACATACATTTCGGTATATGCTTTTGTGTGCATTGCAAGTTAGAAAATTAAACAATTTGCTTCAAAACCGATCAATAAGAAAACTAAATATTTCTCTTGAACAAGTTTATTTTTTAAATAAAAGATAAAATGAGTACTTTTTAAATTTAAATGAGTTTAATTAGAAAAGTCAATAAATTGAGTAAATTTGCGAGTATTTAAAACTCAGAAGGAAGGATAAATGTTATATTACGATAAATACGTAATTTTAAGATTTTTGAGGGGCATATATGAAATTCTCCCAATAATTTAAACTTCCAGTTAGAGGTGTAAATATGTGTCGTGATGTTTCATGGCCAATTACGCCGTGACTTGGGTCACGTTTTGTGTCGTGACCAAATTAAGTTTTCAATTGTTATATTGTGCCATGACCAAAACCGCAGAATGATCACGGTGCGTAAATGGTTGCGACAACTTAGTAGTGCTGTGGTCAAATCACGCCGTGATAAAAACGTAATGTAACTTGTCACGTATGTGACATTAGTACGTTTTGTCACATTTTATCGCGTTTAATTATTTTTTCAAACTTTTAAATTTGCTTAAAGAAGAAAAAAGTTAGAACAAACAATTATAAAATAAAGAAATATTATAAAAATATTTATGTGTAAAAAATAAATTCATTGTTTGAATTATATATATTATTGTTCGGAATAAATGATGGCATAAATTATATTTTTTTTGGTCATATATAATTATGTTTAGTCACATGTTATGTCGTGTGGTGAGCAGACCGATTTGCGTTTAATATTGTGTTGTGTTATTTTTTCGAAGAATGATCACGGTAAACAAATAGACTCGACACACAAAACATGAGTCACGACATAAAACCGTAGTGTGATTGATGCGCGCAAAGCGCAACGCAAGTTTCGGTACGCTTGAGGGCGCACTTTTTAAAACCGCGTTTACACTCCACGAGTAAGGGATGCAAGTGCACAACCCCTATCGGGTAGTATAATCGGGTATCGATCCACAGGAACGGGCAATTACGAGGTTAGAATCTATCGAACTTAATCAAAAACTAGAAGTGAGAAATGGTTTTGTTTGGTATTTAATTTCCTAAAAAGGTAAATTCAAGCAATTCAAACAATTCAGGAAGATGTAATAAAATGCTAGAAGAAATGTAAATTGTGTTTTGATTATGGATAAAAGGCGTTTCCAGGGTTTCAGATTTCATCTCTGATCTGCCTCTAGAAGTACGGCCCGTACCAAGGTGGTACGGCTAGGCCGTACCTCACTTGGTAAGACAAGGCCGCACCACTCTGGTAAGACCCGTACTGGCTTCCCAGAACAGAGCTTACCAGTTCGAGTTGATGCATTTCCTTGCTGGTACCTTGTGCTAAACTCTTTAGAAAGGTTCAATTGACCATACCTAAGGTTCCTAACCCTCAACCATCGTTTGTTGGATCAAGATCTAGGTTGGAATGCAATTGAGTGTCTTTTAGGGATTTCTACACCTCAACTCTCGTGTGTTGGTACAGATCTACCCTAGCTGGTTGATTGGAGACCTAAGGCACCCTCTAATCTGTCGATTAGAGGAGAATTCAACCTCTCGGCTTCAATTTGAACTATTCTACCCTAAGCACTTGATTTGGATGAGAGAATGAGATGATCACATGACCTTGATGGGTTCGATCTAAACCTAGAGGTGCATCATACACAATCACAGCAAGCAAAGCAAGAGATGGCAAAGTAATCACAATCAATCAATCAAAAGAGTTCATACAAGATACAAGTCAAAGAAAGTCAAAACAAATCAAGAATCAATCTCTAAACCCTAGAAACTAAAATAACTACTCACAGCACATGATCTGATCTAAAAATACAATAAAAGGGAGAGAGATAGCCATGGATCGAAGGGATCGAGAGGAGGAAGCTAGATCCGTCGAGTTTCGCCTCTTTCCTCTTCCTTCCTTCTTGCTCCTAGCTCCTTAGCTCTCTTTCTCTCTCTTACTGTGCTCTTAAATGGATCTGGAATGGAATCCTTGTCGAAATTGGAGAGTTCCCCGCTTTAAATAGCCTCTGCCAAAATTTGAATCTGTCAGGCCGCCTTTAAGTACGGCCCGTACCAAATTGGTACGGCCTGGCCGTACCAGGCGTGATGAGCTGAAAAATGGCCAAGTCTGGTGAGACCCGTACCAAGCCTGGTAAGGGTCGTACCTCATCATCTGAATCGCCGTTTCTTCGTGTGTTTTGCTCCAAACCTGCAGAAAACAAACAAACACTCAGCAGTACCAAATTCTAAAGATATATCGATGAAATGCACATGATTCTGGTGAATTAGGGCACGAATCTGGTACTAAAACAGGCCTAAAATAGACTAAATATGCGAGGTATCAGTGATGTGCTGTACCGAAACAAAATTGTACCGTTTCGTAATATTTGAGGTGAATAGGAAGAAATAATAACTAAATAATTGCAAACATGGTAAATGCTGTGTAGAATGAAGGTTGCATATATAGTTGCATGAGCGGAGTTGGTGACCTAATTAATTTATTTACATAGCAAATCGTTCTTTGACGGGGTAATTAACCTTGTTATTTAGGTAATTAGGTTCATGTCAATTGGAGTGTAAACGGATCGGATATTGACCGATACTAATTAAATTGTACCCGTATTTGTTTCAATAGAAAAGATAATAAAATAGATAAATTTGTGAGTTTTTGAAGTTTAGAAGGGTAAATACGATATTATGAATTTTAGAGGGGACATATGTAATTTCCAAGTTTTTGAGGGGTATACATAAAATTCAACCTTATTATTATTATATTATTGGTCAAAATGGACTAAAAGATTATAGTTCTTAATAAAGGACGAAATAGTAGTAGATAGAATGAGTAATTTGACCCTAAAATGAATTATATTTTAATAAAATATCATGTTACAGAGGAGGGTTAAAATGCACCCTCCCTTTTGTGCTCCTAACGTGCACCCTCCTCTCATATCTTCATTTTCAAAGTTCAAATAGTCGATTCGAACCTTCCAACGTGTTCTTCATATTAAAATGTGCTTGGAGACCAAATTTTACATTTTTTGGAAATTTTTTACTATTTTTTCAGAATTGTTGAAAATCATCACTTTGCTGAATTTTTTATTATTGTTTAGTTTAATTGAAAATTCTGAAAAAATAGTAAAAAATTTCCAAAAAATGTAAAATTTGGTCTCCAAGCACATTTTAATATGAAGAACACGTTGGAAGGTTCGAATCGACTATTTAAACTTTGAAAATGAAGATATGAGGGAGGGTGCACGTTAGGAGCACAAAAGGGAGGGTGCATTTTAACCCTCCTCCATGTTACACCTCAAAATTCAAATTAATAAAAGTGATATATCATATATGACCTCTAAACCAAATTTCTAAATATTAAAAGAATATAGACACGCCGCAAAAATGTGACAATTATATTATATAATATTAATATAATTATATTATATAATCAATGTTTTTATGGGAATATTAAATGTTAATTAATACTTAGATGATAATTATGAAATAGAGAATTTATTAGGTATAATTAAATTATGCCAAAGAGAAAAACAAAATCATTGCAAATTAACGATGATATGGATCAAATGATTAATGACACAAAATTGCAACTACTACAAACTAACCGCAAATTTTGAAAAATTGCAACTACTCCATGCACATCCCTTTGATCGACTCCTTTCAACTAATATGTTCTCTCTATTTTCGCCTCTTTAGAAAAAATCATTTTGCCCCATGGAAAACTTAAGCTGTATTTCTCATTATGCTCCTTTGGGTATTGTCCAAAATCATGTTCAAATTTAATATGTTCTCTGTACAAATGATTGTTTATAAACTCATATTGACCAAATGATTGCTCAAATTATTTCTCATTTTTAATTTGTTGCTGACGTGTCTTTATAGAAACTCTAAAATTAATTTCAGAGATGTGAGAGTTATAAACTTTAGAGCATCTGCATCCCTGAAATTGCAAGATTAAAATTTCATTGTATGAGTGAGTTTGTAGGTTCAAGAATATTATAATTGCAAAATTAAAATTTGAAGAACCAAGGGAATCAACAAGACTTTACGAAGATTAAGATTATAAATTGTAATATCAAATAGAGAAATAAAATATATTTGAGATTGTTGATTTCAAGAATTATCTGTTCGGTACGAAAGCAAACCTTTAAGTACGGAATGTATTGAATGGTATTGAACGAATAATGAAGCATTGCAGTATAGAATAATTACTCCGGTTGGCGACCGTTCAGAACGGAATGTTCCATATCATCTAGGGCCTCACAGTTTGTCTCCGTTCTAAATGGATACTACCCGTATTGTACGCCACTCAGGATTACACAGAATTGGAATGAAATATACTATTCGTTATGTACGGACATAAACGTACTGAATGGTTAGTATAAAGTTCGAAAAGACGAAAACCCTAATTTCAATTATACCATACTGAACGAATCAGTTCAAATACATAGATTTGAAACTCCATCTATAAATAGAGTTAATACTCTAACTTCAGATTTAAGCTAAGTCGCCTCTAAATTTCAAAAAACACTTATTCTGTATTCTTGTGAGCTTTCATCTTTGAGAGAGTTAAAACTTCAATACTCCTTTGATCAAATTCACTTAACTAATCTACTTCTAAATTTAGTTAGAGTGTTGGTTCTTTGTTCTATAGTGTGAAGATCTACTTAGTGCTCCCTTCTTATAGCAGTGCGACTTTCCGCTTGTAGGGCATCAAGGGCTCACCGGCTCGAGAATTTTCGCTCACATATATCCATAGTTGCGTGACGATCCTCTGCGTAGGACTCTCTAACTCGAGCTTCTAGGCTCAACTTTGTACACGAGTTAGACCGTGACTTTCCACCTTTGTTTGGACTCACGTGTCACGAGTTGTATCCTTTTCTACATTGGGTAATAGAAAAGGCACGCTGACGATGTTGTGTTGCCCCAAGACTAAGCCGAACTCCGTTATCATCCCCGCGTGTCAATCTCTCTTACTCTATCTATTTACTTTACATTGTTGATTGATTGCGGTTGTTTGTTTGTTTTACCTACCATCATAAAAAACATCTAAGGTCCTTTAAGTCACCATATTCATCTTAGGTGCCGTTAGGAACAACATGATACGCATGCTATAATATGTAATATGAACCAACTCATCTATAGTGTTTAATTTTTGTATTTTTTTGTCTTAAATTTTATATTATAGTCTATATGTCTATTTTAATCAAAGATGTTATGACAAAATTGAAATTAAAGTTTTGTAGTTAATTATATTTGTTAATGGAATAGATGGAAAATCAATATCCTAAGCATGCTTCTAAATAGCTAGCTATAGCTACGCTATAGCTTTTTTGGACCTTAAAAGCTATGGCGCTATGGGCGATATATAGCTAGCTATCGGCGCTATAGCTAGCTATAGCAGCTACTTAGTGCAATGCCTTATTTTTTTTAACCGTCCCGCTATACCGCTATAATCGCTATTTAAATCATTGATCCTAAGAGAAAACTTAAAAAATATTGTTTTGAATGAAGCAAATGAAAACAATCGACTTCTTAATTAGATATATACAGTGTTGATAGATTTTCATAATATAATAAAATCTTTCACTCTTGTAAATCTTTAAATGAAATAATTAATGAAAGATAAAAATTATCTATATATTTAAATATTTAGATAAAGTTGTGTTAATAAAAAGATGAGTGGTTTTAATATTGTGACCCTATTTATAGTTGTCTACTTTTTATAATTATGCACATACATCCTTGTCTACTTTATTTAAGTAGCCTCAATTTTCTCAAAATTTCATTACTTGAACAAATTTATGTATTAAATGCAGCAAGTTCGCATAAACTCATGCACATATTTAAATATTTAAAATATTAATCTCACGCACATTATTAACAAATCTTGCTTTCTCTACGTAAAAAGGGAACTTGTTTTTTCTTTAATTTATCCATCTTACTTATGAAAAATCATTAAATCAATATTAGTTTAGTCATTTTTTTCCTCTCATGACAATTCCAAAAAGACTTATATGTAAGGTCTGGATTTGATAATCTTAACACGAGATTACTATTAAATTTTTCAATTATATTTATAAATTTCTTCTAATATAAAGTTTGGCTAAAGTAGATAAGGCTATACATGCATAACGATTAAAAATAATTATTTAAGATAATTATGAATCAGTACGCGGATCTTACATTTTTTTTACTCGTGGGGCCCACATGGAATTATTTGTTTTATTTGCTATCATTTTTACTGCATCGAAACAAGCAAAGTTTTCTTTGTAAATCATGAAGTGTGAGAATCTTCTATCTAATCAAAACTAACGGTTTAAAAGTGGAAACCAATTTGGGTCCGATGTCTATCAGACTCAAAGTGAGTTCGATAGATTCGATGACCGTCCGATCTGCTTTAAGATTCGTGCTCGTAACTTTCGCATCTACTTTAAAATTTATGCGCATGAATCTTAAAGTGGATCGGACGGTCCCGAAACCCATCGGACCCAAATTTGAATTCGATGGGCATCGGACCCAAGCTGTTCTCTTAAAATTGAGTTAACAATCAAAAGGTTCTTATTTGAAATTTTGTGGGGGTTATTTATAAACTTGAGTTCTCAGGGGGTATATATGAAAACTTATTAAAAAATTTATTCTAAATTTGGTCAAGTAATGCCCTGTGTCGTTGAACCATTTTGAACACACACACATATATATATATATACATCTCTATTAATTTAAATGTCAATATGCATGCCATCAAGATACACACACACACACACACAGATATATATATATATATATATATATATATATATATATATATTTCATTTATCTGATTAGTTGCGCGGTTTTAGGGGAAGCAAATCATGCATGTGGTTAGGATTAATCATAGTTGCATGATGGAGGCAGAACAACGGTTTCAAAATAATAAAAATTGAAATGCATTATTTGGGGAACAATTGTGTTGAGAGAATCCTAAGCAACGAATGTTTGGTTGAGAGTTTGAAAAATTAATTAATTTGTTTATTCTCTTTTCTTTATGCGTTTGCACAATGTTATTTTAGTTAAATTAATTATATATTGATTGGTCTAATAATAAAGAAGTAAAAGGTGGCATTAAAAAATGATCACAAATGTAAATTATAAAGGAACAAAAGAAAAGTATTGGATCAAGTGACGCAAATAAAAATTCGGGTGTTCTTGTCAAGATCCGCGTGATAAGTTTATTTGGAATCAGATATATACAAAAATAATTATGTATAAAATTCTTAACCATAAAAAATGAGAGAGTCTAAAGTTTTTTGTCATTTACATTTATAAAAACTTATTTTGTGAATATTAATAAAAAAAATAAAAAATTATGTAAAGAATTCTACTACAATGTACTTATAGTGCATTTGTGAGTGTATCTGTGTATGCACCTTTTTTTTAATGTTGAATCACTTGAAATGACTCCATAATTTATTGTTGCAGCATTTGAAATTGCCTCAAATGAGATGTGCAGTTCAGATATTGAGGTAGATTTGGGCCTGAAGATATATTAAATGGTTTAGATATTGAGGTAGATTTGGGCCTAAAAATATATTAAATGGTTTATATATTGAGGTAGATTTGGGCCTGAAAATATATTAAATGGTTTAGGTATTGAGGTAGATTTGGGCCTGAAAATATATTAAATGGTTTAGGTATTGAGGTAGATTTGGGCCTGAAAACATTAGCCCATTTTAATCCTCTCAATAGATTAAACATTTGTCGTTTACAAATTACAAGTGCATAAAATCACTTGTATAAAGTCAAACAAATTAATACATAAAATTATGTTAAATTGAATTTACTAACGCGTTAAATTATTCATACTGACAAAGAATCTCAAGTGGAGAAACAACCAACTGATAAAAATTAAATCATAGTCATTAGAGGTTTTAATCTGATAGATTCTACTAAACACAAACACTAGCTGGCTTGATTTCAGGGCCTACATCAAAGTAGCAGGGCCCATTTCAGGGCCCAAATCAAAGTAGCAGTACTTGTATTTCTCAGGGCCGATAAAGCCCACTAAAGCCACCTAACTTTTCAATTTTGAAAAATTCTCCCCCGTCCAAACATTTTTACTTTTTAGGGCGTGTGAATGTGTGATTTGTTTCTGATTGGAAGGAAGGAAGGGTAAAATGGATGGACTTAAAATAAATATTTTAGTAAAAGAGAAAGGTTATAAATAATTTTTTTTGGTAACTATGGCATCTAATTAAACGAATCATAGAATTTGATACATAATTTACTTAAATCATAGGGAATATCTTCATGATTTGATTATTGGAGAACAAATCATAGAGAATATCTTCATAATTGCTTCTAAATATTAGGCTACTGTATCACATGTTAGACACTGATGTAGGGAGAATATTAAAGAATGAGTTCCTGATTTGTTTCCTGCTTGATAAGCAACATTATATATATTATATATTATATATTATATATTGAGGAGGGCTCAAATGCCCCATTGCTTCATGCCCCATTCGCATTCCAACATATTTATCTTCAATTTCAAAGTTCAAACAAAAGATCTGATCCGTCTTGATATTCATGTTAAAATATACTTAGAGATCAAATTTTATATTTTTTTTATTTTTTTACTATTTTTTAAGATAGGTACAAAATCACTATTTTTCAGAAAATTGTGGACCATCTAAAAACAATGATTTGTACCTATTTTAAAAAATAGTAAATTTTTCCAAAAAAATATAAAATTTGGTCTCCAATCATATTTTAACGTGGATATCATGTTGAGCTGTTCAGATCGTCTGTTTGAACTTTGAAATTGAATATAAAGATGTTGGGGTACAATTGAGACATGAAACAATGGCATTTGAGCCCTCCTCATTATATATTAACCAATCAGTTAATCAAATAGGAGCATGACTCTTGTTCTTACTAAAAAAAGCATTATTATATATTTTATTTTATATCAATATATGCTCGCTTATGTGTTAATAGGTTAGAAAATTTAATGATCCTTTTTATGGTCAATCAAGCATGTATTTCTCCTCCAGTGGTTTATATTGAGTTTTTGATGAAACCATCTACCCAATTGTGAGGATAAAAAAAAAAAAAATCTAATATTAATCGTCAAAATATTTTTCTTTTTTGGACAGAAGATACATTGCATTTAAGAAATAAGATTTCTTTGGTGTGTGTGTGTGTGTGTGTGTGTGTGTGTGTGTATATCTATATATAGAGAGAGACTTGTTGACAATAGAAATCTCAACTAATATTTTGGATTGGTTACTGAACTCATGTCCGTTATAAAAATTTGATGGCTCCTTTAAAACACAGACTACCATCTAATTTATGAAACATTGATTTCTCTCTTATTTTATTCTAATTTATTTGTTTATTTATTTATAATTTATGTTTTCATTAATGATTAGTTGCCTTAGACCTTAGGCAATTTGCCGTGGTTGTAGGGTAGCCTAAGGACCAATCTAAAAAATATATATATATATATTTACTGGCAAAATATAATAGAAAAAAGGTTTTATAAAAAAAATATAATAGGAAAAAGGTGAAATTACCTCATTTTTCTTAAAAATTGTTCTTCATTAATATTTTTAGTTGCATTATTTAAGCATGACGAAAATCAGTCTTTGATTCAATAGAAATTCAAATGAAGATCATTCAAATGAAAACCAGTCTTCCGGCAGCTTATTTTTTCGGTCTTTTTCTTTTTATTGCCAAGGGCTTATGTAAATAAATCTTTTTATGAATGAAAATCTGTAAGATGGCACGTTGCCACCTTACCCTAAAAAAAAAATAAGTCTTTGATTCAGTAGAAATTCAAATGAATATTTGACCCCAACCTGTTCTTAAAAAAAATTATCCTAAGCATTGCAAAATTCATAATTTAATATATAAACGGGTGTAACCTAACGATATGAAAAATCAAATAAATAAGAAATAAAAAGTCATTGCAAAATCTCTATTGTAAATAACATAACATGACATGCCATCCACACATTAATTTATTTATTTGACATCCAATCAAACTTTTTTATACATCAAGCTCAAGCTCAGCACTTTTAGTTGGAGCAGAAACATTTGTTTGACTATGTAATAATATATTAAGAAGCACATGGTTATAAAATTAACTAAAAGCTAACAAGTTAAGCAAATATTAAGAAAAAAAAAATATAATAACAAGGTAAGCCAAGATTGTCATTTGGTGTTATTTGCTTTTCTCTTAGAACAAAAGCAAAAGAAATGCAGTTGTCTTCAGCTCACCTTAAATTTGATTTCTTCTTGAGGATCTTCTGTGGCAATTTAATTACGTATAGGATGTAACGGATCCTAATATTTGTATAAATATCTATTTCTTATTCATCACGAGGATGATGGTTCCGATGTCTCTATTTTTAGTTTTTGTATCGTGTTCTTTGAACCCTAATTTTTCATCTTGGTTTTTATATAAACAAAATTGAAATGTCCTACTTTGATTTGTCACGTGAAAAAAAATACAGATGATATTTAGTTATTAACAATCTAAATTTTTTGTTATTAATGATTTGAAAATATAGAGACATAATGAAGATACTAAGAATTGAAACATCTGAATTCTATTTCACGAGTAATTTCTCAGTTATAGGGCTTCATGTTTATTTTTAATAAAATTATTCGACAATTTGCAACATATCATTTTTTTTAAAATAAATAAATAATAATAGCATTATGACCTTTTGCTTCCTCAAGTGAATGTAGATAGTTTTTTAAAATTATGATCAAATCTACTTTTACATATAATGATATTGATTAATTTCTTTTATATAAATATTGAATATATAAAAGTTATAAAAGTGTAACAATTTAATGCCTATGATGGTAATGCGAAAATACTAGTTTTGTATTTTATCTGAGTAACAAAATTACTATATATATAAACGTCGATGTTTTTTATCAGTTATAAATTATTCGTAATATTTATGTTTTATTATTTATTACCAAAATAACTTGAAATTATAGTATTTTGCGGTCAAGTGTTTTTTTTATCAAGTTATAAAGAATGTCAAGAAAGAAAGTGCGTGTATATTTTTTCCTTGAAAAGAAGCGCAGACCATTGTGTCACAAAATTATTTAATATTTTGAGAACTTATATTATTTACTTTTTTTTTTAGAGTTTGTTATTCTATTGATATAAACGATTACTTCTCTTTTTATGTATCTGAACCGGAGCATTCTAACAAATTGCATCTTATTTGACAAATTACTGAGATTTTGATATCTTAACATCTTTCACACCTTTCACAAAATTTTAAATAAATGTTATTTATTAACAATGATGATACAGTTTATCTACTAATTCATTGATTGAATACGACATCCTTTCAAACTATTAACCAACTAAAGAGTAAAGAGTTATCCAAATCCAAGATGAACCAACCACATAATTTGATGTACATGTTTTACCACAAACAATCCCCACCTCTCTACCCCACCACCTGTTTCATATCATATCCCCTTCCCACGATTCCGACTCCACCATTTTATATTGTTTTATTCTTTTTCTCAATTTTGTACTCTTTTCCATTTTGAAATCCAGAGTCTATCGCTGCTTTATTTGTCTGTTTTGGCGCCTTCTCCTTTTCTCCTTCTCTCCTTCTCTCTCCATCCAGAAATGTGAGAAAGAGAAGCGATCATATTTGATGTCCTTCACGATCCATGGCATCTCCAAAATAAATTCTAACAAGTTTTAGAAAGAAACACCAGTAAGCCTGTCTTTCATTATGGATTTTCTTCTTTGTTTTCTGGTATCATTGCAATTAACAAATTTCCTTTTCAAGCATGTGTTTGCTTTCTTCTTCTTTTTTTGACAGAAAATTTCAGATACTGACACATGCCTTTTCGATTGACTAATTACTTTATATTGCAGTACAGTTAAGAAATCATGGAACGATATGAGGTTTTGGAGCAGATAGGAAAAGGGGCATTTGGCTCAGCTCTTCTTGTGAGGCACAGACTTGAAAGGAAGAGGTTAAGAGATCGGAAATAGCCTAAATTTTGAAGTTTTGGTGCCATTATTTGAAAATTGGCTTAGTTTAGAAAATAATTATCATTGACATTTTTGTAATCTCTGCCAGGTATGTCTTGAAAAAGATTCGTCTTGCTCGGCAAACTGATCGGTGTAGGCGTTCGGCTCACCAGGAGGTACATTTTTTTCTCTTTAATTTTGCTACTTATTTTGTGCCTAATGAGTTTCTTTTTTGTTTTAAACAATGGAAACTAACAACAAGAGAAAAAGTAAAAATATGTATTTTATATTTTATAAATTTAAAATGACTTCTAATAGAAAAGTCAATAGACTGAGTAAATTTGTGAGTCTTTGAAATTTAGAAGGGTAAATATGATATTATGAATTTTAGAGGGGAAATACCTAATTTCAAGGTTTTTGAGAGGTATAAATGAAATTCCCCCTTTTTTTGTTTAAACGAGGGCAACTAAAAACAAGAGAAAAAATCAAAATGTAAAAGGGTTTAGAGGGCTTAGAAGTTAGAAGTGATATTACTCTCATAAATGGCCTTGCTTAAATGAAGTTGCTTTTCAATTTTTCTGTGCTTTAATCTGTTTTTGTTTGTAAATTTTGCATCATTTAATGACGAGATTACATGATTTAATGTGTACCTAATTTGACCTTCATTCTGTGACATGTTGTTTGCTTTATAGATGGAGCTTATTGCCAAAGTGAGATGCCCATTTATTGTGGAGTATAAAGAAGCATGGGTAGAAAAGGTAAATGTAGCACTTAAGTCCCTAACTTGTTTGAAATTGTAAGATGTATATCATTTCATACCAATCTATGGTTATTTTTTTCAGGGTTGCTATGTGTGCATTGTAATAGGCTATTGCGAGGGGGGAGACATGTATTCTTTTTAAAATATTTCTAATGTTTAGATTCTTTACTTGATAATGAGCAAATGAAAAATAGGAAATCCCCAATTCATTGTTTTTTTCTTCTTTGAACAGGGCAGAGACTATTAAAAAGGCATATGGAATCTTGTTTCCTGAGGAGGTTTTAATTTAATTGCTTTATTTATTATCGCAGTTTTTTTCTTCTTAAAACAATTGCCTTATTTGGCGTATTGATTGGTACAATGTATTGATTATTTGCAATTGCTTAATTGAGTAATTAGTAGAAAGAACACAAAGATTTAAAACCAACTAAATTATCGAAATTGTACTGAAATTTTGTATAGCAATTTCTTTTTCTTTCTGTATAAGATTTCCTTTTTGTTCCTTATAACATTTTAATGTATCTTTATAATTTCATCATGCTTGTTTTTATTTTGGTTTATGCAGAAGCTGTGCAAATGGCTAGTACAACTCCTAATGGCGCTTGACTATTTGCATTCAAACCATATTCTCCATCGAGATGTGAAGGTTTGGAATTAGTCCCTGCTTTCCTCTTTATATTTGTACAAAAAAAATTTCACAGTATTTATCGTGACCCTTGCAATAATCTTTCAGTGCTCAAATATATTTCTTACGAAGGACCAAAATATTAGGCTCGGTATGTCATTTTTTCTTTTCAAATCGGCTTATTATGTTCCTTGAATGCTGCAATCAGAGACTTAGATGTTAATTATTTTATTTTATTTTTAATTTGGAATAACCTTCAGGTGATTTTGGTCTTGCTAAGGTGCTCACATCAGATGATTTGGCTTGTTCGGTGAGTTTATCAAGACCATATAATTTTCCTATTCAATACTTATAATTTGTCTTGTGGAAATAAAAATCAACTAAATATATGATTTGTTGCAAAGGTGCCCTAAATTGTTCAGAAAACTCTGTATACATATTATTATTTAAATTCATCTTGAAGAGGATAGGACAGCTATATTCCATCATGTAGTGATGAATTTGTCTAATAATTAATAAACCAAATGGAAACAGTCAATTTTAAATAAATCATTGTGCAATCTAGTTAATAATTAATGCTTAGATGACATCTAATTTTACATAATACTTTTAAATGTACTGGCCACAACTCAAATCTTACAACATATTGGGTGTAAATTGCAAAAGTTTTTTCTACAATCATTAACATATATTGAATATTATACCAACCATTGTTTTAAAATGCAGTCACATGGACCGCATATGCAGCCACATGTATGTATGCAGTCAATAACATGTACTAAAAAATAATGTGGTTGACAATATGCTAACTTGAATATGCAGAATGCATATTAGTTACACCGCTGTCTATGCAGTATGCAGATAATGGGGGAATTTCATGTATACCCCTCAATAACCTGGAAATTACATATTTCCCCCTCTAAAATTCATAATATCACATTTCCCCTGTAAACTTCAAAAATCACAAATTTACCCATTTTAATGTTTTTTCTATTAAAACTCATTTTAAATCTATGAATTACCCATTTTACCCTTCATAAAAAAAATAAAAAAATATGTAACATGTTTTAGAAAAATGTCAAGTCTTCTAATTGGACGGTTTCCGAGGGCAAATGCGTCATTTTTCTACTTCTGACGCTTATACAGTGACATTTAGGTATATGCTTGTGTAAGCGTAGAAGAAGAGAAATGACCCAGTTGCCCTCGAAAACCGACCAATTTGAAGACTAACATTTTTCTAAAATTTGCTACTAGTTTTTATTTTTAATGAAGGGTAAAATGGGTACTTCATAAATTTAAGAGTTTTAGTAGAAAAGATATTAAAATGGGTAAATTTGTGAGTTTTTTAAGTTCAGAAGGGTAAAAATTAATTTTATGAATTTTAGATGGGGGAAATATGTAATTTCCAAGATGTTGAGGGGTATACATGAAATTCCCCTGCGGATTAATCATCTTAGTAATACTACTATAGTACTATCTTAGTAATACTAAGTTGCATAACTTTGTTTTACAGTGTGGTTTAGTTCTAATTAATTAAAATCAGTATGCAAAACTCTGATAATATTGTTTAGTCTCTTAGTAGACAATTTGTATTTCTATAATATTTTTACTTGTATGATAGTAAAATTAAAAGAATAATCCTCATATAAACCTGCATATGCAATATGCAGTGTCCTTCCGCATGACATTCAAACCGCCTTTTTGCTAATATGGTCACTCTTTTCCCTATTTAGGTTGTGGGCACCCCAAGTTATATGTGCCCTGAACTTCTAGCTGATATTCCTTATGGAAGCAAATCTGACATATGGTCTCTAGGTAAGTTAATATATTTTTTGATGAGTGTTAGTTGACTGATCTTTTTATTATTATAGTTGTTATGAATCGCAATATTGTATTTGTTTTTTATTAAATTTAGGTTGCTGTATATATGAAATGACTGCTCAGAGGCATGCATTCAAAGCATTCGTAAGTTGGAAAAATTAGTATTCTAAAATTTCTGTCTCATCCTGCAAATCAATTGATTGTTTAAATTAGTTAGAAATAAAAAATGACAATTTTTGATAGTTTCAATTTGCATGTATTTCAAACAACCGAGCTTTCATATTAGTTGAACTACTGAATCATATAAACAAGTAAAATTGCTGGTTCCTAGAAGGAGAAATTGATCAGAGTTGTAATGTAATCTATTCCATCGAACTAATCCAACCGTTGGCGCTTTAGAACAGCCCTAAAGCGCCCAAATTGGGTGGTTATACGAATGCTCTCGCAAGTTACAATCATTTAAAATTATAGATTGACTTGTGCTTGACATGAAAATTTTGGTCTAAATGTTCTATCTGCTTCTTGAATTTTTGTGAGCAGGATATGGGGGCACTGATAAACAAAATTAACAGATCGATAATTGCACCTCTGCCATCCACATACTCCAGTGCATTGTAAAAGCACATTCCACTAGTTCCTTTAAATTTCACTGCCATATCAGTTATACTCAATTTATTTTTTTAATAAGATTTTAACTACCTATATATATTTTTTTTCATGGTAGCCGGGGGCTCATTAAAAGCATGCTCCGTAAGAACCCTGATCAAAGACCAAGTGTATGCCCCTTCTTTTTCTCTCATCATACTAATATTAATTTTTTCTTGCTTTCCAATCAGTCCTAAAAAAAAAATATTATAGGGGTGATTCATTCAATCCTTCCAAATATGAGGATCACAAGGGTAATGCCTAACCTTGGATTACATTGAAATGTACCTTTCAGACCCCTATAAAGCATTAATTGTTTTCCAATGACCCATCCTGGTTCAATTATTTCAAAGTTGTGCAGAGCAATCCTCCACTATCCAGATCTATGCAACTGATTTTATAGGGGGTATTTTGTGTACTCAAACAAAGAAATTGATAGAGGGGTATCTATGATATCTTTTCATGCTCTAGAGGAGCTATAAGATACTTCTGCATTGACAAGGGTTTAGATACTTTTAGTAGGAAGAAGACTAGAAGTAACTGATATAAAGTTCCTGTCCTTTGTTTTCAGGCCGGCCAATTACTCAGGCATCCTCAGCTCCAGCCGTACCTGCTCCAAGTGTGCCTCAAAACTTCCCCGATCAGTATCAGCACAGACAATACCGATCCGTACGATGAAGAGCATTTAGTTTATGAGGATAAACCAAGAAGAAAGATTGACGGCAGTGAAAGAATTATAGAACCCTATGCGGAAATTGATAAGGATAATTGTGTTGATTTTTCTGAGGTCGAGGTAAAAGAAGTATCATCAGTAGGAAGCAGACGAACCAAAGGGGGAAAATCAGCCAATGAGATGCCTCTAAGTAGCACAAATATGGTAACCCCTATGTACAGTCGTGCGAATAGCTTCACGTCCCCGAAAAGGCGTCTTCAGCCTTCTAGAACCTTCCATGGAAGGACTGCTTCTAAAGAGGTTATTTTCTTTACCAGGTCCTTTATTTATTTACTCTTTGCAGATAGCACCCAATGTTAGTAGTACTCGCAGGAAGATATAAAACATTTGCAGTATCTGAAACTTACCATAGTTCATGAATTTGGAATTTACCAACAATAGCTAAGGGTTAGGTTAGATTAGGTGATGGTAACTGTATATTCAACTAAAATTTGTTACCAAATATTCAATGCAGTCTGCTTTAAAATGATTGTTTTTTTGTAATTTTTCAGTCACAACACAAATTGAACTATAGAATAAATGAAAATTGAAAATAAACAAAATAATTGCAGGTGGCACCTGCACAAAAACTGGTGGGAAAGTTACTTGACCTCACCTTTTGTTCCAAGATAAGGATTAATATTAAACAATCCAGCATATTTATATAAAATCTAGGTGTAATTTACATGAAGCTATAAACCCTTCTTGGGTGCAAACTTACCAGGTCAAGTATATATGAGATAAATTCATATTTTTTCTGTATTATAGGTTGAACCACTGCCACTGCCAGCCGCAAGAACCCCCACTCCAGTACATAGAGCTAGTACACCCATTAAAAGGAGCACAACACCTGTACCCAGAGCTAGTACACCCACTCAAAGGAGCACAACACCTGTACGTAATCCTAGTACAACTCGAAGGAACACAACACCTGTACGTAGAGCTAGTACACCCATTCAAAGGAGCACAACCCCTGTACGTAATCCAAGTACACCCACTCAAAGGAGCACGACCCCTGTTCGACAAAATGCCAATCCTGTTCGAAGAGCTTCTCTCCCTGTTGAAACATCTACTCCTCACCAAATACTAACAACGCGAACGGCTGCAATCCTGTGCCACATTAAATCCCCTGATGTGTCAGTTAATTCACCTATCATGGATCGCATGGCCGAGTTCGATCTTCCTTCCTACGAAGTAGATCCAGTTCTTTCCTTCAAAGGCCGCACTAAGTCGTCTGTAACAGGTTCTGATTCCGGCCTTAATGACTGCTCCATTACCAAGGACAGGTGCACTGTGCAGGTATTCCAAGGAACTTAAAACTGATATTTTATTTTGTACTTGTCATGGCATGCTTATCATTTAGTTTTTATTTTTCTTGCTTTTATATTAAATTACATCAGAGTATTCACGTTTCTGCCTTAATTGGAAACATAATGGACCTCCGGGTACAACAAATTTACCCAACATTCCGGTAATGGTAGCATACTTAAACCTGATTTTAAGGATCATAATGTCTTGCTTGTACTGTACTATGCATAGCGCATATTGGTCCGTACTATGAATTAATATCTTCATTCAAAGTCCAAACAATCGATCTGAACCGTTCAACATGATCTCCATATGATAATATACTTGTAGATCAAATTTTACGTTTTTTAGATTTTTTTGGAACTATTTTTATAGATAAGTAGAAATCACTACTTTTGAATGGTCTAGAATCTTTAGATCAAGTGATTTTCAACCTATCTAGAAAAATAGTAAAAAAATTCTAAAAAATGTAAACTTTAGTCTGCAAATATATTTCCATATGAAAATCATGTGAACAGTTCATATCAACTATTTTGACTTTGAAAACGAAAATGTTGATTCGTAGTACTAATTCGTGCTATGCATAGTACCCGTATCCTTACTCATCTTATTATAACATATTCGTTTTAGAATAATGACAATGTCTAGTCCCTATTACATTTGAAGGAACACAATTCAAATTCAGTGAGTCGTCAGACTAATGGTTTGGGTCCCATTTCCAGGTATTCTGTTCAGAAGAAAGAGAGGATTTTAGTGTGTTTTCAGATCCAAACCCAAGCTTATCAGATTTCACACATGTAAAGAGATTTGATCCGTCATCGTATCAGCAGAGAGCTGAGGCCTTGGAGGGCCTGCTTGAATTCAGTGCGCAGCTCTTGGATCAGGAGAAGTACGAGGAATTGGGTGTTTTGTTGAGGCCTTTCGGGCCCCGGAAGGTCTCTCCGAGAGAAACTGCGATTTGGCTAGCAAAGAGCTTCAAGGAAAGAAATCAGTAATTTGGTGCAGAAATTTGAGTTCTAATGATAGTACTGTCCTCTTGAAGCTTGACCTGTGAGAGTTCGGTTTAGTTGTCTTTTGGTTATGTAAATGGTTTAAATTAACAAGATTCTTAATTTATAATTTGCTAAAGTGATTTGACCTACGTTTTTTTTTCAGCAATTGATGCATTGGTTTTGCAAAGTCGTGTCTTGTAATTAAAACTCTAATATGAATCATGTGGGTTGCCTTCCTCTTTTCTTTTTTCTTTTCCCAATATCCTGTTTCTCTGAAAATAGCACATTAGCACCTATCTTTATCACATTTTACATAGGAATGTTCCACAGATAAGTATTAGAGACACCTGTCTGTATATATTTTAGTATTAATTGCAGAGCACAAGGTGTTTAACTCATCTTTGACTGTTCAATATGTCAATTTAATCAATTTTTATATGCTTTAACACAGTTGTACTACAACATGAATTTTATTTGCTTTAATAAAAGTCTGAAACAAAAAATAATTTTAATAAACTTGTTAACAACTAAAATAAAAGAAAGCTCAACAGAAAGCCACAACAAAAAAGAAAGCTCAACAGAAAAAAATAATAATAATAAAGAATGGATGCCAAAATTTTTTTTTTTTTTTTTCTACTTTTAGTGGGTATCCAAACATATTAGAAAAACAAATAATGGATGCATTGCATTGGATTTTGGGTCAAGCAAGAGAAATCCAACTTTAGACCAGCTATTTCCAGAAAATCATCCACAATTTATTCATTGCGATGAAATTGTCAACAGTAGGTAAACTAATTTAATCCTTATCTCATGTTCAAAAAGAAAAAAAAAAAGAAAAAAAAGAAGAAGATTTTTTTGGGTCTAAATTAGAGCATCACCCCAATTAAGCTTCGAGGCCTAATCTGTCTGTTTTTTGGGCCATATCGGTTGAATTTAAATGAAAATGGATTTAAGTTAAGCCTCTATCAGTCTTTACCTACAATGGTCAATGGAGCTCTGTTTTCATTCAAACTTTTACCAGTCAACTGCCATACCGACCAGGCTGACATGACTCTCGCAACAATTTCATTTTAGGAGACTATGTTGTTCAAATTTGTTGCGGTTTGTTGCATCTTTAGCTTGTAGCTTGAAGAACTATCTACCATTGGTTATGAAATCATGATATTTGACTCTTCTAATGATTTATTAATCTCACCACTTTTGTACAGTGCCAGATGAATAGATAAGGAACTTATAAACTATAGATATGAAATTTATAGTTCAAATATGTTGTGTATTAATTTAATATAATTCAAAATTATTTGATCAATACAATTACGTGTCAATAAAACTAAAAAGAATAATTTTCTAAAACCTTAATGGATAATCAATCGATTTTCAAAATTGTACCAAATTTTATTATGGTAATTAAATCATAGAAATAGCATCTGTATTTTTATTACTTATATGACCAGGTAGGTTGAATTTCATAAAATCTCTTATTAAAAAAAAAAGTAGTTAGGTTGGCCACAGCCCACAGCCCACAGATTGTTGGGTGCTCTGGCTGGTCAAGAATAAAGTAATTTAACTTAAAAATTATAAAGCAAAATTAGGCTACTTGTAGTAGCAAACTAACAATCCCCTTTCCCCCCTCTCTCTGTTATTTTCATTTTCAGAAATCACACTCCATCTCTATATCTCTCTCTCTCTCTGACTGGACCCACAGATGCGCTTGTTAGTAGTTTATCTTCTGATACTACTCCAAGGAGCAAGTTTTTCATGGATAATGCAAGGTGTCAAAGGAGACCTATTATCTCCTGCTCTTGGTATGATGATATGTTTCTCATGCATGCATATATATATAATCACATGCACACATGAAAACTAATTATGATGATGATATGTTTTGTTTTGAGGTGGCGTATGTGATAGCATGGTATGCGGGAAAGGCACATGTAAGGTTGATCAAAGTTCAATATTCGGGTTCGAGTGCGAGTGCGATCCCGGTTGGAATCGGTTTTGGTCCGGCGATCAATTTGCTTTTCTTCCTTGTTTAATTCCACAATGTAAGTTATACACTTGTTCCTTTTGTTTTCAGGTACTTGATTAATTCCCTTGAGTGCGCAGTCTGTTTTAAACAAGGTTCTAAATAGCGATTATAGCGCTATAGCGCAACCATAGCTACCTATTTAGAATTATTATAAAAGAAAAACGGTTAATAGCGTTATAGCTTTTGAGGTCCGAAAAAGCTATAGTTAGCTATTTAGAACCCTGGTTTTAAATATAGGTTAAAGATTTCAAAACTGTGTACCATATATCATCTCTCATCACTGTGCACGCATGATCCACACGAATCTAAAGTTTATATGCACAAATCTTAATGCGTATTAATTTCCTCATTAGACCGATGTTCTGATGCATGGTCAGAACTGTTCGATCCATATTAAGATTCGTGCACACGTGATTCACGTGAATTTTTTTTTTTTTGAAGGTTACACACGAATTTAAAATTTATATGCACAAATTTTAGTACGATCGAATAGTTCCGACCGGGCATCGAATCGAATTTGTTCCTATGCTCATCGAACCGCTTCCGATTTAGTGCAATGGGAGGTTGAGTAGGTCCATTTGTACCCTGTAGCTAGCAAAGAATGCGACATTTTCAGGGGCTACAATAAAAATAATAAAATGATGGCAAATTTGATTGAAAATCTTCCTAGTGAAAAGCTTAAAAATATTTGATATGGTTGTTGAACTATACTAACCCATTCTCTCTGGCCTACACAAAATTGACTTGCACTTGAGATGGATGGATGTGGATCACTAAAAAAAAGTTATTTTCTTCTTTTCCTTTTTTTTTTCTTTTGAAGGAACTTTTTCATAGCCTTAAAAGTTAATATACAAATCTGCCATTAATGCTAATTGGAATTAGTATTTCTCTTTGGTCTATATAACCATTTGTATATACAAAACTAAATTGTACTTTTTTTAACCTAAAATCATCATGTTGAAAATCATGTCTAGCAGCTTTTAGCTAAGGTAATGCTCTCCGTGTGAAATTAGGACATAAATTAGAAACCCGATAAACGATTTTAACCAGGTGCTTGATTTGAAGGCTTAACTCTCATCTCATTCTAAAAAAAAAATCACTCTTTTAATTAACTTAAAGATCAGCATTAAAATAAATAAATAAATAAAAGAATGAAGAAATGAAGAAGGAAAACACTAATATCATGTTTTTTTTTTTAAATCTTCCCCTAATAAAGAGAAATTACATGGAACCAACAACATCAAATCCAAAAAGGACTTTGTTTCTCCAGTGTTATTTTTCTAATATGTTTATGAAGCATGCAAGGTGCTGTTCATAGTCAAAAGCCTAGAAGGTTAATTTGTTAGTAGTCCAAAAAAAGGCTTTAAAATTAGTGCAGTAATTCATCCATAAAATCCTGCTTTAAGTAGTAGCAACAATAGTTCTAAAATTAAATAAGGAAAGCTTATATAAGTATAACCAGTATTTGTTTTGCTAGAAGCCTAGAACACACCATCTGTATTTAACTTGTTTTGCTTCTCAATTAAGCAAATTATATGAAACATTAACTCATTTACTCAACTTCTGTTTGATTTTTCTCAGGTGTGTATGATTCAGTTTGTTATAATGATTCAATTGCTCAGACAAGTACTCCTTTTCCAGCTATTCCTCATACTTCTCTTTTTGACCGTAAGTAATTAATTACACTTTGGCCTTTTTGTTAACTTCCTGAACAATTGCATGGTTTTTGCTATTTTTTTTTTCTTTTTTAGGCGGAAAACACCACAAATAAAGTAGGATTTTAGACAATTTCTCTCTTACAGTCTTACTCTGTTTTTTTTTTTTTTAATTTTTTGAAAAAGTGGGATCAAGAAATCAGAAATTGTTATATATATTGTTCTATTGAAAAACTCTACTTTTAACTTGACTGCCAGTTTTAAGCGGGTAAAAATATTAACAGATTAGTTTTTGCTTCATGCAGCGCACATACTATAGAGTCAAAACAACGCCCCATATGACTCGTGCGTTGCATGAAGCAAAAACTGCTCTGTCAATCTCTTTACCAGTTTAAGCTTAATCAGTAAATCTAGTTACATACCTATGGCACCATTCTAGTCAAGTTCAGCACTGGTATTTACTTTCTTGGTTTGAAGTAATATCTTTGCAACGAATGCCCTCCTATTCAATAATCATTGTCTTGTAGTAACCGACATTTCTATTAATATCCAAAGTTTATAGAAATTATTTAATATACTCAGATCCACTGGAAAGTTATAAAAATGACCGTACTGGTTATTTTCTAACTGGTACCTAATTTAATTCAGTACCGGCCAGAAAATGGCTGGTATTCAAATTTTTTTTTTTTTTAGTAGAGTACAGGCCATTTTCTGGCCGGTACTTAATTTTTTTTTTATTTTAGGATGGGCATAACATAGTTGGCTAGAAGAAAAAGTCGTAGGAAACTCGGATTGAAGTTTGCACTCGGTTTGGCTAAGATCAAATAAATACATTTGGTTGGATGCGTGTGTTACATCGGTTGCATGTATCGGAGCATCGCTGATGTTTTTGTAATGAAACATCGGTTTTATTAGACTTAGTATTGACAATTAAGCAGGGTAGTGCTAAAAAAACATCGGTGCGTTGCTGATGTTTTTGCAATGAAAAATCATAAAAAAAATCATAAATATTAAATATAGAATAAATGTTTGAAAAATTCAAACATCGGTGCAAAAACATTTTTATTAATGTCCAATGCAAAAACATCGGTGCGTAGCTGTATTTTATTAATTTGAATAAAATGTATTTGAAAAATCCAATAAGTATTATCTTTTACAATCTAATAAAACATCGAAGTTTCATTACAAAAACATCAGCGACGCACCGATGTTTTTTTAGCACTATCCGGCTAATAAAACATCGATGTTTTATTGCAAAAACATCGATGTAACACACGCATCTAACCAAATGCATTTGTTTGATCTTAGCCAAACCGAGTGCAAACTTCAATCCGAGTTTCTTACGACTTTTCTTCTAGCCAACTATGTTATGCCCATCCTAAAAAAATAATAATAAATAATTAAGTACCGGCCAAAAAATGGCCGGTACTGTACTAAAAAAATAAAAAATTTTGGGTACCGGCCATTTTCTGGCTAGTACTGAATTAAATTGGGTACTCGCCAAAAAATAGCCGGTACGAACATTTTTATAACTTCCTAGCGGATCTGGTTATATTAAATAATTTTCTATTAAACTTTGGATATTAATAAAAATGTCGGTCGTAGTAATGTCTCCATGTCATTTACGCTTTTTTGCTGTTTTATTAGCATGCTTGTGGTCATTTTGCGGCGAAGGAACATGCATCAAAATGTCAGATTTTGAACACCACTGTGAGTGCAAAGAGGGATACACAAACTTCTTGAACATGTCTAACCTACCATGCTTCAAAGAATGTAAGAGTGCACTTTGTTACGATCTTGCCACATCTTTTTATTACTTGCTGTTTTACCCCTTTTCTCAACCCCCTCACCCCCCAACAATATCTTTGTGGGTACCGTTTTTAGCGTCTTATCGCTCAAACAGGGCTTATCTAAGCTTGATAACATATCCAGGGCAGTTACTGCTCAAACTATATGACGAGTGTACGGTACCAGAATATTTAAAAGGATTCATGTGTGGTACTAATTTCAGGTAAAGTGAAAGCCGATTGCCCGCTACTGGGTTTTACCATTTCAAATACTACTACATCTTCGCCTCCCAGTCATCTAGAGCAGAGTGGTAGTGGTGAGTGCCCTTCCTTGTCCTTCTGTTAATTTTTAGTTCTTTGATACATAATTGTTTTTTTTTAGTAGCAAAAACTCCAAATAAGGACCTCCTGAATCGGTAGAAGCAATTGTTGAATCTTTTTTCAACAATTAAAACATTATAAATATTACATTATTTAGTTATGAATTGATAAATGGGGTTGATTTACCAGTATAGTCCTGAAATCCAAGATTGGTCCAGATTTGCATAGGAAAAGTTCATTTGTCTTTCAATTTTTGTCTCTTTTATGTAAATTTCAAATTCTAATCTATAGAATTTCATTTTTCATCAGCTATTACAACCAAGTTAAGGCTGCAATGGATATATACATGGATGATACTTCTTGTGGTATTGCAGCTGTCAATCATATATTCATAGAAGTTCAACCTTTTTCGTACAAAGTTTATCCAAATATAAAAAAAGAAACAAAAAATTGGATGAGAAAAGTGTCTTCCTGCGCATAACCCGATTTTTGTATGTATGAAATTGCAAGAGTTTTTAGATTACAACAAATATGAGAGATTGAGAAAAATATATTATATTACATTTGTATAGTTCAAAAGGACCTGGGGTTGAAATTTAAGTTCAGTCAACAAGCATACTAAATGTAAATCAAGATATACAATCAGTTGATTGCATTCAAGTATGAAGATTTGAAACAATAATATGAGATAGCCAAAGCAATCAAATGGGGGAATATATCACTTGTGCAGTTGTGCTAATAAAAATCTGAACATAATTGGTACAGCTAATATGACTTCACTGGACAACAATATAGAATAGGCCACAAAAGTTCTCCTAACTGCACTATGATGCACCAACAATTTTACACACAGAATAAAAAGATAAGTAAAAAGCACAAAAACTTATCTCTTAACAGTACCTAAAAACATCCAAAATGAAAGATATAAACAATCTAACAAATTAACAATAAATGAGAGGTAGCTCATTGGAGAAATTGACTGGTCAGTATCCAAAACTATACATTTATTTAAAACAACTGCGCATAGGTTCCAGCACTGGTAAGTGGTAAGTACCCCAATGATTTAATTACTTTTTACTGGGTCACATATTTTGTTTTTTATAGGTTCGTTTCATGTTAAATGGCTCAATAGTTGATAAAACTAAGGTTAAATTGAACAAATTGTACAATGGAGGATCGACAAAAACAAATCCTATATGTTGTAGGATCAATTATTGTACATTAAAATTTGATTGCAAACTTGAATCGAATCAGTTGTAGTATCAATGGGTCTTGTCAGCTAATACCTCAAAAATAAAATTGCAGTACTTTATGTAACAAATTTGACAAAGTCCTAAATCCACATTTAAGAGAGTAGAACATAATTTTATTAATTATTAAAGAATGACGGAAGAAGAACAGCTTATTGTGCTTCTCATCAAAACATGGATTACAACACAACTATACACCTTAAGAGAAAAATCCCCAACCTGCTTCTCCAATACTGAAACAAACATGTGATTTACTTGCTCTTAACACTGACTCCGTCTTTTCCCGCAATAATCACGGCACTTGTCATGTCCAAGAACAACCCGTGCTCAACAACACCTTCGAGAGCTGATATCTCCTTACCAGCGGCACCCGCATCTTTTATCGGCGTCTTGAAATACAAATCCACGATGTAATTTGAATTATCAGTCACATATGGTGTTCCATCAGCATCTAGTCTGAGCTTTGCGTCGACCCCCTCATCCGTGAAGAGTTCTTGGAGTCTAGTTAGGTTGTACTTCCAGCAGAATTGCACAACTTCAACCGGCATGGCAAGGCCACTGCCGCCAAGGCCTGTTACAAGCTTGGTATCATCAACTACAACTACGAATTTGTCAGAGGCGGCCTCCACAATTTTCTCACGCAGGAGGGCTCCACCTCGTCCCTTGACCAAGTCAAGGTTTGGATCAACCTGTCCAAACCATGAATCAATTTAATAAAATCAATACCATTTTTGGTATTTTGTTTGCCACTACATGTCTTGTAGAAAAAAGTTCCAATGGAACAAATGAAAAATTGCTAAAAGTATAAAAAAACCGGAAATTGTTTAGCAGGCCGCATTTAGTAATTGATGATGAGCCTCCTTTTATTGACATTTTTAGTTGTTTTCTTCAGGTATGTTGTGATAATTTCAGCAATACATTTTGTAATTTAACCGTTTCAGTTCAGTTTAATGAAACGGGCATCAAGTCTTTTATTCAAATAATATTTCAGCAATAACTAGTAGAAATTATGCAAAAAGCCCACAATTTTGACATGCCAATTCAAGTTATTTTCTTTCTCTCTCTCTCTTTTTTTTTTTTTTAAACCTCCGCAGAAGCTGCGAAGTCGTGAGGGGGAATCGAACTCTCGACTTTTGGGTAACCAACAGTCCTAGGACTTTTTTCCTAGCCAACTGGGCTACCTCCCCTTTCTCCTTTCTCTCTCTTTTGTTGCAACAAAAATTTGGGGATTCCCTGTTCAAAACTGAAACCTAGAATAAGTTCCCGTGGTAATTGATCTGAAGCATTTGCTTAAAAAGGAAGACCAAGCTACCAAATTTATATGCATTCTATTTATGGAATAGCTGAGACATCATTCTCTAAGCTTCTTAGCATGACAGCTTTGCGAAAATCAAACAAAACAAAACTAAAACCATACCTCATCAGCTCCATCGATAGCAAGATCGAGTCTCGGATGCTCATCCAATGTAGAAAGCGGGATCCCTAGAGACTGCGCCTGTTCAAAGGTTCTCTTCGAAGTAGGCACTCCGACGATGCCAGTGAGCTTACCAGACGACAAAAGAGACCCAATTTCGGCCACGACGAAAGCCGCCGTAGAGCCAGTGCCAAGGCCGAGAACCATGCCACTCGATACATACTCCACCGCCTTGATCGCCGCGAGTTTCTTCAGGTCGTCTTGGGTTAGAGCGGTGGAGGGGACGGAGAGGGCTTTGATCGGCGCCAAGCGGGGGCGCCGCAGGGAGGAGAATCGGGGAGGAGTCACGTGGAGGCGGGATGAGAGGTGGAGAGAGACGGAAGCCATTAGAGAGGTGGATTGGAGACGGGTGGTGTGGGTTTGGTTGAGAGATCAGAGATGTGAGAAAGAGAGCTTACGGGGGAGGTTTGTTGAGAGGAGGGAGATAAACGAAGTCCATTAGCTCTGAGCCTCTGAGGTATATGTCTCAGAATTCGGGCTAATCCGATCGTAGGTGGAATGCACGGGCCCTTAATATTCGTGCGGATTCTGATCGTACGGTTAGAATCTAAACAGAAATATTTTGTAACCTTAGGCCATATAATTTCGGTTTGTTGAGAAGAGGGAGATAACCTCCAAATAGGGATGGCAAAAAAGTCCAGCGGCCTGTCGGCCCGACTATGCCTGTCTGATCCATCCCTTTATCCGGTCGGCCCATCACTGTAACAGGCAAGGTAAGAACGGGCATAAGGACGGATCAGGTCAGGCCTGGGCTTAAGCCGAAGCCCACAGGCAGCCTGTTGGGCACATATTTTAATACAAACAGATATTGAGTTTATGGTTATGAGTTTTGACTGTGAGAGCTGCCCCACCCCGTTTTGAAATTTTGCTCCCAATCTCAGATCTGATCTCTCTTTCTCTCTTTGGCTCCTCTTTGGCTCCTCTCTCTCTCTCTCTCTCTTTCACTCCTCTCTTCAGCACCCAGGCCCCAGCGAGCAGCCGGCAGCGGCCAACCGCCCAGCACTCTCTCACTCAGTCACTCTCTCTCGCCAGCCAGCCAGCCAGCTCTCTTCAGCACCCAGCTCTCTTCAGCGGCCAGCCAGCCAGCAGTCTCTCACTCTCTCTCGCCGTACCAGCCAGCCAGCGGGCAGCGGCCAGCCAAGCTTGGTACCGCCGTACCAGCCGTTTAAAGGAGAGACGATTAATTTCCGGTAACACCTCTTGAGGCGCTTTCTGGGGAGAGGATTCCTCAAGCATGCTCAGGTAGACTACAATCGTTCTTTACTCTGAGTGATTAATAATTTGGAAAATTGTATCATCTATTTATTTTGTTTATATTGAGCTTTCTCTGGCCAAGGATTTAGATATTGCGATTTATCACCGCTATATTGCATTTTATCATACTTTCACGTCCTACTGCACATGATATGCAAATATGCATTTTGATTGTTTTTTCAGATATAGAGGGATATAAGGCTCATCTTCTGTTTGAATACTAGAAATTTATGGTCCACTTGATATAATATAAATATTGGCCCTGTAAATTCGTAATATTCCATTCCATCTTAGAACAAACGAAAGAACAGAACAGCAAACCCTCAAGGGCTCCTTCATTTATTTCCTAAATTAATTGTTCTTATCATGACAAAATTACAGTAGGGCAAAGTTAAATAGTGCTTTGTAAAACACGAAAATTACAGTAGGGCAAAGTAGGGCAAAGTTTGGTTTTGTAAGACCTATGGTGATATTATGGTTTATGAACTTTTTTATTGCTACTGAACAGGTAAATTCTGAATAACTCCCCTCACTAGCTAGGGGCTTTAAAATGCTATGTTAAATTCGTTTCTGACTGAGGTAACTTTTTATGCACAGGGCAACTCTCTTCTACATGAGATTTTCCACTTTGGGGTAGATAAAACAGAACTGCTTTCTAACATTGCCAAGGTCTTCTTCTTTTTCTTCTTTGTTTTACAGTTTGGGTGAAGATGCTTTTCAAATTATTTTTTCTCGAATCGTCTAACATTTTTGTTTGGCAAAATTTTACAATATTGCAGAAGATTTATAGGTAAGAAGAGGAGAAGGAAAGAACTTTGAGATTGGCAACATTTTTGTTAGGCTTTGTTGTTTGTTGTTTGCTATAAACTTTGAATTATTTGGTTGTGTGAACTTGGTTAATTGATTGTTGTAGCTTAATTTCTAATCATGTTGTAGCTTAATTGATACTTTGAATTATTTTGTTGTAGCTTAATTTCTAAGACATGTTGTAGCTTGATTTATTAGTTTCATGGTGATGATTATGTTAAATTATATATTGTGCATATGATTGTGCTAAATTTATTTTATTGGGCTGGGACGGGCATACGGGTAAGGGCCGGGTAAGGCAGCCCATGGGCATGGACAGGCAGGCACAGGCAGGCATGGGCATGGGGGAAAAGCCCATGGGTGGGCTGGGCATAGATTTTGAGGCCCATCAGAATGGGCAAGGCAGGTCGGGCATAGGGATGGTAACAGGCAGGTAAGGCATGGGCTTAGCAAAATACCCGTGGGCACGGCCCATTGCCATCCCTACCTCCAAACGTAGATGGAACTCAGATCCCAAGGAAGGCTGCTAATGAGCGGGCCTAACTCAAACTCGGCCCAGCTCGTTCTTTTTACTCGGCTCGAATTCGGTTCAGTACAAAACAGGGCTCCGCTCGGAAATAGAAAAAATTGAGTCGCTACTGTTTCTCTTAATTCTAAATTCACGGCCCAAGTCCCAAAGAAATGTCTAGAGGTGCTACTTTTACCCAATTACCCGGATCCGATCCGGAACCGACCCGGATCTGAATCAGAACTGACCCGGATCTGATTAATTTGGATAGGATATGGTTTAAAAAATATAACTGGTTAAATTATGGGTACAGTTACAAAATTAATAATTTAATATTCGACCTGGATCCGAACCGGAACCGATACTGTAATGGATAGGATATGAGTTTTATTTAGTTATCCGACCTATAACCGAACCCGACCCGATATCCGTATAAATACCTGATAAAATGATAATACCATTTCTATATAATCATTTAATATAAACACATATATTTATAACTATGAAAAGACAATCATTTGTAGTATTTTTTAATTTCTTGAATGAAATTTATTACTCTTTTCGCACACATTATTGAAATCAAATGTCATGTTCATCTTTTGCCTATAAATTTTCGAAGCTAATTAATTCCTTTCTTGATCTCTTTATCTACCATGTATCTACATTTCTGCACGGATTATTGAAATTTATTGCTCTCTTCGCTGATTGAAACAAATTGATATTAATATTTTATTTCTGAATTTTTGAAATCATATAATGAAATCACCATCTCTAATATTTTACTTTCTAAAATTATCTCATCTCCAATATTTTGGAGCAGATTTTAATTTATATTATAATGATCCGGTATGACGCAGCGTGAGGCCTACGCTGCAGTCTCTTACATGAGCTGTGCTGTGCTTGTAAAATAATCTCTTTATCTATCTGAATTACATTTTTAGGTTGAAAATTGCGTTTGAACCCGACAATTCTAAAATGTGATTAGGTTCAATGGGCCGCTCGATTCGGCCCAAACTCGGCCCTGTTGGAGTTATAAGATTTGAGTTCGATTCGGCCCGAATTCGTCCCTGTTGGAGTGATAAGATTTGAGTTCGAACTGAGTTTGAGCTTTATTTTGATTAGACTCGGCTCATTTTAAATTATTGAGCTGTCCAGCTCATGAGCCGGCTCATTAGCGGACCTACTCTCTTTCCTAAGTTTTTTTATTGTAACTATTTTTCATACAATTATTTGAAATAAAAAAATTATTGCAAACGAGTTTAAATAACCGAATTTCTTTATCTTAGATACGTAAAATTTCAAATTAAATCTAAATTTATTCTGAAATATAGGAGGCCAGAATTTATTTATTTTCAGACAAATGAGAGAGAAAATAAAGTTATCATTGAGATAAAAAAATAGAAATACAAATTCATAACACGAGACACTATGTATTAATATGCATATTATCATAGCCTCACTCTATGATAATTTATATTATATGATTTATATAAATAGTGGATAAGTACATATATTAATTAAACAATCAACATAATATAATTCATACATTAAGAAATATATATATTCCTCCAGCTATTTTAATAAAATAAAAATTACAAATTAAATAATATTATGTAAATCAATTTTTACGTAGTTATAAACATCACACAATTAAATAACTGAATAAAAATTAATTATATTTAATAATTATCGGAAAGTACAAAATATCAAATAGTTCTAACTCATACTTCTCTTATCATATCATCTAATTTAATATTTCCTTATCTGTATATCTACCTTATAAATTAAGGAAACAAAAATCTAACTAGATATACTTTAATAAATACGATATGGGTCACGATAGTGCACATTTTTTTAGGGAAACTTAATTAGGTTATCGGATGGGCTTCTGATCTAGTGTGGTATCCTACTGTGTAGAATCATATCGGCATCATCGTTTTAACCAGATATGATATGAATCTTACAGTGGACCTTTTATTGACTCAGCTAAAATTATTCGGCGGACCCACACACAGTCAGGAGGTGGGGGGGGGGGGGGGGGGGGGGGGGGGCAACTGCCGAACTACGGCCCGGTACTACTTTGCTCCTCATTTGGAAATTGTTTTGCCCCTCTTTGAAACTGAAAAGCTCGTCAGATCAGTCCAAAAACACTGTTAATGAGAAACTTTGTTATTTTTATAGAAATTTTACAGAAATTTACGGATCCGGACCAACTTTATTGTTTTTTAATATGTAAAATAATTTTTGTTGTTGTTTTTTTATTATGTAAGACTACTATTTTTATTGTTTTTTATTATGTTGATTGTTTTTTTATCTAGTACCCGATTAGTTAATAAGTTTGAACCCGATAAGCTATTTTAATCCAATTCCTGCCCCTCCCTTACATAAATCTTACGTCCGCAATGGAGGTACCACAGGGTCTGTGATACTCACTCATCAAATCTTTGTTGCGCCTAAGGCAGCTCGCTACTTGTGGATCGCTCGTGACTCGTTTGATAGTGGGCCGAGCTGTTAGCAAGCCAGTTCGTCAGTAGCTCGGTCCAAAATTAATAAACTGAGCTAGGACCTAGCCCGAAGTGAGCCAGCTTGGTCTATTAACGAGCTCGAGGACCCTTTTCCGAGAATTAATTTCTCACTGTGTAGGTTTTATGGTTTTAGTCAAAAACAACGTACTTTGTCTCCTCTCTCCAATCTCACTTTGGTGTTCTAGCTTTTGTTGCTCTAAAGCTCTCTTAACTCCTAATTTTTGTATTCTACACTCGTCTCTCCATTTTATTAGCTTACTTATTGAGGTTTATTGATTGCAAGTATGAATATATGGAGTATAATCGTATTAATAAATTTCCAATTGTACTAATTTACTAGTAATAGCATGATAGAGGAACTCAAATTGTACATTTTGATTAAGAACTCATTGGTCTAAAAAAAAAAGACTAAGAACTCACTGGTAACGGAAATTTTATTTTCATTGAGAAAACATTAGAGGTACTTGATTAGCTCGTGAGCTAGCTCGGTCTAACTTGGACTGGTTTGTCACGATTTCAAGCTGAAGTTGTAGCACGGCTGTCCTAAGTACAGCTCATTCGACAGTAGCTCGGTCTTGAATTAACAAGTTGAGTTAGAATATGATATAGCTCAGACAGAGCCAGTTTGTTGCCACCACCCCTAGTCGCACCACAGAAGTGATATCAATTCACATAATGTATTTTCGGTGAAAAATATTAACGGAGTTATTTTGTTTTACGCAATGTATGATTTATTGAGATAAAATAAAAAATTATATAACAAATATTCTAAGTGAAGCTAAAATAACTTAATTAATATATTTATCCATATGTTCGGAATACTCCCCGATTTGAAATGGTAATATTGATAATAGGATTTTGTTTGATTGAACATATGGATAAAATGATTCTAATATTATAAATGTATATATGCTCAGGTTTAAGTTTTAAGTCAAGTTCAATATATTTTCAAAATATCTGTCTCGTTTTTATGAGCAAACAAGCTCAATTTTAAATAGATTTCAAGACCATATACACATCTTTTAATATTTTTAGATTGAACTCATAAAATTTAAGAACATATAAGATTTTTTTTTATAATTAATGAAGATTAATTTAATTTTTCTCCAATGGTAGTTTCTATATTTCCGAGACGAATTCCGAAAAATAGTCCTAAATTTTTAATGACAAAACTAACCCTATTGCTTATTAAATCTGCATTTATATTTATATTTTTTACCTACACTTAACTCTATTCCATAAAACTCCATAAAATTTATAACTGAAACTAATACTTTGTTCCTACGGGATATTTATAACCGTCCGATCAAAATCTGAACGCACGGTCGGATCATCTCAAAATTTGAGTTACTTGAGGGATCCGGATCCTCGCCTTGCACCTGTTCGTGAGACCAAATTTAATCTGACAAAAAAAAACTGGTAAATTGTCTACGAAAAGGATTCAAAGACGAAAAAGGGTAAACCAACACACTTGTTGAAATATTTGCTTTCTGGACAAGTTAACCCGTTCTTCGCTACCATCTCTCTCTCTCAAACTTTCCTTTTCTCGTTTTTCTCTTACATGGCATCCGCGACTTCTTCCACAAGCCAACGCGGCCAGGTAAGCTTTCGCACTAATGTCTCTCAAACCCTAATTCCCCCTTATACCATCTGTACTCGACAATTTTTGTAACTTTTTGCAATTTAGGTTGATTTGGTTGACTTCGTCGAGTGGAGTAGCGTTGAGTGCCTCAATCAGAGTGGTGGCCACTCGATTGCCAACGCATTGAAGCAGGTAATTCCTCGATCGTTTGTTAAATCATCCCTTTTATTTTGATATCAGGTTAATTTGATTTCTTCTTTAAAATTAGGGTTACAGAGACGACGATGGGTTGCATCTGGCTAGTGATTCTGACGAGCAGCTTTTAATTTATATCCCCTTCACGCAAATGATTAAGCTTCATTCCATCGTAATTACAGGACCAGACGAAGAAGGTTAATAGTCTGATTTCTTTTCTATGACTTCCATTGCAAGTCAAACTGTAGAATCTACTGTAATTTGAAACTCAAGAACAGATTCGTGCTATTGTAGGGATTCTAGATGGTAGACATTTGCCAATTTGAAAGTATTGCATTGGTGGGGAAAGGACAATATGATATAAATTTACCAAATAAGTTTTCCTTGCAAATGCACATTATACTTTTGTGCATCTGCTAATTTTTCTATGTACTTGTAGTGGCCAATCTGCTTAGCACATTTTTAGGGTTTTAAATTAATAAAAATTGACAATTTTGTTTTTTGACCTGAGAAAAAGGAGAATTTTATGTTGCCTGTTTTGTATTGTTGATGCATAGACCATGGTTTGACTCATATATTGTCATTATTCACTAAATCTTTAATGGAGCAGCTATTTTGTTTGTTACATTATATATCAGGCCCAAAAACAGTGAAACTCTTCTCAAACAAAGAACATATGGGCTTTAGGTACCTTCTTTTTCTTGATTTGATCAATGAATTATCCTTTTTATTTATTTGCAGTTTCTTGTTGCCCTCTCTTTATTTGTTTTGAATATAACTTGAATTTTTGTTTTTTTACGATATATTCAGCAATTATAGTAAATAACTTGAAGGTGTTTGTTTTATGATATAATTCAGCAATGTTAATGACTATCCGCCTAGTGACACTGTTGTCTTGTCTGATGAAGAACTAAAGGTAAACCTTTATCGATGTCTGCTGTTTTTCTTTTTCTTACCTTGTAGATAGTAGATAGTACGTGTTATATTCATATGGTTACTTTTGCGGTCTAATGATTTATTTAGAAATAACAGTGCATATTTAATTGCCATTTTGTAGGGGAAGCCTGTTATCTTAAAGTATGTCAAGTTTCAGAATGTTCGAAGGTATTGTAAATTTTATTCGGCTTGTTTCCTTTTTTTTCGAAGTTTGTATAAAACAAACTGTATAATTGGTGCTATTTGCAAGAAATGTCTAGGACTCAGTTTGTGCAGTGCTGAAATAATCTATGCATACTCTTTATGGAACAGGAGTGAAAAAGGTCAAATATCAATAGAGGGAATGAATGTATTCTCTTCACTAACACAAATACGTGAATACAATGTCTGCAAATATCAGGAATGTTAGGTATCATTTGCAAATTCACTTGAGACCGGGCAATGTTGTCGCAGGATTTTTTTTTCTCTTGTTAAATTTTTTATCCCAACGTGCAATAATTTTAGCAGTGCAACTAGCACCAGTCTAGTTTTTTTTTTCTTTTGTTAAAATTTATCCTAACGTGCAATAATCGGGCAACAATTTTAGTAGTGCAACTAGCACCAGTCTTTCCCAGATTTTGCAAATGAGGACCAATTTGTTAGATAAGTATGATGCAAGATATTCTTCATCTTGTAAATTTACTTAAGCTTAAATGAGCTATCGTCCCACTTTCCTGATTACACTAATTAAGCCAAATTGTGAAATATTTACATTTTAAGTGGACCACTTTGTTTGAATTTACATGGAATGTTCAGGGAGGCATCGCAATTCTTTTTTTTTTTTTGGGTTTTATTATGCTTTAATAGATGGTGTCATCTACCAATAACCCAAAGAATGTTGGGTGTTAGAATTAGATCATATGATAAAACTTCATGTTATTTGGAAATAGCAACTACCTAAAATGCATGTGATTTTATAGACCATCTTATTATATTATACCTTCTTTATTTATTTGAAGATGAACTATGTTGCAGTTTGACTATATTTGTTGAAGACAATCAAGGTGGTGGTGATGTCTCTATAGTTCATAAGATCGCTTTATTTGGAACCACGTAAGTATTCCATTGCTCTTGAAAAAATAATATGAAAAACCGAGTACTATTCTACATTAAGTATCTGGTACTTAATTTTTTGTTCCAAGTATTGCGATGGCAGCCTGCACTTTTGTTGACTTGTTCCAAGCATATATCTCGTACCGAAAGGTACAGAAGCAAGCTGCATTCTAGCAATCAAGTTTTCTTGGGTAACACCAACAAATCACCAATCATTGAATGATAAATTATAACATACTCAGGTTGTGATAGTAGTCAAATTTTAAACCAAAGAAGGGTACTTGCAAATTTGAATCCATCATCTTTCATACAGAAAAGGTAGAGTTCCTTGAATAGATGATGGATGAGTTGATGTAAACATAAGTTTCTTCTGAACCCGTGCAAAACTACAGAATTTGTCTTTATATGGATGCATTGGTGTGGGTCAAAGAGGAATGGAGGTTGTCATTATTTTGTAGGTTTTCTACGGTGTTATGGCATTTCTTTTCCATGTTTTTATCGATGCTGAGGTGGATTGTGTGCTATATTTGCAGAGTGGATACGACAAACATGAAAGACTTGAAGAAGATAGAGGAGCATTGATTAACTATATCATATCAATGAAACTGCAATTTGGTTCATGGCATTTTGCAATTAGTCAACAAATTCATGTGTCATCGTCAAATTGCTATTTTTTTCGCCTTGAATTTTACAGTTCTGGATGTAGCTTTTACTTTTAACAGTTAGCACTTAGAAGCATTTTGCCCCTGGCCATGAAATCCTATTTATGAGACTTTAGGATGCTTATGAGATACTTTCCTTGGCCTTCGGTTTGATATACCTGTAATCATTGTCATTTTTAAAAGGTCACTTAGTTGCTAGTACTACCTATCAGAACATGTACTGTGATTACAAGGTTGCCTGGTTTATTATTTGTTTACGCAATTCCTTTTCCTTCGTTCATAGAAAAGTGCAGTAGAATTAATTTCTTTTCCTTCAGTTATTGTTGTGGCCTTTTATTTCAACATTGAAATTGAAGAATAAACATAAACTTCAAATCTAGAATTTGATAGCATAAGATCAAAGCAAATTAGTCCAAACATAATAATATAATAACTTGCATATTAGGCCACAATGTCTAGCAGTAGGAGCTTACATCGAGTTTTACTCGAAAACAAATTGCTCATGAACAAAGGTACTATTACCTCTTCATTCAAGATTGCTAAATATTTGGAGGAGATACAAGAAAAGATTAATGATGTCTAGATATAAGTCGACAGAGGCAATGACATAATCGTCGTATTCAAACCTCTTTATAATGTTATCAGTGTCATAAATGATGAAGGCACAGAATATAAGTACCGCAATGCCAGCTATAAGTGTTGTGAATGTTTTCCCCAATGGAAAGAAGAACTGCACCAAAAGTTGCTTCATTTTAGTGACCTTAAACTTTCACATAACTGAAACAAAAGTCTAATGCAAAACATGTGTTTACCTGAATAATGCTAAATATCGACAAAGTAATGATTGCTGCAAAGAGGAAAGGACCGAGGAAATTGAAATCTTTGCCTTTCTTAGCTGCCCAGAATGTGTACATAGTAAGTGACAGAAATACCACCACTGTCACACCAGCTGCTTGCAATACCAGCCTCCCTGTCATATAAATAAGTTTATTTAATTTGTGTGTCTTAAAACTAAAAAAAATAACATATATAAAATCCTACTAGACAATTAATTTACTTTTGACAAATTCAAAAAATTCAAACAAATCTTTTTTGTTGGTTCCTGCTAATCACCTTGATAGATTAGGATTTAGGATACATATTATATATACTAGGTTCAATCTGAACTGGCATTTTATAGATCATTACAAGATTTTAATATGACTATTGATTTTGTTAATTATTTATTGATCAGCAATATATTTCCAAATATCATTAAATAATATGTATGTATATCACATTCCGACATGGTAGGTTTACAGGTTTGCACTCAACTTCAGGATATATGTTAAGATGATCAAATTAAATTTCTGGCAATAAACTAACCAGTAACCACTAACAATAAAATTTTCATTTGGTTGAGGGGATTAATAAACTAACCACTAGCAAACATGCACACTAGACCAATCATAATGCTGGTGCACATAGTGAACAGAAGCAGCAGAAAAATATTTAGCGGGTGTCGATCTTTGAGGAAATACATTGCCAGTAAAACTGCACAATTAACATATGATCAGCATAAAAAGCAAAAAAATTAGTATCCACAATTATGGAGATTTCTGAATATTTTCTATGTATCCAGTGCAATATTTTTTCATAGCACAAAAAAAAAAGAATTCATTTGTGTAATATGTATCTTTTTGTATTTTTTTCCACTATTTAACCAGGATTTTCAATCAATCCATCTGCTATATGCATCCTTTTGTAAATATAAATTTCAAAGATAATCATACAATCCAAAAGGACAACTTTACCGATAAATTCCGCAACACAAGCTCCAATCAAAAAACCCATAGTGGCCATTCGATTTGCACGGAAGTAAGCCTGGATAGCGGGCACGAAAACAAACACGGCTGCAACTATAACAGTGATAAGGAGTTGAAATGTCAGGATGGAATATACTTTGCGAATGAAGGCCCACCGCAGTTGTGGGTCTTCTACCATGTTCGGGTACAACCCGCCGCCCGAACTACCTCCGCCTAATTCAATGTCATTGCCATAATGGTTTGACGACTTGCCCATTTTCCCTGAGGGATCAAGGGAACCCGGGCGATTCAGTAAGGGAATTCTAGAGAGAGATGCGGTGGTGGAGATATACTCAGAGCATGCAGGAAGAGAGAGAACTACGCGGGTTTTCTATTGCTGACCAAAATGATGATCTTTTTTCTTTAATGTTTGAGTTGGATTGCTATTTATAGCTTGGTTTTGGTCAATTTTGATGTCAAAGCAGTGCATATAAGAACCACGGGCGTTGTAACTCTACGCATGTAAATCATCCGAAAAATCGACTAATTATATTGGCGGTGCTGTTTTGATTTCATGCAACGCATATATAATAAAGCTAAAATAAAAACAAAAATTGACATAGACCTCAAAAAAATTTGAATCCAATATAATATACATATTATAATCATGTTTTGGTGGTGGAGGCCTTTGCATAGGTGTTAAGCTTAAATTTTTTATATTTTGTTGGTTGACACCTAAATAAATATCATGTAAGAACATTCCGTTGTAATTTATTTGTGTAATTAATTAAATATATCAATTTTTTTATATAGGGACGTCATGTTGATCTCACTGAAAATTGGATAATGATTTTTTTTGTATTAAATAAGAATGTATTTGCGAAGAAAATTTGACATAGACCTCAAAATATACACTATATAATATTTGCATATAGTTCCAATGATACAGAATTATTTTTGCGTTCCACCTCTATTCGTAAAAAAAAATCACGGGACTATATTGAATTAAATACATTTTTTTATTAAACTCATAATATATTTATATCATAACCTACGAAAAACATACATATACGATATATTCGAACTCTTATATAAATTGATAAACTCAGAAAATTCTGAACTTGCATGATCCGAGTTCTATAACGTAACTTGAAAGTATATATATATATACCTGTTACACCGCCCAACACCACCTACTACATCTCTCCTCATAGCTCAACCACACTACGCTTTCCACCCTCTTCCCGTTTCAAAGAATGGAGAGGGCGTTGTTTCCGGTGCTGCTGTACCGGCCACACCATAGCCACCTGTCGCAACCCCCTCAAATGTGGGAAATGTTGGAAGGACGGTCACTCCGGCAACAGGTGTCTGCGACCCAAACCAACTACCTCAACTACTCAAATCATCCCACCAGCCACCCCTTTAGATCAAGCGAACCCATGTTCAATGAGCTCCTTACCGGCTCCTTTCCTTATGAGCCGGCTACCATGCCCCGCAACAGACTGCACCACACTGTTTGCTACATCGAACGGGATGAGGAGTATTTCCAAGAGGTAGCTTACTTGCAGCAACGGGCAGTAGTCATGACATCACCAGAAGACTTCCAGCTAGACTATGTGACGGAGCTGGCGGCCCGAATTGAGCTCGTACAGGAAAAACAAAGTACGGGTCAGTAAACGCTCGGGGTGGAGGTACCTCATCGTCCTGCCAACAGGGCTAGCACCGGCCACCTTCATCAATGCAATACCCAGATCCGTGTGGAGGAAAGAAGTCATCTTCCACACTTGGAACCCTAGATTGGATGCCACGTTTGAGGTACCTTCATACAAGGTGATACTCAACTTGATCGCAGTCCCAGTGGAGTTGAGAAATGAATGGATGATAGCCCGGGCAATGACTACGATTGGGACATACATGGGAACCATCTCACCACAATGCCCGGATAAACCTAATTGGGTGGCTGGTAGTAGTAGCCACTACGAACCTAGACATCCCTCATAACATAACCATGGCGGCCGGAGGTATGAAGGTCAATGTGCCTATCCAAATAATCAAATGGATGGAGATGCCACTATACAAGGATTCCGACATCCCAGCCCCTCCCCCTGCCTTCACTGGACCACCCATCAACTCCACTTAATCCTCCGACGATGAAAGAGTGGCACCTCAGGAAATAGATGATCCGGTCATAATCCCTCACAAGGTGCTGGCGGAGATGTGCAGATCATGAGGACAACCGTTATCTTCTCTGCCTCAGGAGGTCAAGGACTTCTTCAGGTCTCAAGGAATGGACTTGATGGGGGCGGCCGCGGCGAGCCAATGGCAGGGTGCTCCACACCAAACACACCGCATGAGGCCACAATAAATCTGGCAAACGATATGGACAGGGATCAAGTGAGGCAAACAAGCGATATGGACAGGGATCAAGTGAGGCAAACAGATGTGGCGGCTATGTCCTTGAGTGGGGAAACAGACGGGGCTATACCGGAGGGGCACAAGAGATCAGTGGCACTATTCCTAATTTTCCAGCGCAAGTTTTGGAGTCAATCGCATCACCACAGTACCTTCCCCTCACGCCCCTTGACAGTTTGATCACCGCCAATGATTAGAGCCCCTTGACAGTTTGATCACCGCCAATGACTAATTGCCCTGTGACAGTTTGATCACCACCAATGACTAATTAGACGATTAATCAGCCTAAATTTACATTTTTTACGACATTGGTATCACATACTGCTTATGGTCTATACGGTAATCAACCGCACAGATATTGTAAAACCACATTTGATGAAATTTGTACATAGTTAATACAGTAGTTTTCAAACGTATACATATGACCAGCTTATGGTCTATAAATTTCCTTGCAGATACTAGGGTCAATTTAGACATTTTCAACAATTTGGAGAATACCTTCCCAAGTTTAATGCAAGTTCAGGTGTTGACATCAATTCATCTCCAATAATACTTCATAACAGCTTAAATATTCTCAGATCAAGCAACTAGCATATAGTACAAGGACCTATTTACACATCTTTCGAACAAAAGGAAGAAGAAAGTAAATACAGTAATTCATTCCAAAGAATTGCACGTGCTTTCAATTCAAACTCGTCTTTAAATTCATGCAAATTTTCAACTATCAGCTGCCCTGAGCAGTGAGAGAAGCTGAAGGAATAGATTTATAATGTCAAGATAGAGGGATACTGCAGCCCAGATGTATTCATCATATGTGTGGCGCTTGATGATGTTGTCAGTATCATAAATTATGTAGCCCGAGAAAACTAGTGCACCTAGACCGCCATATATCATGACAGAGATCTTGCCCAGAGGGAATAAAATCTATATGAGCAAAAAAAAGAAAGATGGTATCACAAATACAAATTGAAAACAAGCATGGGACATACAACCCACCTTGATAATTGGATTGATCGGTATCCCACCTGCCGGAGTAATTAAATCATGAACTGAGGTGATCCATTTAAATTCCCCTGCAGATTGGGGGAATTTCATGTATACCCCTAAAAAACTTTGAAATTATGTATTTCCCCCTCTAAAATTCATAATATCATATATACCCTTTTATATTTCATAAACTTACAAATTTACCCATTTTATTGTCTTTTCTATTAAAACTTATTTTAAATTTATAAATTACCCATTTTACCCTATATATAGTAAAATAAAAAATTAGAAACAAAATCATGAATTTTAGAATTAAAATTACCGGGCAAGTAGCAAAATAAGTGCATTATTTTTGGTTTACCTGGATGAAGCTGAAAACCAATAGAACTATGACAGCAGAGAAAAGGAAGGGGCCAAGGAAGTTGAAGTCATAGCCCCGTTTAGCAGCCCAGAATGTGTAAAGCGTAAGGCCCACCACCACTGCTGATGTCAGGATTGCTGCTTCTAAAATTATCTTGCCTACATTAATCAATCCAAAATTTCACAAAATGAAGGATTCACTGTATGAACATTTTCTTTTTAGTGAGGCTATGGTACTATGCATAGCACAGATTGGTCCGTACTACACATCAATATTTTTGTTTTTGAAGTCCAAATAGTCGATCTGAACCGTTTAATGTCAGGAGGGAATCAAAACCGATTCATGCGATCAACCCTACCCATGCTGAAGCGCAGGCGGTTCTCTATGGGTTTCGGTGTCTGGCTGAGGTAACTGCAGAAGGCGGGGTCGTGTACTCTGATTCACTTGAGCTGGTCAATGCTTTGTCTTCTGGACTGCCGGTAATACCGGACTGGAGAGCTAGTAGGGAGATTTGGGATGTTTGGAGGCTACAAAGAGAATTCCCATCAGCTCAATTTGAGCATAGATCAAGAGAGGATTCTGGAATCCAAATGGCTCATGACCTGGCAAATGAAAGTAGACTTAGGGGATGGGATTGTCAGGGTGGGGGTTTTTCTAATGCATAGTAATAGTGGAAGTTTGTACAAGGCCTACGGGCCGTAAGGAAAGCAAAAAAAAAAAAAAAAAAAAAAAAAAAAAAAAAAACCGTTTAATGTGATCTCCGTATGAAACTGTACAAGCAGACTAAATTTTACTTTTTTTTTAGAATTTTTTTACTACTTTTTTAGAAAGGTAAAAAATCACTACTTTTGAATGGTCTAGAATTTTTAGATCAAGTGATTTTCTACTTATTTAAAAAAATAGTAAAAAATTCTAAGAAATGTACAATATGATCCACAAGTTCATTTTTATATGATGAACATGTTGAACAATTCAGATCGATTGTTTGGACTTAGAAAATAGAGATATTGATCCATAATACGGATCATTATGCGCTATGCATAGTACCATAGCCTCACTCTTTTCTTTTAACTTTATAAAAAAGGAGTAATAATACTTTTGGTGATGAAACTTGGTTATACTTTTGGTGTTGTTCAGATGCATAGCTAAAATAACTTTCAACAATTTGTAGGAATGCACACTTTTCATCATTTTAAATTATAATAATAGCAAACATATTTCAAACTTAGGTTTGAACTTTTCGTTTATCTCTTTTCTTTTTCTGGACTTGTGTATAATTAGGTTCATTAATGAAATAAGGTGCCATGCATTTTATAGACATAGAGGCTACTAATTGTAAACAAAAATGCACAAAATTAGTACAAGAAGGGATCAACCTGACAATGGTTAATTTGACCATCTTGACAATGGATTTAAATTTTTTTGAATTCAAATAAAATTGAAAATTGAAAAGAAAGTATATAGGTATGTTACTGCACATATATAGATATACTAACAGTCAAATTTCATGCAATTTAATTATTGTTTGATGATGCATCAAGGACAGTTAATTAGGAACCTTTGAAATTTCAATTCACTTGATGTACGGTTAGATATAAATCAAATCTCATCATATTTTATAGACATGATATGTGGATAATATAGATCATGCCTATAATATTGGATTTCAAATTTAACCTTTAATTTTGAAAAATGTAAGATTTTCAAAATGAAGAACTGCAGTGATCCCTCCTCTATTAGTAAAACTCAACCATAAAAGTCAAACCATGCTAATTTATTATACTGACCACAGGTCATCAAATTATGTATTATAACAATCCAAAACTTGACACGGTGTTTCAAGTCATTTTCCATCTTTACCTTTTCAAATTCAATGACATAGCTTGAAGGGTGGGTTTTTTTTTCTTTGGTGGGTGGGGGTGGGAGGGGGGGGGGGGGTTGTTGCTGGTATTTCTATGCAATATATAATCATACTAATATTTAATCATCTATACCATCAACCATCTAACAATCTCTGTTGGCTAGATCTAACTCATAATTACCGACCGAGTTATTATGATATCATCTACTTAATTTTAGCTTAGTTAAATATAGCAGTTGAGAGATAGTAATATCCCAAAGTAATGATAAGTTGATAACTAAACTAAGAAAATGCAATAGTAAATGAAGAATTGTGTACTAACCACTGGTGAATGCACAAGACATTCCCACAGCAAAGCTGATGGAGGCAGTAAATAGTCCCAGCAATACAAAATTAATAGGATGCTTCTGGTGGTAGTAATACAATGGGCATAGTACTGCACAAAAAACAATTAAGATATTATAACAAGAAATCAATTGGAAAAGGAATTAACTGAGAAAAGATTCATCACCATTTAAATTCATTGACATGGTTCCAATTCAGAAATATAGCCTTTGTGTGAATGGCTATAAAAATTTGGTGGATTCATTTTCTCATTTTTGCTTAATTTATTTCTATTAGGCACTTTCTATATGATTTTGGGAATTGTTCCCCTTAAAATCAAATTTTTTGTATAGCACTAGTGATTCATGAACCCCTATGTCCTGTAACTAACTCCTATTCCTAAAGGGATGTTTAATCAAGAAATTAGGAAGGACTGAGATCAGAATTGACCTGGAATTCCAATTCAGAAATTTAACCTCTGCATCAATGGCTACAAAAATTTGGTGGTTTCATTTTTTTTTCGTTTCTGCTTAATTTCTCGTAACGGGGCACTTTCTAATTGAACCCATACTGTAACTATCGCTATTCATTAAATGATGTTAAACCCAATAAATTATGTTGGATAATGATCAGAGTTAACCTAAGTCCCACCTAGGTAGTATCAAAATGAAGAAAACAGCCAATTTCCTCATGAATAAGTAGGAATCAGTAATTTCACAGCTTTTTCCTTCTTAATTTCCAGCGCAACCATATCCAATTCCAATTCTTGAAATTCGAAACAAGTACTTTGCAATAGCGAACTAGATATTCTATACTGGACCCATTTAAGTAAAACAACCCAATTTTTTTTTTTTTAAGGTTGGTGACAATTTGAACCCAATTTTTCTTTACCCAATTAAAAACTTAGATATTATGAAGAGGAGAAATACAGAACTGATGAAGGGAAGAATGAGGAGAACGATATAGAGCGCCAGGCCACTGTTGGAGGAGACGAAGAAGTGAGAGATCGGCTTGACCGTGACCACAACAGCCGCGACGACGGCGGTAAGCGCCAGTTGGACGGTCAAGATGGAGTAGATCTTGCGAATGAAGGCCCAGCGCAACTCGGGGCTCTCCACCATGCCCGGGTACAGCGTCTCGGGCTGCCCGGACTCTATGTCCGTCTGCTTCTCCATTCGCTGGAAGTTGAACATACTTGCCATGAGAAACGAGAGAGAGAGAGAGAGAGACCAGAGATGGGAATTGACGGGAAGAGATGGAAAGGAATCGATGCAAGGGGAAGTTCCAAGGTTATGGAATTTGGACAAAGATTCTAACAGAGTAGTTTTGGCTTTATGCAACGCACGGACAGAGAATCAAACAGCCCCTATATATGGTTCGTCCGCTGCATAAAGTCAAAATTGCTCTGTTAAAATATTTACTCTGATAATTTTCCAAATTGTTTTTTTTTTACGGATGCCTTGGCGACTCAAGACGAGTAAAGATTTTACAGAGCAGTGTTTGCTTCATGCAGTGCACAGACGACAAGAGTCAAAATAATACTTCATATAACTAATGCGCTGCATGAAATAAAATCTACCCTGTTAATATTTTTTACCGACTAGACTCAAGAGTCGAAGCCCCGTTAGCGCAAATATTATATGAGGTTATAAGATTATTATCATTCTTGTGGCGAGTATCCGACGAGGTCAATTTGGGTCCGATGCCCATCCGATCTGCTTTAAGATTCGCGTCCGCAACTTTCGTGTGTACTTAAAATTTGTGCGCACGAATCTTAAAGCAGATCGGACGGTCCCAAAACCCATTGGACCAAATTTGAGTCCGATGGGCATCGGACCCAAGCTGCTCAAGTATCCGACATATGAACGCGCGCCTCGGTAGTCGGTAGGAGATCGTAAAGATTTCAGAAGAGGCACGAAGCAACTTCCACGGTACGAGATTACTTCGGCGGGAAGCCTTCTCTATGACACATTAATTTCGAGTTTGGCTATTTGTAATAGGCCAATTGAAATCCAGGTTCTAACTTATTTTCATATTTTATGATTTTAATATTCAAACAGTAAATCCGAATATTTGAATATATATGATCTTCGTATCAAAATGTACTCGAGACAAATTTTATATTTTTAGAACTTTTAATATTTTATATTAAAAACACAACGATTTTGTACTTATATTAAGAAATAGTGAATTAAAAAAAAAAAAATTTAGTCTCCAAGTACATTTTAATATAAAGATCAGGTCGAACGGTTTGGATCGATAATTTGCTTCAAATCAAAAATATTAACGTGAATAAAGCAACCTCTTTAGTTATTTTAATTATTTTTAAATATATTTATATAAGAGCAAGATTGCGGTAATATACATATTACAAACCATTCATGAAATTTATGTTTTCATTTCTAAAAACAGTCACCATAATTTTACAAAATTTACAAAATGAAAACATCACTTGATCAAAAGATTACGGATAATTTGCAATAATATTTTTATAATTTTATAATTTTAATTCATTCATTTTCATTATTTTTTGACCGCTTAATTTATACAAAATTTATAAATTTATAAATTTTGCATGCAAAAACATTCCTCGTTGATCGATTTCAACAGTTTGTAATTCGTCATTTGAAACAAATCCGATAATTTGGACTTTATAATCTTAATAACTGTGTATTGTATTATTTTGCGATATGTATTAGCATGGCCTCAATCTTTATATGATTGAAAGGCCTTAGCGAAAAATGTCAATCACATTTTGTCATTTCAAAAATCTTACGGAACATGTCTGCATCTCGAACTTTGTTACTTTCGTATTGTGAATGATATTTTAACTAGTTATTAGATTCAAAATATAATACCACACGAAAAAGACCACACTCGATCAAAGGTAGGAAGGTTAATTTTTTTTCGAGAAAAAATATGGGTCAAGCCCACATTTGATTTCATTGATGATGGATAAGCTACAAGAGTTTTGTATGCAAGGAAAAAAAAGCAAATGAAAGTGCTCAAGCAGCTGAGCAAAAAAAAGATAAACAAAGGAAATTGAAAAGAAAAATAGGAGCGTTCAATCAAGAGCATTAAGCAAAAATCTAACAGAGAGAACATATGAAAACTGATTTAGGGAATCAGTGTTCCTGAAAATGTGAAATCCTTTTGATTGACTAGCCCAGCCTTAGCTGAGTCTTCCTCATGGACATCCTTCTTTCAGTAAACCTTCTCATGCGATATCCCCCTCCTCCCTGTACATTGCATTAGTACCAGTACCGGTACCGGTACCGGTACCATTACTGATCCCGTTACTAGTTGGTGGCTGCACAGTTATCTCCTTTTTGTTCGATTTATACCAGCAGTTATCTCCTTTTTGTTCGGTCTACTACCATCCCGCATTTTGGCTTCTGGTAATAATGCATCTGTTGCCTGATTTCTTCCACTAGTTCCTGTACCGACTTGCTTTTGTCCGTGAATATCCTCGCACAGCGTTCCCTCCATGTGATGAACATTGCCACCAGGAGTAGTGCTTTTCTATCCGCCGCAATGCTCGTCAGCATAAGCATTTCAATCGGTTTATGAGCTGCTGTGACGAGATTACCCCCCGCACTTGATATACTGATTTGGTGAATATGCAATCATTGAACAGGTGTCTGACCGATTCTAGCTCCCTTTGGCATAGTGCACATCTGTTTGTCATGGTCCACCCCCTTCGCATCAAATTGTCCACCGTCAGAATCTTGTTCATGATCATCAGCCAACCGAAAATTTTCATTCGCGGTGGAGCTTGTATTTTCCATAGTTTTTCTGTCAAACCAAACATTGCTTCAAGGCAGGAAGGTTAATTATGCTCTAATTTTATCAAACCAAACATTGCTTCAAGTTTGTCCTCTTAAACATTGTTTTTTAAATCCTCCTACTAAAGAGTGTTTGAGCAGTTTGCAAACTAATTAAATTAATGATTAGTGTTCATGGTATATAAATAAAAAAAAAGTTGCCCAACAGACATTTACATACCCAGCGCCATGCAGTCTCGGTTCCACTGACCACTGCAAAATCTCACTGGCACCTTCCAAGCTATTTTGCTGAAACTAGTGGCGAATCCACGTTAAGTGAATGGGGGTCAATTGACCCCCATTCATTTTCAATCTTTTTTGTATTTATACCTTATTTTAATATTATTAAACTAAAATATTATGGATAGTGTGAAATTGACCCCCATTTGTAGTATAAATTTTTTATATGCTTGACCCCCATTCACGTTTGACCCCCATAGTCCGAAAGTCTGGCTCCGCCCCTGGCTGAAACGGAACCAGAAAATCTAGATTGAGAGACTGAAATATAAAATATATAATATGCGGCAGGCAGTTGAAATTTAAACTCAAGTTTTCACAATAACAAAGTGAAACTCTAATTATTAAGCTACAAATACACATTTAGCATATTATAAGAGGACTTATCTATATAAAATTTAAAAAAACAATTAAATGTTAATATAGATGATTAATTTTTTTAAAATTATGAAGATAAAGCACCATAGTTTGGCGGTAGATCTGCACCTGCAAGTTTGTCTGCATTTTCAGGGTGGCTTGAACAAGGAAGACCATGTTTTAAAACAAGTTTGTCTGCATTTTCAGGGTGGCCTGCAAGTTTGCCCGCTATAGTGCCCGAACTGCCCAAGACTTGTTTTTTTTTTTTTTTAAATAATTGGAGGGTCAGAATAGTACTGAGTACATGTTAGCAAGAATGGGAAATTTTGGTTCCTTTACTACATTTTTAGTTTCAATTTCAAACAACTTTGAGCTCTCGATCGTTCCACTGAAACCCAATTTTAAGTTTGATATCCACCGTAAGAACTTGCCTTGACAGTAAATTGAATCTATCATGCTGGACTTCTGATCTATAGGTTGGGCTTAATTATGACGTTCAATTTTCATCCTTCAGGCAAAATAATTTGACAGAGATTCAGAGAATTTAGAAAAAGATTCAAACGTCTGATACAGTTTCAAGTACTTTTATATTAAATTTGTACTATTTAAAAGCTATTTAATTTTATGTATTTTTTTAAAAGTAACTCCACCGTTTATTACAGAAATTCAAATGTTTTCCAGTTGGTAAGCACCAAACATCTGGTATCTATCATATATACATTAATATAAAAGAGCAAAAACAAGTACAAAACATATAGTCTTAGTCACAAATAATAAGCAATAACCAAACAAAGCAAAAAGATACAACTAATGCCAAATCTATCAAAAGCCTTCAAGTGATTGAGAGAAAGGCACCTGCATCTCTGAATTACCTAATTAACGGGTCCAGATCTAGGAATTGGATCTACTTTCTCCCCCACTCTTGTACCAGAAGGATGCAAGTGAGATGATCTGAGTACCTATATATATTTCTTAGTGATTTTGGAGTAGTATTTCTAAAGCAAACATTATTTCTTTCCAATTATATTATTCACATTACTGCACCTCTCTAACTAATTCATTCAACAACCCGTCTTTAAGAGAGATTTGGGCATCAATATACCACAACTCACCAACAACTTGATCACAGTTAAAAGTAAATCTATTTATATGGTAAAAACAATATCATAATAGGTGAATATGTAATCAATAGACTCATTCTGAGTACAGAAATTAAGGGCATATAGGATTACCGGTCCAGCCTCTTTTGAGAACATTGTCTTTAGTAAGTATTCTGTTCCTTTTTACAAACCACAGAAAACTTTTAATTTTAAGAGGGATTCTAAATTTTCAAATATTGTCATATTCTTTGTTGGAGACTCAAAATTTTAACCATGAATAGAACATCGTACTTAGAGAGTAAAATGTCCATAAGAAGCATGGTTCTGAAACTCGAAATCGGAATCGGAATCGGAATCGGATTCTTGACCGTGGAATCGGAATCGGGTGAATCGGCCGGAATCGACCGAGTTGACTTGGTAACTCGGATTTTTTTGGCAGAAGCTTGTTTTGTATCCAAAAAGTAGAAAAAAATTGATAAAAAAATAATTTGTAGAAAAACTATGTTAAGACAAAAACTCAAATAATCCACTAAATATATAATATAATACAAGCATAACAAATAGAATACACTTTTTATTGCCAGAAGCTATGCCGAGCTGGCTGGATCATCTCATCGTCCTCTGTATTAAAATACGAATGGAGATATTGTTGTACAGAGACAAAAAATGAAGACATTAACGTAGTGTCAAATGAAGAATTATTAACATCCTCATATCCAACATATGGATTGTATGTCCTAGAAAATTCTCGATTACCTTGAATTGTAGTTTGGTTGTACTCCATATGCAGATGAGCCTGAATTATATCCCCCACTGAACTCTAAGGTCCCATACATGCCATCATAAGAATTATTATTTCGACGCCTTGCCGTTAGTTCATTGACATCTCTATACCGTCTTTCTGTTTGTTCACTATCTGAGGTAGGGCCCCGTGGTTCCCTTTGCTGGTGGATTGGTTTAGAATCTGTGTTTTGAGTTTCCAGATCTCCTGGATCACTACCACCACTACCATTGTTTGAATTGTTATTACTGCCCTCATCATCAGAGACATCATCTAGCCACTCGTTGTCCCTATCATCAAGGACAACGTCTTCTTCCTCTCTGATATTAAAATATGATTAGAATTAATTAACTATTTGTTTCACAAGTTTTAATGTAATAAAAAGAAATTCCATCACCTGATCCAAGTTTAAAGCGGATCATCTTCATAGAATATTTGATCAAGATCAATTATCTGATTCGAATCATGATCATGTGTTCGTCTCAATTGTCTTTCTCTTAGGCGCATGTTGTAGTTGCAAAATACAAGATGCATGAGCCGGTCCATTTTCAAACGATTTCTTGTTTTTGTATGGATCAAAGCAAATGTGGACCAATTTCTCTCACAATGTGAGGAAGAGACCGTTTGGCTTAAAATTCGAATGGCAATAGGTGCTAAATTTGGACATTCTTCTATTGTGTAGATATTCCACCATTCAGCTGGAGGGCACTATTTTGCTACTGTTAACATTTTCTCGGTAGAGAATGTTCCTAATCTTCTACGATACCGTTCAGCCTGCAAATAAATTTATTCTCATAGTATATAAATATTACAGAATAATAATAGTGAATATTCCATATTAATAAAGTTTGGACAATAGTGATTTACCTCTCTTTCTGCGCTAATTTGTTTGTGCAAATCAGGTTGTAATCTTGCAATGACATTTCTAAGGCCTCTCATTACTTCACTGTTATTTTGAACTGCTTGTGAGAATTGGAATCGCGGATTGAGAAAATATCCTTAAAAGTTAATGATATTAGATAAGTATTAATAAAAAAAATAGCTTGCTATTTTAAATAAATTTTTTACCTGCTGCATGTATATTTCGGTGAAGTGTTTGTTCCCATCTTTTATCAATAATTTTCCACCAAGATTTGCTGCGTCTTGCACCGAGACTCTTTTTAATTTGCTCTTTTGCACGATCAATTGCTTCATATAAAAAACCCATTTCTGCTTTATCATCACAATCAACCATTTGTAACACTTTAACTAGTGGCTGAAATAGTTGAATTGTCTCAGCAACAGAAATCCAATATCTTTCATCAAGCAAGATATTTCTCACATTTTCAGCACCTTCTTTGTTTTCAACTTTCGAACTTGTTCAATCAAATTTGACTTTAAACCCATCTCTACAAGTGCATCCTTAAATGTGAATATGCTCTACAACGTAATGAAATTTGTTGCAAAGCGTGTGATACCGGGCATGAGCAACTCCTGATTGTTGGTAGTTTCATGCATCAAGTTAAGAGCCCACTGATGATTATATATAAAATTCGTAAATTTTTGTGCCTTTTCAACAACATCTTTTATTTCATCAATGTTACCAATATCTTCTAACATGAGATCAATACAGTGGGTGGCACATGGTGTCCAAAATATGTGGCTGTAATTCTCCATGAGAATGCTTCCTGCCTTCTTAAAATTGGCACCATTGTCAGACACCACTTGGACAACACAAGTGGCACCAACTTTTTCAATCACTTCTTCAATCAAACCGCAAATGTAATTTGCACTTTTGTAATTATTCGTCGCATCAACGGATTTCAAAAATACTGTTCCTTCGGTAAAATAAATCAAAAAATTAATAATATTTCTTTTATTATTGGTGGTCCATTCATCACACATTATGGTACAACCAAAATAGTCCTAGTGGCTATGAAAGGTTTTTATGTGGTTTTCAATCTCCTCAACCTCCATTGGTAAATATTTATTATAAATTTCATATGAATTTGGTACACGGACACCAGTTCCACATTCTTGTGTTGGTTCAATTTTTTAAAGTAGACACTATCTGCAACATGTGCAGGGATACTATCGTGAACAAAGAACTTTGTCCACGCTTGACCTAAAAATGTTTTTGCATCTTTTATACCCCTGAGCACAACATTAGAAATTTTGGGTTGTTGACTTGTTTGTTTTGAGTATAAATAATTATCGACTCTAGGTTGCCTATCAGACGGTCCGATCCCTACGTTCAATGGTCTCTTATTACGGCCAAACCCTTCAGGCACAATCATAGAAGCAGAGCGCCCTAACTCCATTGTTGCTCTAGAAGAGCCTTTGCCCTTACGTTGAAATTGTTCAACCCTTTGGGACTCTCTACTTTCTCTTAGCCCTCTATGAAGTTCCGGATTCGATATATCCTCATCCTCATCCGACAAAATTTCAGGGACTCTTGTCAACTCATCTGCTATTAATTCTTCTCGTGCCCTTGTTTTTTTGTTTTCGTAGTTTTTTTCCTCGAATATGTTGATTAAATTGACTTCGAATTTCTGATGGAACTTTAGAACATGCGCTAACATTACCCTTTATCCCACCCAAATGTTCTTTTCCTCTAGAAATTCCACCTGAAATGATTCTATCACACAATTTACATAGCACTTTTTTTTTCCAGCATCAAGTGCTGAGAAATGTTCCCAACCAATATCTTCTGATCTACACGTAGATTTGTCTCTATCAGACATATCTAAATTAAGTAACAAGATATTATAAATTAATTATTATGTCTATTTCAAATTTAATTAATTTTTTTAATATAATCATAATGTCAAATAAAATAATGGAGAACAAAATTAGTAATTAACTTAGATTTGTATACTAATATTTAACTAACAAAAAATATGTACTATTCTAATATTAAATTTATACTTAGAAAATAACATAGAACAAAACAAATTGAACTAAAATCTAATGTGTGATTAAATTACAGAGAACAAAATATGAGTTAAGTACTTACTTGATCTTGTTTATGAATTGATGAATTGATCTTGAATTAAGCTATTGGATGAAAGTGGAGTTTCTGTTACAAGGGTCTTTCTTTCTTTATCTTTTAGGCAATAAATGATAGAGCAGAGCACTCGCTCTAAAACTCGCTACTCTCTTCCCTTCTACTTATGTAGTTAACGGATACACAGTAAGTACTTAACTCATGGATACACAGTAACTTAACTCACTGATACACATATATCAAATAAAAAAAGTAAAGAAAAAACCAAAAAAAGAATCACGGATACACAGTATTTTAACTTCACTTTAGTCAAACTTTTCAAACTTTAAAAAATATTTGTCGAATAGTTCACTTTAGTCAAACTTTTAATCCACAGTATTCATATTATAATAATTTAACTTTAACTTCAAGGATGCACAGTGTACTTCACGTCTTCTCCAAAAAAAGCTTCTTCTCAAAAAAATCGCTTGACTCGGTTTGACCCAGCCTAAAAATCGGCTAACTCAGCCGATTCAAGCACTGTTCATCCGAGTTTTGCTGAAAAACTCTCACAGGCGCGAGACTTGGGTAAAATTGGATCGGTGACGGCCGATATCGAGTTGACTCGGAATCGGTCGATTTTCCAAACCATGATAAGAAGTCCATCTCCAACTTATTCTATCATTAATATTTTGTTATATATTAAATATATGGGACTGGATGACACCAATAAATCAAATGTTGTTATGACTTGCGGAAAAAATTCTTTATGGGATGCACGAGACACAGTTAATAAGAATAATCAATTGACGATTGACAGATTTCGAAAGATGGGAACTTAAAAAAGGTTGGTACACTTGCCATAGATTGAGTGTTGACGCCTCATCGGTTAGCAGATCCCACTTAGAGCCCGGGTTGGATAACTGGGCCAACAGCCGGGAGCACAGCTGCACATGAGATAGTATTATAGTGCTACAGTAATATTTTCCTTCAAATTTGAATCTAACAGTCCATCCCTGCAATAACAAAGTTCTCCATACCAGTATATGGTGTAAATGTTTTTAAAGCAGTTGTTGAATTCAAATATACTAAACTTTTCACCTGAATAGTAATCAACTTAATTAGTGCCATGACAATGAAACACATTTAAGGGATGCAATTGTTGAAGACTAAGATGTTAATTTTGGTTTGTAATAGAGATATACTAAGCACAAGGCGAATGGACCGACTGGCTTTTGACCTAACAGGAAGGTAGGCCCCATTTTTGAACAACAACTCCGTCACCTAGATGAGGACATCACAAGGCAAGAAGTGCTCACGGCTCTAAACCAAATGCCAAAACAAAAGGCCAGTGGCCCCGACGGCCTTCCAACAGAGTTCTATCAGCGATTCTAGGACATCACTGGTGATGATATCATGGAACTAGTGAAAGGTCTTCATGCGAGATCGGTAGATATATCCAACCTTAACAGAGCGGCCATTACCCTAGTGCCTAAAAAATAGGGGCAAATAGAATCACGAATTACAGGCCGATTAGTGTTATCAACATGATCATCTGACTTATTACAAAGGTCCTCTCAAATAGACTACAACTGCAGCTGCAGGCTATCGTTGCAATACCCCGACTTTCATAAAAGGACGATCACTAATAGAATCTTTCCTGGTTTCGCGAGAACTATTAAGTGCTTTGCATAAACACAAGACCCCAGCAGTATTATACAAAGTGGACTTCGAACAGACATTTGATATGGTGGATTGGTGTTTCCTCACCAACCTGCTGATCGAAAAAGGGTTCCCTCCGAGGTGGCTGAGTACCGTATTGGCAATCCTAAAATCTTCTTCTTCAACTATCAAATTTAATGGAGAGACCACAAGTTACCTCAGACATGAGAGGGGATTGAGGCAGGGGGACCAGCTCTCACCACTGCTCTTTATACTGGTTGCGGATACCCTCAATGCATTCATAAACAACTCCAACCTGATAAGGCACACTCCGATTCACACATAAACCAGAGTTATTTAGTATGCGGATGACACTCTCATCATCACGGAAGGCACACCCAACCACACTGAAAATAATCACACTTATGTTAGAAACATACGAGTCACTATCCGGCCTAAAAATCAATTGGGCTAAGAGTAGCTTTGTACCAATATGGGTACCGACTTCGGCAATATCAGCAATACAGGGGATAATCGGTAGTCCGACCTCCCAATTACCAATGAAATATCATGGCCTTCCTCTAACCATAAAAGAACCAAATAAGACAATTTCAGTCGATCATTCTAGCAGTCCACGAAAGGATAGCGAGTTGGAAGTCAAACCTCCTGTCATATGGAGGTCGCTTGCTTCTGGTAAAATCAGTACTGTCGGCACTACCCCTGCACTACGCACATGCATTCAGACTGCCAAAATGCGTAAGTAAACACATAGATAGACTAAGAAGAAGCTTTCTTTGGAAAGGAAATGAGTAGTGTAAGCCTATCAACTACCTAGTAAACTGGGAGAGGATATGTGCCTTGAAACAAGAAGGGGGGGCTGGGAATAATTGATATCTTGGATCAGAATGCGGCTCTACTGGTCAAGTGGATATGGAAACTACGCCACAAAACAAGTGGGCTGTGGGCACAAACCTCCTTCAACTGTATGGTATATCCCACCACTCCGATTTGGGACCACAGGGCTCCTACTTCTTGAAGTCTCTAACGAAGTTTGGCCCCTTTTTTGATGTTCCAGTGGTCACAAACTAGCACACGAACCAACTTATCTAGAAATGGATGGAGGGAGACACCTTCACCACGGCCTCTGCATACAAGATTCTAATAAAAAAAGAGTCAGATGCGCCTTCCACAAAGTGTTGTGGAAGATCAAAATCCTAGTAAAGGTAAAATTTTTATGTTGGCTCCTTATAAATGATAGACTACTAACGAGGGAAGTTCTCACCTCAAGAGGCTGTGTGGTGAGTACGAAATATGTGATGTGCATAGCAAATATGTTAGAATCAAGAGACCATCTATTATGGCACTACACTGCGGCTTGTGCTTTCTGGTGGGGTTTTAAGGCAACAATAAACATGGGGGTCCCGACTACCAATACATCTATTGTTGAAGTATGGTGGGAGCATCGGGCATCCCTGCATGGGCCGGTAAAAAAGAAATGGGACAGCGCATGGGCAATGGGAGTATGGACATTGTGAAAGGAGATGAATCAAAGGATATTCTCATAGGAACGACGATAAGTGCACAGATTAATAGATGAAGCGGCTCAAGAAACACTGCAGTGGGAAACAAATTGTTAAGAGGAGATTTGTGAAAGGAAAAATGGACATGGAGGACCAAGTCCGCTCCTTCACAATATGGTTTAGTGTTTTATTTACTAGTTGAGAAGTGTAGACTGAAGTTGAAACATTTGTAAATAACTTTTTTTATCAATATATTGCAAGCCAGCTACTTGCCAGCTGACATAATTTTTTTTTTTGGTTTGTATTGTTTTGCCTTTTAATTTTGAATATATTGATCAGCTTGCCTTGTTAGACAATACATTTGGAATCATTTAGAGAAATGTCTCTTTTCCCTTTTTTTCTCTTTCTAAATGAAGGATGTGAAATAAAGAAAAAGGATAAAGCAAGAAGCATTCAATTTTTGTCTCACTGCAAGCAAGGAATAAGAGCAATAAGCGAACACTTTTGTATTGTATGTTGGGTTGTGCATTGATCATAATTGTTGCAGTATTTTAAATTTCTCACATTTGTCTGCACCCGATTGATTAAGAAGAGAATAGAACTTATATGGATTCTTGATAAAATGTGAACTAACCAGAATAACTATCTTGCTGAAATCGACATTCCAATCCGACTCGGACCTACTAAAAATTTGTAAAAAAAATGATCTAAACTCGTAATTAATCAAATTCAAAAAATATCTGAACATAAATAAATCTATAAATACTGAATATTCGAACATAAAATAATCTAAACCCAAATGATCCATGATCCAAAAGATGTCCAAACCCATAGCAATCAGACTTAATGGTTCAATTGCCTCCATTATGCCTTCATTTTTAAAATTTTAAATAAATCAAAATTTAAAACTTAAAAGTCAAAATAAAACCGCTGGATATGATCTACATTATTTTATCTATGCACATGTAAAAAATTATGGTATTTCAACTTTGTTTTGGTTGTCATTTAGAGCTTGTAAAAATGTACTAATGTGGATAATTTCTAGACGTTGACTTTTTAACTTATCGATTCACATAAAAACAAAACCGAAACGTAATAATTTTTTATGAGCATATAGAGAAAATAACACAGATCACATTTAATGGTTTTATTATAAAGTTTATGATTTCAATTTTGAGTTATTAACGTTTTAAAAATGGAGGCATTTGAACCCTCCTCTAAATTATAAATTTCTTTATTAGACCCAAAAAATATTTAGATCAAAACTTATGGTACACATACATGCATATGCACTAGACATTTTATTCTTAATCGATCTCTTCAATTTGAGTCCAATACGTATCTATTAAACCCAAAAGTAATCAGAATCTAACTCCATCCAATCCAAATACAACCATATATCACTTATAGTAAGTTTTATAATATTACTTGCTTGCTCATATTGAAGCATGTAAATTAAAACGTGTGTTGTAAGTTGTTTAATTCTGCTCTTTTCTTAATTATGAGTACTCAATATATTCAGTATGTAAACTGTAAAGCAAGATTCAATTAATATGTGAAGTGAGGGGGGCCTGGACCTATGTATGCATATGATATGCTTTATCAAGGCTCGAAATGAAATGGGTTGCTTTAGTAGATTTGAAGCTTGTCTCTCCCAATGCTGACGTCACCAAAGCAACACAATAATCACCCAAATCCATCCAGACTCACAAAATGCATATGTACCACTCATACACAGCTCCCGTCTTTGCCCCCCAAATTAAGTTCATGCATCATCGTAAGTAATTACTTAATCTTAATGCTAATTATCAAGATGTAAATTAATGCATGTACTAGTTCTTGTCTCTGTTGTTTATTTTAAGTTTGTTGCAATTTTTTTCTTTGTTTTACCTTTTAGGGTTCCTGAAATTGATTCATGCTTTCGTTTGGTTTGGAATATCGTCGATCAATTTAATGCAGGTAATAATAAAAAGTTTGTAGGAGATACTTATAAGAAAAGCGGTTTCTCATTCATTTGCTCATCAATTTGTTGTTTTAGTTTTCAAATGTGAAATTATCACTAATGTCATACTGCATGCGTAAATTTTTCTCTTGATCAAACTATTCACATAGTGCGTACATAAATTGCTATTACAAAAAAACTAATAATATGCACTTAAAGGTTGGAACTATTCCTATATAAAACAAGATTGTTAAGACTAACTGGTTGAAAATAAAAATTAATAGGTGAACTTAAAAATGGTTTGCACTTTGCACAAATGTGAAATTAGTAAATTATAATTGAAAGGAAAAATGGGCACGGAGGACCAAGTCCGTTCCTTCACAATATGGCTTAATGTTTTATTTACTAGTTGAGAAGTGTAAACTGAAATTGAAACATTTGCAAATAACTTTTTTTATCAATATATTTTCAATCGGCTACTTACCAGCTGACCTTCAAAATTTTTTTTGGGTTCGTATTGTTTTTGTCTTTTAATTTTGAAAATATTGATCAGCTTGCCTTGTCAGACATTACATTTGTAATCATTCAGAGAATGTCTCTTTTCCCTTTTTTTCTCTTTCCAAATGAAGGATGTGAAATAAAGAAAAAGGATAAAGCAAGAAGCATTCAATTTTTGTCTCAATGCAAGCAAGGAATAAGAGCAATAAGCGAACTCTTTTGTATTGTATGTTGGGTTGTGCATTGATCACAATTGTTGCAGTATTTTAAATTTCTCACATTTGTCTACACCCGATTGATTATCAAAAAGAAGAGAATAGAACTTATATGGATCCTTGATAAAATGTGCACTAACCAGAATAACTATCTTGATGAAATCGACATTCCAATCCAAGTAAACTCTTGAAGCACTCCTATTTTTTATGAAGTATTAAAGACTCACTCAAAAACAAAATTATAACCATTTTATTTCAAGGAGACAACTCTTGAAGCACTTCAACACGCAACGTTCTTTATTCCTGGCCCAAGTAGCTTTCTCTTTTCCTTTTTTTGTAAGGACACAGATATGATAAATCTACTACGTAAATGTGCATTGAACTACATGCTCTCCTTTCTAGTGTCTTCCTTGTAAAAGGGAGCATATATAATATCGCAGACTCTAAATTAATTATTCAAATATGAAAATACGTACACAGACTCTGAATTAATCTTAATGCTAATTAGAAGATGCTAATTAATGCATGTACTAGTTCTTAAATACCCAAAATCTAGTTAAAATGCATTAAATTATGTATCACTTATTTTTTTTGTTTTTTTGTAACACACTCTTTCATTTTTATACATATTTTGCAGAGATATTAATTAACTGATATATAGGCACCGCATTGAGTGAAATAATTATAACTTGGTTGATTTTCGTTAAATAAATGCATGACAAAATAAAGTACATATATATAACAAGATGATACATCTAATAATTAATGACTGATTAATTAATTAAGAAAGTATATATAATGATGCCTCAATTTCAGTATATACTTAATAATCACCATAATTATTTAAAATATGGCCATGCATGCATCTAATTAAAATTGTTGATAACATATTCAGTATATACTTAATAATCACCATAGTTCTTTATCCGTGTCATACGTTAATTGAAATAATCAGAAATAAATCAAATCTAATACTTATCTAAGTCCAAAATTACGAGTACTCAATATATTCAGTATAAAAAATAAGAGGTCTACTAGTCATTTTGAAATTGATTTTACAAAATTATATTATATATAATAATTAAGTTGTACTTTTTTAATCAAATGTTATAATTTGGATGATGGTAATTAATTAAGAGACTATATATATTGATATCTTAATTTGTTCTACACTTGAATAAAATTTAAAAAGAATATATATATATCCTGTTTACTCCTATTTTTTATGAAGTATTAAAGATTCACTCAAAAACAAAATTATAACCATTTTATGTCAAGGAGACAACTCTTGAAGCACTTCAACACGCAAGGTTCTTTATTCCTGGCCCAAGTAGCTTTCTCTTTTCCTTTTTTGTAAGGACACAGATATGATAAATCTGCTACGTAAATGAGCATTGAACTACATGCTCTCCTTGCTAGTGTCTTCCTTATAAAAGGGAGCATATATAATATCGCTAGTACTCTCTACCTACCTATCAATTGAGTCACATACAACTTAATTAAACTCTGATTAATACAAACAAGAGAGCGAGTAATAACATTATGTCCTTATCTAGTGTTGAACCCCCACAGATCATCCCAGAACCTAATTCTGATGACGTCTTATTGTACAATCCGAGAAAGCATCTCTTCAAAGCAGCCATGAATCGCGAATGGAAAACAGTGTGCGATCTCTACCGTAAAGACGAAAAAGTCCAAGGCGAGCATATTACACGTGCCAATGACACCTTACTTCATGTTGCAATTTCTGGTGCCACGGAAAAAATAATTTTAGATCTCCTCGTTATCGTTGAAAAAAACAAAGTTATTACTACTTTACACCTAAGAGAAAAAAAAACAATATGCTATATATAATAGCTATATACCAGTTGGTACCATATACGGCTATATATGTGATGTATCATTTAAAAATTCTGCCTTTTTAATATCAGGCAAACCCTTTGGTTTACTAATATACATGTCATATTTGTACGGTTTGATGATTCCTTTTTAAGTTGCCGAACTTAAAAATCTTAGTTTCTAATTACCCAATTACCTAGTTTCAAATAGCTAGGTACCAAGTTAAAAAGTTGCAGAAAAGAATTTGAAATAATATATGTAATTAATTAATTAATTAATTAATGCTTTAACATATAAATAATGAACCGAGGCTCGTGATGTTTATGGATTTTCATATGGAATTTAAATGTTTTGCCTATAGCTTTCAAATAGAAACTATATGTAGAGTCCCCGGTACTCAATAATAAACTTTGTATAGGCAGTTTGAGAAGATTAAATACTAAATAAGAGAAATTAAATGTAAAACGAGCCCTTTCTAAGCATATGTAAATTTAGAGCAGGATCCTTCAAATGTATCATGTTATATTACCAATGTAACCAGGAAACATATTCATTCATGGCGAAATAAATATTATTTTCCTTTTGCTATAAAGTGATGAATTTTAAACAAGGAGGCAATTAGGGGTATCTATGGGTACGATACGGGTAGGGTGGAAGCATTTTACTCATTAAGAATTGATCTTACACATACCCTACATTTACCCATTAAGTTACCCATTAAGATTTAATCTTACCCTACCCTACCTTTACATGTTAAAATTATCAGGTAACAAAACGGTAACAGGTGAATAACGAATAATGCTAATATAATCAGGGGCGGAGCCAGACTTTCAAGTTATGGGGGTCAATCATATAAACAAAATTTGCTGCAAATGGGGGTCAATTTAAAAACACGAATATCTCTTCGGACAAATTCAATTATTTAACTAAATAACAAAACATGTAAATAACAAAAGTACATAACTAATTATTAGGCGGAAGGTTATAACACACTTCGTGAGTCCCTACTAATTACAGATAATTATAAACTTAATTATTAGGAAGATATATGATTAAAATAATAATTTATGAAGAGGGTCCTAAAAGTTTTTCGGAAAAAATAAAAAACTGGAAGTCGGAATTCTCTGTATTGCTTAGGAAAAAGTGTATATATTGTAATAGTCATTTAGTTTTTTGTTGGAAAATTCAAAAGTTATATTAGGTCAATATATACATCATTTGTATGTGTAAGAAAGAAAATGATAGTTTTAGTGAGAAATTTCAGAATTTTGTATTGAACATGTCTCTCTATACTTCACTATAATATATTATATTTCTATCAATTACAAGGGTTATTTATGTTCATATATCCAGTTTGAGAGGATACTGACAGAATCGAAACTTGACACAGCAGTGTTCTCGAGATTTATGAAAAATAAAGGACAATTGACCTTGACATGCTTCTTTCTTATAAGGAAGTTAAATATGATTAATTTAATCCATAATCATGTTGCCCATAATTGAATTTCCATTTTGAGTTCTAAGAATATTTGATGCACTAACCACAGAGATGCGCAAAATCTTGAACTTACAAAACAAAGCTGGGGATACCCCACTTCATCTGGCGGCAGCTCTCGGACTTGAGAAGGTTTGCAGAAAGATGACAACAATGTGTCCAGACATGGTAACCAGTGCACGTAACAACCTTCAGGAGACTCCGCTCTTTTTGGCAGTGCGTCATGGAAAGAAGAATACCTTCTTTGTGCTTGAGACTGCCATCCATAAGGAACAAAAAATGAAAATTGATGAAGTTGACAGCTTATCCGAGAGAGATATCACTCATTGCAGGAGAGAAGATGGTAACAATATTCTTCACCACGCCATCAAAGGAGAACAATTTGGTATGCACTTACAGCAAAAAAAGAAAAGTAAAATAAAAAGTTAGCCATAATTAATATAACCATTCAAATTTATTGACTGTAGATTTGGCATATGAGATCATTTGCCTATATCCAAAGTTGGCGTGCATGAACTATGTCAATTCAAACGGAGAAACTGCACTTCACACCCTGGCCAACAAGCCCTCTGTTTTCAAGAGTGGAGCTCGCTTTGGCTTATATGATACAATTATATATCACTGTACTCACCACCCCACCCCACCCCCCTCCATAATAATAATTGCTATACTTTACAATGAAACTACTTTTTTCCATTTTCAATGAGTCAAATCTAATTGTTAATAGCGAGTTTAATAATAATAATAATAATATTTGCTATGTGGTGCTGCTTTAATATTTGTCTTCAGAATGTTTGATGCTTTGCTTGTAGGTACAATTACAGAGCCACTCACTTTTCAGTTTGTTGATTTCTTGGAGAATGAAAAAAATAATATGGAAAGCATGTCAGACATTCAGGCAGATGAAAAGAAACTACTGCCGCCGACATACACAGTTTGTATTGACATATTTTCTTTGATGAAGGATTCCGTCAAAGGCATATATAATACTGTCGGTATGAGGAAAAGAAACTCAATAGAATTTACCAAAATAAGAACATAACTGTTTATATAAATCATTTCTTGTCTCTGCTCAACAGTAAGGCTATCGTAATATGCATATTACACAATGGCATTTGCTATGGAATCATATCTTCATTTTTAAAGTTCAAACAGTTGATCCAAACAATTAAATATGATCTTCATATGAAAATGTACATGCAGATCAAATTTAATTTTTTTTTATTTTGTCTACTATTTTTTTATAGGTACAAAATCAATTGATTTGAACATTCAGGACCATCCAAAAGCAGTGTAATCTACCTTTTAAAAAAATTATAAAATTTGGTCTGCTCATATGGAGATCATGTATATAACAGTTCAGAGTGACTGTTTAAAATTTAAAAATAAAAATATGTATCCATAGCAGAGTCAATCCGTAATATGCATGTTACCATAGCCTCAATCACTAAACTTTCATGTGGTGCTGCAGCTTCTAGCTTAAAAACTGGTGTCTGTAAGGCTTGCTGCGCTGATGAAGAAAACCAATGTATGGTAAAGAAACCTTCATGATAATACCAATCAGTTTTTCATTGTTAGAATTTCTAATAAATCTTGGCTAGAATTCTAAGGTTAATTAAGAGAATTGTTTGTCTATAGACTGATATATATACTTTTGTCAATTAAGTCTTCTATAGGACTGATATGTTGTTAATAAGGATCAGAATCATCGATAATTTCTTTCTGTTGAGTTAAGGATTAGTTTCAGCAGTATGTCATGCAGATTTCTAAAAGCATAAAATGATTCATTAAGGACTCAAACAATTATGCAGGACGAAATTGAATTGCGGAAAAATGATAACATAATAAGCTAATTTTAATGAAATCTTACTTATGTTCATTAATTTTTATCATTTCCCTTCATTTTACGCTGCATTGAAGCTGGAGCAAAAAAGAAAGATGAAGATAAGCCACCTAAAAATAAGAAACCGAAAAGGCGGATCCCACCGAACTATGATATCATGATTTTCTTTTTCAAGATTATCGTGAAGCTCCTATTAGTTGTTCTTGGTATAGGTATGTGCATCTATGTATTGCATAATTTCTTCAAGAAAATGTCAAGTTACTCTTCGACACCAATTAACTGCTGTAATTAAGTTCTTGGGATAGATACCCTGATTAAAAAGATAATTTAATAAAAAAGCACGCTCCTTCCATTTAAAATAGGAATAAGATGAACTAGTTGTTCTTATATATATAGGTATATGAGGAAGTAACTAATTATAATCTCAATATGCACAGTTCATTTTTAATTTCTAGATGAAGTAATTGATCGTTCTTTCCAAAGCAATTCTTACAAATCCTAGAATTGCAATTTTTGCAGCTGATAAAGACAATGTATTCATATTCGATACTTGCTTACAATTATTTGGTTTAGGATGATGTACAAACTTCATTTAGACAATAGAAAACAAGTCTTTAGAAATAGAGGAAAGAATCAATGTATAACATAATACCAACTATAATATCCCACTGTATGGCGAAAGAAAGAAAGAAAGGAGTATGATTCTGGATATAGCTCGGAACAATTAATTAATTAGATTCTATTGAAGTGTAAAAGAAAAGTTGCCAGTTATTATATAGACCTAATTTTGCTCAGCTGTTTACACTATTAATTTAGTATACAACTCCGTGAATAACATCCTAAAGGGTTATGGAGATTGCAAACAATTGCAAAACTTAAACAAAAGCACAGAAATGCACTGACCATCATGAAGGAACTGGTGGATCGTTCAACACTCTGGGAGTACGAGGAAGCCAGTGGTGGACAGCAACCAGCTGTGTCTGCATTACCATCTGATATTGGATCAAAATCCCCTCCACCAGTAGGAACTACTGATCTGGGCTTACAAGAAAATACACCAAACCAAAGTGAAGGTATGTTGACTAGAAAAGATAAATTTTCTTGATTCACGTTTAAGGAAGTTTTGTATCTTGTATTGCCGTGAATAAATCAGAGTGTAGTTTATTCCCTTATGTTAATTGGCCTGCATCTATGAGAAAATAAATATAATAATTAAATACATGTACTATTCAATCTACAAAATCAGCACTATGAAAGTATGAAGTATGACAATTATTTTATTCTCTTGGAAAAAATTGAGCAACTAACTCGTCTTCGTCATTCAATTAATTATAGAAGACTCGTTACATTTCCTTAATCAGACTAATGACATCTTGTATTTTGCGATGCTGTCATATACTTTTAACGAATACAGGTGAAACCGTCCTGATGAAAGGCATAGACATGCTGAAAAAATTCTTGGAGAAAGGTTCTCAAAAAATTGTCGAAGAGAAGGAATCAACGAATAGACCTGATACTGGTATGTTCCTTAATTTTGTAATAGTCAAGCTTAACAGTTAACACAACATTAGTGAAATAAAATATATTCAGCTCATACTACATTTCTCTCTTCTCTAGGCTTCTAACACAAATTTCACAATAATGAATAAGCTAAGTTTTCAGTTCCAGCAGTACTTGCCCAAAAACACCCAATCAGGCACCTTGCTACTAAGATACTACTATGGCCATGCAATGTACCAACATGAGAAATCGAAACATTGCTACACGTTTTGTTAACATACATTACTTGTCCACATGTGGTTCAGCAAGCCCTGTTTTGGTAGCTGCAAAGAGGGGAATAACAGAGATGGTGAAAAGAATCCTTAAGAAGTATCCAGTGGCAGTCATGGACAAAGACAAGGATAAGAAAAATATTGTTTTATTGGCAGTGGAGCACCGACAAGTCCATGTGTACACGTACATGCTGCGTGTTCAAACTATGGAGAGTGTATTTCGGCAAGTAGATAAAGATGAAAATAGTGCTCTACATCTCGCAGCCATGCTCAGCCATAACCGGCCGTGGAGCATCCCTGGAGCCGCACTTCAGATGCAATGGGAGAGCAAGTGGTACAAGGTGATCTCTCTCTCTCTCTCTTCTCTCTAAAAAATGTAATAAACTAAAATAAAAACTGAACATATGTAATATGGCGGTGTGCAGTTCGTGCAAAGTAAGAACCTTGAAATATTCTCAAGAATCAACAAGGATGGAAAGACGGCAGAGGAGGTGTTCATAGAGAGTCATGATGCATTGGTTAAAGACGGAAGCACTTGGCTGACAAATACTTCCCAGTCTTGCTCTGTAGTAGCTGCTCTCGTCGCTACGGTGGCCTTTGCATCTGCAACCACAGTTCCAGGAGGTGTAGACCAGAGTTCTGGGTTTCCAGTCCTCAGTAGAAGACCAGCTTTTCAGCTGTTTGCCATCTCATCCCTTGTCGCTCTTTGCTTCTCTGTTACATCTCTTGTCATGTTCCTCGCAATACTTACCTCCCGTTACCAGGTTACAAAAACCCTTATCTTAATTAGAATTTCTTCCTTTTGACATTTCAACATTGGAAACTGAAATTCTCATTCATTTACTGATCAGGTAAGAGATTTCAATAGGGGACTTCCCGTGAAGCTTATCCTGGGGCTGACCTCCCTCTTCATGGGAATTGCCTCTATGCTTGTCGCATTCTGTGCTGGAGACTTTTTTGTTGTTGAAAACAAGCTCAAATTTGCTGTGTACCCCATATACGCTGTCATGTGCTTTCCTGTCACTTTCTTTGCTGGTGCACAATTTCCATTATACATTGACCTCATCAAAGCAACTATAAAGAAAGTTCCGGAGCGCACTGAGAAGATGCATGTGTAGTTGTGTACTAGGTAGCTTCACAATAATATGCTCGGCATAATTAATGGAACTCGTTTTATGTTTTATTAACTTATAATAATTCAAGACTAAGAATTTTGATTTTTAAGTGATGTTAGTTTGATCGTGTTGGTTGCACAAAGAATAATAACTACAGGATTTTTTGTCTCTGTTGTTTATTTTAAGTTTGTTGCAATTTTTTTTTCTTTGTTTTAGCTTTTAGGGTTCCTGAAATTGCTTCATGCTTTCGTTTAGTTTGGAATATGGTCGATCAATTTAATGCAGGTAATAATAAAAAGTTCGTAGGAGATACTTATAAGGAAAGTGATTTCTGAAAGCATTTGTATAAAACACTAGTACAAAAAATCCCTTCACTGACCCTCAATCACTGACTATTTTAATTAAATAACAGTTAGTGTTGAGCAGTTCATCAACACTGGCTGTTTTTTTAAGGAAAGCGTCAGTATTACTCATACCCTACACCGACACTTTAATTAAATAACAGTCAGTGTTGAGCAGTTCACCAACACTGACTGTTTTTTAAGGGAAGTGTCAGTGTTGCTCATACCCTACACCGACCCTTTTATTAATAAAACCGTCAGTGTTGAGCAATTCACCAACACTGACTATTTTTTTATGGAAGTGTCAGTGTTGCTCGTACCCTACACCGACTATTTTTTCAATTTAACAGTCAGTGTTGCTCTCTGTTGTGTAAAAAAATAAATTAATTTCACTTGTATATTTAAAATAAATTGTTAGGGATATATAACTATTTGAGAATAATAATTTATGCATTGTGTATATTTTGTATGATACTTAATAATTAAGTTTATTTGTTTAAATTGAATTTACAGATGCAATAAGTATCTTATCGTTGTAATTCAAAATAGGATTGAAATTATATATGGTAAGATGTTCGTTGTAGATGCAATAAGTTTGTTAATGATGGAATGGAAACCCTAATACAACGTAAATTACTATTTAATTGTTTCATCGAAAAATTGCAATGCTTGTTTATTAGAATGAACATATTCTATTTAATAAGTATGGTTAGTAATTTACGTGATTAGTGAAATTTAGGCAATTAACATTAAATTTTGACTTTAATTTTAGAAAAATATTTTGTAATGAAAATTATATTAGTAATATTATGCAATAATTAATGTTATAACATGTTTATTGCTTAATTAAATGATTTTGACACATTAAATTGTATAGCATTACATGCATGTTGCATATATGACTTACATCTTCTATGCATGAAAATGAAACATAAACTCTTGTTTCATGAGTTAATGAAGACGCACGGAAATATGTCGTCTGTGGGTCGATCAGAACCATTTAAATTAAAGAGCACTGCATTTATTGTCTTGTATCCAAGTTTGATCAAAATTTGTTTTTAATTACCCATCCATCTAGTTAACCGAAAATTGAAGCATCGTATGGCTATAAACACTTCGTGTTGGATCGAAGCTCATACATAATAAAACTTCCGTACTTTTATGTTGGTTACATTTAGTGTTCTCCCTTGATCATTTTATAAAAGATTTGGAATGATTTCATCGACCGTTGATTTCCCGCGTGAAAATGAACAGTCTGATCCCAAACTACCTTTTATGCTAATTTTATTGTCAATTTTTTTGTAATTTTTTATTCATTGACTGTTTTTATTCCAGAACGGTCAGTGTTGATACTTTTACTGACTGATTTTATGTTGGAACCGTCAGTGTTGATATACTACAGTGACTGTTTTTAATTAGTAACCGTCAGTATTGACGTCCTATACTGACCGTTTTTATTTCAGAACCATCAGTGTTGATTTACAATACTGATTGTTTTTTTTTTGACACGAAATCAACAAGAAATCAACAAACAGAAAAAAAAAAAAAACACAGGCACTCCCTGTAATCTCCCTTCCCTCCCTTCTTTTATTGAATGAATTTCTGTGTTACATTTTTCTTCAATACAATGCTCTCTAAAATAGCAGAGACAGAACCGAAAATAGGAAACATAATCTTTTTCATTATTACATAATTTCTTTCCTATCTTTAGACAAACCAAATAGAGCAACGAATAACCAGCTATGCGCATCCAGCTGTTTCCTAACTTGCATGCGTCAATACTCCCCCTCAAGTTGGTGCATAGATATCCGTCATGCCCAACTTGCCAAGCGAGTCATGAAAAATTGCACTTGAAACTCCCTTGGTTAAAATATCAGCTATTTGATCACCAGTTCGCACAAATGGAAGGGAGATGGTATTCTCTTCTAGATTTTGTCGAATGAAGTGTCTGTTCACTTCTATGTGCTTTGTACGGTCATGTTGTACCGGATTCTGAGATATGGCAATTGCCGCCTTGTTGTCACAAAAGAGCCTCATTCCATCACTTGGATCAAAACCGAGTTCACTTAGGATTCTCCTTAACCAAATTAGCTCCTGTAACCCTTTAGTGATACCAATAAACTCAGCTTCGGCACTAGAAAGGGCTACCACCTTTTGCTTTTTACTTCTCCAAGTTACCAAATTACCTCCAACGAAGGTAAAATATCCAGAAGTAGATTTTCGATCTGTGATGTCTCCTGCCCAGTCCGAATCCGTATACCCTTCCACTCTTAGGTGTCCATTTTTCTTGAAGAAAATCCCTCTACCTGGAGCACCTTTTAGGTACCTGAGAATTCTAAACACGGCTTCCATATGCTGCTCACTTGGAGCATGCATAAACTGACTTACTAAACTCACAGCATATGCTATATCTGGTCTAGTATGAGACAAGTAAATGAGCTTACCCACCAATCGCTGGTATCTCTCTTTATTGGCCGGTTCTTGAGTCGGGAACTCACCTAATTTAAGGTTTTGGACAACAGGGGTATCAACTGGTTTGCAGTCAAGCATTCCAGTTTCAGTTAGCAAATCTAGTACATACTTCCGTTGGGACAAAGATATACCTTGCTTGGACCTTACCACTTCAATGCCGAGAAAATATTTTAGTCCACCTAAGTCCTTCATTTCAAAATCTTTGGAGAGTCTCTTCTTCAGACTTTCAATCTCATCTAGATCATCACCTGTGATTATCATATCGTCTACATAAATAATTAAGACAGCTATCTTTTCATGTCCCTTCCTGTAAAACAAAGTATGGTCAGAATCACTTTGAGAATACCCATATTTTCTCATAGCACTACAGAATTTTCCAAGCCATGCTATGGGAGATTGTTTTAACCCATATAGTGCTTTTTCCAATTTGCAAACCAACTGTTGAGACCCTGAATGATTGTACCCGGGTGGAATCTCCATATAAATCTCCTCTTCAAGATCACCGTGAAGAAAAGCATTCTTTACATCGAACTGATGCAAAGGCCAATCAAGGTTAGCTGCACGAGATAATAGAATTCTAATGGTATTCAACTTAGCAACTGGTGAGAAGGTTTCCTGATAATCAATACCATATGTTTGTGTAAACCCTCTAGCAACTAGTCTAGTTTTATACCGGTCAACCAACCCATTTGGACCATACTTTACAGTAAATACCCACTTACAGCCTACCGTTTTTCTTCCCTTTGGCAAACTTACCAACCGCCATGTGTGATTTTTCTCCAATGCCTCCATTTCAATCCTCATAGCATCCAGCCACTTGGGATCACTCATTGCTTCTTCAAGTTTTTCCGGAACCCGAACAGAAGCAAGAGTAGCGTCAAACTCCTTCAAAGGATTGGGCAAGTGTTCTGTTGCTACAAACTTACTAATTGCGTAATTTCCTCCACTGTCTTCATCCGATCTGAACCGCTTAGGAGGTTTGCCCCTGTTATATCTGTCAGGTAGTCTGTAACCTGTGTTAGAATTATTAGAATTAAAATTCTCAGAATTTGAAACTTGTACCTCATTCTCAGGAGATTGGCCCAGCTGTGGTAGAGGAGACTGTATCAATTGCCTTTGCTCATTTTCTGGATCCATGCTAAGTTCAATCCACCAATTAATGTCCCTTTCAGACTCAGCCCGAGATGGGCTCACTGCAGGTGGATTCGGGCCAGCATTAGCTGGGTTCGGGTCAGGGCCAGCATCTGGATTCGGACCAGCAGTGGCTGGGTTCGGATCCAAGTTCGGATCAGCAACAACAACAGTTTGGTTCTGGTCTGAGTTCGGGTCAGAAGTTTGGCATTGACCCGGGTTTACAGAAGTTTGGTTCAGGTTTACAGAAGTTTGGTTCGGTTTTACAGCAGCACCTCCTATACTAACATTCTCATATGGACCCAATTGATGCCAATTTTCATTCTCAACTAAATTCTCCCCCTGAGAATGAATTGTATCCTTTCTAAAAAAACTTTCCGTTTCAATAAAGGTGACATCCATGGTAACAAACAATTTTTTAGAAATGGGATTGAGACATTTATAGCCCTTCTGGTTTTGACCATATCCGAGAAATACGCATCTTTCTGCGCATGGTTCTAGTTTAGACCGTTGATGCTTTTGTATATGAACAAATGCAACACACCCAAATACTTTTGGTGGGAGGTTAAGAGTTGAAGGTAGCGATACGTATGAAGAAAGTACTTGAAGTGGAGTTTGAAAATTTAGTACATTGGATGGCATACGATTAATTAGGTACACTGCAGCAGCAACTGCATGATCCCAATAGGTTTGTGGAACAGTATTCTCAAGTAACATAGACCGGGCTGTTTCTAAAACATGTCTGTTTTTTCGTTCAGCTACTCCGTTTTGTTGTGGAGTACCGACACAACTTGTTTCATGAATTATACCTTTAGAGTTAAGAAATTCTCGAAGTATGCTATTCACAAACTCACCTCCATTGTCACTCCTCAGAATTTTAATGTTTTTATCAAATTGATTTTGCACCATGTTAAAAAAAGATTTAAAGACATGTGTCACCTCATCCTTTCTTTTAAGAACATATAACCAAGTCATCCTGGTACAATCATCAATAAATAATACAAACCATCTATTTCCAACAGATGAATTAACCGGGGACGGACCCCAAACATCAGAATGAACCAAATCAAAAGGAGTTGTTCTCTTATTCAAACTACTCGGAAAAGACACCCGATGACTTTTGGCTTTAATACAGGTTTCACAATCAAATTTTTCATTCTCACAACCAGAAAATAAACTTGGATAAAGTTTTCTTAAATACCCAAAAGATGGATGTCCTAGTCTCTTATGCCACATCCAGATATGAGAGATCCGATTTGCTGAAGAACCTTTAGAAAAATGAGCCTTTCCAGTCACCATGTCGTCCAAATGATACAGTCTTCCTCTTCTAGTACCACGACCAATAATCTCCTTTGTGAGAAGATCCTGAAATATACAAAACTAAGGATACATGAGAACAGCGCAATTTAGTTCCTCACAAATCTGACCAACAGACAATAATTTAGTTGATAGAGGGCACAAGTAAAGTATTTGATAAAGTGAGAGAAGGTGAGCACTGAACATCTCCGGCACCCATCACAGGATATGTTTCTCCATTGGCATTGACTATCATTGTTCTCCTTGGTGAGGAACTCTTTACTAGATCCTTTTCTGAGTAGGTCATATGATCGGTTGCCCCTGAATCGATTATCCAGTCAAACTTATCAGTATGGTAATTATTAGAAACAAGAAAACTTTTACCTTCCATCAGTTCATTGTTCTCAACTGGTGGTAAAACAGAGTAGCCACCCCTTGAAACCGAAGCTGCAACTGCTTGAGTCGGTTCAGCAATACTCGGCCCAGCAGGAGCACCTGACTCAACAGGAGCTGCAGCTGAAGCACCTGCAACCATTTGCGCCTCACCCCTGTATTGCAGTTTTTTCCTTCGATCTTTCCAATCCGGTGGGTAGCCAATTAACTTGAAACACTTATCTCTAGTATGTTTTGGGTTATGACAGTAAGTGCACCCAACAGCCAGACCCGAGTTTGGTTTGAAATCGGGTTTGTTCATGACTAAGGTTCGGTCTCTTGCCAGCATAACCATAGAAGGTTCAGTTCCCTCCCCTTTGTGTAACATTATTGACTGACGGTTTTCTTCTCTACGAACCAATGCAAAAGCTTGCTCTATTGTGGGAAAAGGTTTTTGCTGTAAGACCATTGCCCGGATAGAATCCAACCGGTCATCTAGACCATCCAGGAAGGTTAATACACGGTCCTCTTGAACGAGAGAATTGTGTTTTTCAATATCAACTGGAGAGGTCATAGGGTTTGACCTACGGACATCTAACTCCTTCCATAACCCCTGTAATTGGGTATAATAACCTTCAACTGGACCACCGGCTTGTTTGACTCGGTTAACCCTTCTTTTCAGTTCAAAGTATTGGGTTAGATCATCTCCATAAAAAAAAGTTGTTCTTACCGAGTCCCAAACTTCTTTGGCCGTAGAGAAAGGAAGAAAGTTACCTACCAAGGAGGGATCCATGGATTCGATCATGTAATCTTTAACCCGTGAGTCTTCCATTTGCCACTTGTGGTAACTTCTATCAGCTTGTAGCGGTTTGAGAGTCGAACCATCGATGTAGCCAAGTTTACCCTTCCCTGACAACTTCATTTTCAGCATCTGCGACCAAAGGTTGAAATTCTTCCCATCAAGTTTGATCACCATAGCGGAACTGAGCCCATCTGGAGTAGAATCACCCGTCTTGTGTTGGAATAGTTGTGACAAGGTGGCTGTTAAACTCTCTAAAATGAGAACCGCCTCAGATTTTTCTGTTTTTTCAGAACTTCCGTCATTTTCAGACATTTTCTCTCAAGGACAGAAAACCAGGAACAATAGGGAACTATAGAGAAACAGGGACCCGATTTGGCTAACAAATGCTCAAAATTGTGACCCGTGCTCTGATACCATGACACGAAATCAACAAGAAATCAACAAACACAAAAAAAAAAAAAAAAAAAAACACAGGCACTCCCTGTAATCTCCCTTCCCTCCCTTCTTTTATTAAATGAATTTCTGTGTTACATTTTTCTTCAATACAATGCTCTCTAAAATAGCAGAGACAGAACCGAAAATAGGAAACATAATCTTTTTCATTATTACATAATTTCTTTCCTATCTTTAGACAAACCAAATAGAGCAACGAATAACCAGCTATGCGCATCCAGCTGTTTCCTAACTTGCATGCGTCAATATTTTTTTTCGGAGCCGTCAGTGTTTCTTCATTTACTGACTGTTTTTTGTTTAATTTTCAGAACCATCAGCAATATTTCATTTCCCTTGTAAACAATATACCCTTCTTTTCCCGCGGTATTCATGGCTGCCAAGTTTTATCAGAAACAAAAAATAAACGAAAGAAAGCAGCGCCCTAGCTCCCAAATCAGTATCTAGCCCCGCGTGTGTCTCTCCGCTTCCGCTTCGCTCAGTGTCTCTCTCTGCCTCCGCTCTGCTCAGTGTCTCCCTCCGCCTCCGCTCCGCTCAGCCTCGGCCCACTTTCCAACCTGCCTCGTCCTGCTCAGCCGCACCCCGCTCAGCCGATCCCCAGTCAACCGTACCATTTTTTAACCTCGAAGTATGGTTTCATCCGAATTTAGTATCTACAAGTTAGAATTTAGTGCCACTTTCAACTCGGTTGTAAACCTGTTACTTGGTGCGCACGACTAGATATTTCAGTACCAGTTTCAACTTAGGCACAGAACTGGTACAGTACAGTACCAGTTTCAACTGGCGCACAGAACTGGTTCTGTTGTTGCTCTATATCAAATAGTTTGTTTAAATGCTCTTGAAATTTGTTTTTGTTTCTTTCTAGTTTGGTAACTATCTTCTTCTGTAGGATAGGATATAGTGCCGTTCATTGAAAATTTTAAAATTACAGATAATTTTTGTGTAATGATCCCATGCCAAGCTGGAAGTATCATTTGCACAGCCAGCACAACAGGTTAGTTGCATTTCAACAGTCAGTGAAAGGGTTTTTTGTATTAGTCGAACTTGTTTAAATTTATTAATTGTCTCATTCCATGATTGGGTTGAGGATTGTTATTCCTATTATTGTTATTCCAATTTGAGTGATTAAACAAGAAAAATTGTTTATAATATATTACAATGGCAGTATTTCATTAGTGGGATTTTTTTACCTCAGATTGAAAAGAGGCAGATACAGAGCCCTTGATTGATGTAAGCTTTGAGAACACTAATTTGTTGTTTTAGTTTTCAAATGTGAAATTATCACTAATGTCATACTGTGTAAATTTTTCTCTTGATCAAACTATTCACATAGTGCATACATAAATTGCTATTATAAAGAAACTAATAATATGCACTTAAAGGTTGGAACTATTCCTGTATAAAACAAGATTGTTAAGACTAACTGGTTGAAAATAAAAATTAATAGGTGAACTTAAAAATGGTTTGCACTTTGCACAAGTGTGAAATTAGTAAATTATAATTGAAAGGAAAAATGGGCACGGAGGACCAAGTCTGCTCCTTCACAATATGGCTTAATGTTTTATTTACTAGTTGAGAAGTGTAAACTGAAATTGAAACATTTGCAAATAACTTTTTTTATCAATATATTTTCATCCGGCTACTTACCAGCTGACCTTCAAAATTTTTTTTAGTTTGTATTGTTTTGTCTTTTGCTTTTGAAAATATTGATCAGCTTGCCTTGTCAGACACTACATTTGAAATCATTTAGAGAATGTCTCTTTTCCCTTTTTTTTTTTCCTCTTTCTAAATGAAGGATGTGATGAAATAAAGAAAAAGGATAAAGCAAGAAGCATTCAATTTTTGTCTCAATGCAAACAAGGAATAAGAGCAATAAGCGAACACTTTTGTATTGTATGTTGGGTTGTGCATTGATCACAATTGTTGTGGTATTTTAAATTTCTCACATTTGTCTGCACCCGATTGATTATCAAAAAGAAGAGAATAGAACTTATATGGATCCTTGATAAAATGTGAACTATCCAGAATAACTATCTTGATGAAATCGACATTAATTCCAATCCGACTCGGACCTACAAAAAATTTATAAAAGAAATGATCTAAACTCGTAATTAATCAAATTAAATAATATTTGAACATAAACAAATCTATAAATACTGAATATTCGAACATAAAATAATCTAAACCCATATGATCCATGATCCAAAAGATGTCCAAACCCGTAGCAATCAGACTTAATGGTTCAATTGCCTCCATTATGCCTTCATTTTTAAAATTTTAAATAAATCAAATAAAACTTAAAGTCAAAATAAAACTGCTGGATATGATCTACATTGTTTTATCTATGCACATGTAAAAAATTATGATATTTCCACTCTGTTTTGGTTGTCATTCAATGCTTGTAAAAACGTACCAATGTGGATAATTTCTAGACTTTGATTTTTTTAACTTATTGATTAACATAAAAACAAAATCGAAACGTGATAATTTTTTATGAGCACAAAGAGAAAATAACATAGATCACATTTAACGGTTTTATTATAAAGTTTGTGATTTAAATTTGAGTTATTAACGTTTTAAAAATGGAGGCATTTGAACCCGAATTGAGATTGGTCCAAAACTTGAATTAATTAACCCGAACTGAGATTGGTCCAAAACTTGAATTCCGAACCTGCAAAATCCAACTCATATATATATATATATATATATATATAGTTAATTAATCAAATATGAAAATACACAGAGTCTTCTAATTTGCCAGGTCCATATATCACTTATAATAAGTTTCATAATATTAATTACTTGCTCATATTGAAGCATGTAAATTAAAACGTGTGTTGTAAGTTGTTTAATTCTGCTCTTTTCTTAATTATGAGTACTCAATATATTCAGTATGTAAACTGTAAAGCAAGGTTCAATTAATATGTAAAGTGAGGGGGACCTGGACCTATGTATGCATATGATATGCTTTATCAAGGCTCGAAATAAAATGGGTTGCTTTAGTAGATTTGAAGCTTGTCTCTCCCAATGCTGACGTCACCAAAGCAAAACAATTATCACCCAAATCCATCCAGACTCACAAAATGCATATGTACCAATCATACACAGCTCTCGTCTTTGCCCCCCAAATTAAGTTCATGCATCATCTTAAGTAATTACTTAATCTTAATGCTAATTATCAATATGCTAATTAATGCATGTACTAGTTCTTAAATAACCAAAATCTAGTTAAAATGCATTAAATTATGTACCACTATTTTTTTTTTGTAACACACTCTTTCATTTTTATACATATTTTGGAGAGATATTAATGAACTGATATATAGGCACCGCATTAAGTGAAATAATTATAACTTGGTTGATTTTCGTTAAATAATGAATGACAAAATAAAGTACATATATATAACAAGATGATACATCTAATAATTAATGACTGATTAATTAATTAAGAAAGTATATATATCTAATAATTAATGACTGATTAATTAATTAAGAAAGTATATATAATGATGTCTCAATTTCAGTATATACTTAATAATCACCATAGTTATTTAAAATATGGCCATGCATGCATCTAATTAAAATTGTTGATAACATATTCAGTATATACTTAATAATCACCATAGTTCTTTATTCGTGTCATACGTTAATATATCTGTGTCATATGTTAATTGAAATAATTAGAAATAAATCAAATCTAATACTTATCTAAGTCCAAAATTACGAGTACTCAATATATTCAGTATAAAAATAAGAGGTCTACTAGTCATTTTGAAATTGATTTTACAAAATTATATATTATAATATATATTTAAGTTGTACTTTTTTAATCAAATGTTATAATTTGGATGGTGGTAATTAATTGAGAGACTGTATATATTGATATCTTAATTTGTTCTACACTTGAATAAAATTTAAAAAGAAAATATATATATCATGTTTACTCCTATTTTTTATAAAGTATTAAAGACTCACTCATAAACAAAATTATAACCATTTTATTTCAAGGAGACAATTCTTGAAGCACTTCAACACGCAAGGTTCTTTATTCCTGGCCCAAGTAGCTTTCTCTTTTCCTTTTTTGTAAGGACACAGATATGATAAATCTACTACGTAAATGAGCATTGAACTACATGCTCTTCTTGCTGGTGTCTTCCTTAATTATAAAGGGGAGCATATATATATTGATATCTTAATTTCTTCTACACTTGAATAAAATTTAAAAAGAAAATATATATATCACATATATGATAAATCTACTACGTAAATGAGCATTGAAGAGCAGTCAATCACACACTACATGCTCTCCTTGCTAGTGTCTTCCTTATAAAAGGGAGCATATATATATAATATCGCTAGTACTCTCTACCTATCAAATGAGTCACATACAACTTAATTAAACTCTGATTAATACAAACAAGAGAGGGAGTAATAACAATATGTTCTTATCTAGTGTTGAACCCCCATATATCATCCCAGAACATAATTATGATGACGTCTCATTGTCCAATCCGAGAAAAGGTCTCTTCAAAGCAGCCATGAATCGTGAATGGGAAACAGTGTGCGAGCTCTACAGAAAAGATGAAAAAGTCCAAGGCGAGCATATTACACGTGCCAATGACACCTTACTTCATGTCGCAGTTTCTGGTGCCAAAGAAAAAATAATTTTAGATCTCCTCGATATCGTTCGAAAAAACAAAGGTATTACTACTTTATACCTAAGAGTAAAAAAACCAATATGCTATATATAATAGCTATATACAAGTTGGTACCATATACGGCTATATATATGATGTATCATTTAAAAATTCTGCCTTTTTAATATCAGGCAAACCCTCTGGTTCCTCTAGTTGCCAAAACTGTTGTGTGGACTGCAGGAAGTTACTGCTAACATATATACATTTACTAATATACATGTCATATTTGTATGGTTTGATGATTCCTTTTTAAGTTGCCGAACTTAAAATCTTAGTTTCTAATTACCCAATTACCTAGTTTCAAATAGCTAGGTACCTAGTTAAAAAGTTGCAAAAAAGAATTTGAAATAATATATGTAATTAATTAATTAATTAATGCTTTAACATATAGATAATGAACCGAGGCTCGTGATGTTCATGGACACAATGCATTAATTAAGGATTTTCATATGGAATTAAAATGTTTTGCCTATAGCTTTCAGATAGAAACTATATGTAGAGTCCCTGGTACTCAATAATAAACTTTGTACAGGCAGTTTGAGAAGATTAAATACTAAAATAAGGGAAATTAAATGTAAAACAAGCCCTTTCTAAGCATATGTAAATTCAGAGCAGGATCCTTCAAATGTATCATGTTTTATTAGCAATGTAACCAGGAAACATATTCATTCATGGCGAAATAAATATTATTTTCCTTTTGCTATAAAGTGATGAATTTTAAACAAGGTGGGCAATTAGGGTGTCAATGGGTACGATACGGGTAGGGTGGAAGCATTTTCATACCTATACCTACCAAGAATTGACCTTACACATACCCTACATTTACCCATTAAGTTACCCATTAAGATTTAATCTTACCCTACCCTACCATTACCTGTTAAAATTATCGGGTAACAAAACGGTAATAGGTGAATAACGAATAATATTAATATAATCAGGGGCGGAGCCAGACTTTCAAGTTATGAGTGTCAAATATGAATGGGGGTCAATTTAAAAAAACGAATATCTCTTCGGACAAATTCAATTATTTAACTAAATACAAAACATGTAAATAACAAAAGTACATAACTAATTATTAGGCGGAAGGTTATAACACACTTCGTCAGTCCCTACTAATTACAGTTAATTATAAACTTAATTATTAAGATGTATGATTAAAATAATAATTTATGAAGAGAGTCCTAAAGGTTTTTTTGGAAAAAATAAAAAACTGGAAGCCGGAATTCTCTGTGTTGCTTAGGAAAAAGTGTATATATTGTAATAGTCATTTAGTTTTTTGTTGGAAAATTCAAAAGTTATATTAGGTCAATATAAACATCATTTGTATGTGTAAGAAAGAAAATTGATAGTTTTAGTGAGAAATTTCAGAATTTTGTATTGAACATGTCCCTCTATACTTCACTATAATATATTATATTTCTATCCATTACAAGGGTTATTTATGTTCATATCCAGTTTGAGAGGATACTGACAGAAACTTGACACAGCAGTGTACTCGAGATTTATGAAAAATAAAGGACAATTGACCTTGACATGCTTCTTTCTTATAAGGAAGTTAAATATGATTAATTTAATCCATAATCATGTTGCCCATAATTGAATTTCCATTTTGAGTTCTAAGAATATTTGATGCACTAACCACAGAGATGACCAAAATCTTGAACTTACAAAACGAAGCTGGGGATACCCCACTTCATCTGGCGGCAGCTCTCGGACTTGAGGAGGTTTGCAGGAGAATGACAAAAATGTGTCCAGATATGGTAACATGTGCACGTAACAACCATCAGGAGACTCCGTTCTTTTCCGCAGTGCGTAATGGAAAGAAGAATACTTTCTTTGTGTTTGAGACTGCCATCCATAAGGTACAAAAAATGAAAATTGATGAAGGTGACAGCTTATCCTTGAGAGATATCACTCATTGTAGGAGAGATGATGGTAACAATATTCTTCACCACGCCATCAAAGGAGAACAATTTGGTATGCACTTACAGCCAAAAAAGAAAAGTAAAATAAAAAGTAAGCCATAATATAACCATTCAAATTTATTGACTGTAGATTTGGCATATGAGATCATTTGCCTATATCCAAAGTTGGCGTGCATGAACTATGTCAATTCAAACGGAGAAACTGCACTTCACACCCTGGCTAACAAGCCCTCTGTTTTTAAGAGTGGAGTTCGCTTTGCCGCCTTATATGATACAATTTTATATCACTGTACTCACTCCCCCACCCCCCCCCCCCCCCCCCCCCCCCCCAAAAAAAAATAATTGTTATACTTTACAATTAAACTACTTTTTTCCATTTTCAATGAGTCAAATCTAATTGTTTATAGCGAGTTTAATAATAATAATAATAATATTTGCTATGTGGTGCTGCTTTAATTATGTCTTCAGAATGTTTGATTCTTTGATTGTAGGTACAATTACAGAGCCACTCACTTTTCAGTTTGTTGATTTCTTGGAGAATGAAAAAGATAACAAGGAAAACAAATTAGACATTCAGGCAGATGAAAAGAAACTACCGCCGACATACACAGTTTGTATTGACATATTTTCTTTGATGAAGCATTCCATCAAATGCATATATAATACTGTCGGTATGAGGAAAAGAAACTCAATAGAATTTACTAAAATAAGAACATAACTGTTTATATAAATCATTTCTTGTCTCTGCTCAACAGTAAGGCTATGGTAATATGCATATTACACAATGGCATTTGCTATGGAATCATATCTTTCATTTTTAAAGTTCAAACAGTTGATCGAAACAATTAAATATGATCTTCATATTAAAATGTACATGCAAATCAAATTTAAATTTTTTTGAATTTGTCTACTATTTTTTTATGGGTACAAAATCAATTGATTTGAACATTCTGGACCATCCAAAAGCAGTGTAATCTACCTATTAAAAAAATTATAAAATTTGGTCTGCTCATATGGAGATCATGTATATAACAGTTCAGAGCGACCGTTTAAAATTTAAAAATAAAAATATATATCCATAGCAGAGTCAATCCGTAATATGCATGTTACCATTGCCTCAATCACTAAACTTTCATGTGGTGTTGCAGCTTCTAGCTTAAAAACTGGTGTCTGTAAGGCTTGCTGCGCTGATGAAGAAAACCAATGTATGGTAAACAAACCTTCATGATAATACCAATCAGTTTTTCATTGTTAGAATTTTTAATAAATCTTGGCTAGATTTCTAAGGTTAATTAAGAGAATTGTTTGTCTATAGACTGATATATATACTTTTGTCAATTAAGTCTTCTATAGGACTGATATGTTGTTAATAAGGATCAGAATCATCGATAATTTCTTTCTGTTGAGTCAAGGATTAGTTTCAGCAGTATGTCATGCTGATTTTTAAAAGCATAAAATGATTCATTAAGGACTCAAACAATTAGGCAGGACGAAATTGAATTGCGGAAAAATGATAACATAATAAGCTAATTTTAATGAAATCTTACTTATATATGTTCATTAATTTTTATCGTTTCCCTTCATTTTACGCTGCATTGAAGCTGGAGCAAAAAAGGAAGATGAAGATAAGCCATCTAGAAGTCAGAAACCGAAAAGGTGGATCCCACCGAACTATGATATCATGATTTTCTTTTTCAAGATTATTGTGAAGCTCCTATTAGTTGTTCTTGGCATAGGTATGTGCATATATGTATTGCATAATTTCTTCAAGAAACTGTCAAGTTACTCTTCGACACCAATTAACTGCTGTAATTAAGTTCTTGGGATAGATACCCTGATTGAAAAAGATAATTTAATAAAAAAAAAGCGCACTGCTTCCATTTAAAATATATAGGAATCTGATGAACTAGTTGTTCTTATATAGGTATATGAGGAAGTAACTAATTATAATCTCAGTATGCACAGTTCATTTTTAATTTCTAGATGAAGTAATTGATCGTTCTTTCCAAAGTTCTTACAAATTCTAGAATTGCAATTTTTGCAGCTGATAAAGACAATGTATTCATATTCGATACTTGCTTACAATTATTTGGTTTATGATGATGTACAAACTTCAATTAGACAATAGAAAACAAGTCTTTAGAAATAGAGGAAAGAATCAATGTATAACATAGTACCAACTATAATATCCCGCTGTATGGCCAAAGAAAGAAAGGAGTATGATTCTTGATATAGCTCGGAACAATTAATTAATTAGATTCTATTGAAGTGTAAAAGAAAAGTTGCCAGTTATTATATAGACCTAATTTTGCTCAGCTGTTTACACTATTAATTTAGTATATCACTCTGTGAATAACATCCTAAAGGGTTATGGAGATTGCAAACAATTGCAAAACTTAAACAAATGCACAGAAATGCACATACCATCATGAAGGAACTGGTTGATCGTTCAACACTCTGTGAGTACGAGGAAGCCAGTGGTGGACAGCAACCAGCTGTGTCTGCATTACCATCTGATATTGGATCAAAATCCCCTCCATCAGTAGGACCTACTGATCTGGGCTTACATGAAAATACACCAAACGCAAGTGAAGGTATGTTGACTAGAAAAGATAAATTTTCTTGATTAACGTTTTAGAAAATTTTGTGCCTTATATTGCCGTGAATAAATCAGAGTGTAGTTTACTCCCTTGTGTTTATTGGCCTGCATCTACGAAAAAATAAATATAATAATTAATTTTCTGCGCATATAATTTGTAATGCTTTTTTAGTGTTATTTGTAACCAACAGTTCGGTGATTCAGTGAAATACATGTGCTATTCAATCTACAAAATCAGCACTATGAAGTATGACAATTATTTTATTCTCTTGGAAAAAATTGAGCAACTAACTCGTCTTCGTCATTCAATTAATTATAGAAGACTCGTTACATTTCCTTAATCAGACTAATGACATCTTTTATTTTGCTATGCTGTCATATACTTTTAACGAATACAGGTGAAACCGTCCTGATTAAAGCCTTAAAAGAGGTAAGCATAGACATGCTGACGCTGAAAAAATTCTTGGAGAAAGGTTCTCAAAAAATTGTTGAAGAGAAGGAATCAACGAATAGATCTGATACTTGTATGTTCATTAATTTTGTAATAGTCAAGCTTAACACAACATTAGTGAAAGAAAATATATTCAGCTCATACTAAATTTCTCTCTTCTCTAGGCTTCTAACACAAATTTCACAATAATGAATAAGCTAAATTTTCAGTTCCAGCAGTACTTGCCCAAAAACACCCAATCAGGCACCTTGCTACTAAGATACTACTATGGCCATGCAATGTACCAACATGAGAAATCGAAACATTGCTACAAGTTTAATTTGTTAACATACATTACAATTTTGTCAACATGTGGTTCAGCAAGCCCTGTTTTGGTAGCTGCAAAGATGGGAATAACAGAGATGGTGAAAGGAATCCTTAAGAAGTATCCAGTAGCAGTCATGGACAAAGATAAGGATAAGAAAAATATTGTTTTATTGGCAGTGGAGCACCGACAAGTCCACGTGTGCACGTACATGCTGGGTGTTCAAACTATGGGGAGTGTATTTCAGCAAGTAGATAAAGATGAAAATAGTGCTCTACATCTTGCAGCCATGCTCAGCCATAACCGGCCGTGGAGCATCCCTGGAGGAGCACTTCAGATGCCATGGGAGTGCAAGTGGTACAAGGTGATCTCTCTCTCTCTTCTCTCTGAAAAATGTAATAAACTAAAATAAAAACTGAACATATGTATTGTGGCGGTGTGTCGTACGTGCAAAGTATGAGCCTAGAAATATTCTCAAGAATCAACAAGGATGGAAAGACAGCAGAGGAGGTGTTCATAGAGAGTCATGATACATTGGTGAAAGACGATAGCACTTGGATGACAAATATTTCCCAGTCATGCTCTGTAGTAGCTGCCCTCGTTGCTACGGTGGCTTTTGCATCTGCAAGCACAGTTCCAAGAGGTGTAGACCAGTCTGGGTTTCCAGTCCTCAGTAGAAGACCAGCTTTTCAGCTGTTCGCCATCTCATCCCTTGTCGCTCTTTGCTTCTCTGTTACATCTCTTATCATGTTCCTCACAATACTTATGTCCCGTTACCAGGTTACAAAAACCTTTATCTTAATTAGAATTTCTTCCTTTTGACATTTCAACATTGGAAACTGAAATTCTCATTCATTTGCTGATCAGGTAAGAGATTTCAGTAGGGGACTTCCCGTGAAGCTTATCCTGGGGCTGACCTCCCTCTTCATGGGAATTGCTTCTATGCTTGTCGCATTCTGTGCTGGAGACTTTTTTGTTGTTGAAAAAAAGTTCAAATTTGCTGTGTACCCCATATACGCTGTCATGTGCTTTCCTGTCACTTTCTTTGCTGGTGCACAATTTCCATTATACATTGACCTCATCAAAGCAACTATAAAGAAAGTTCCGGAGCGCACTGAGAAGATGCATGTGTAGTTGTGTACTAGCTAGCTTCACAATAATATGCTCGGCATAATTAATGGAACTCGTTTTATGTTTTATTAACTTAAGAATTTTGATTTTGAAGTGATGTTTGTTTGATCGATCGTGTTGGTTGCACAAAGAATGATACTTCAGGATTTCTTGTCTCTGTTGTTTATTTTAAGTTTGTTGCAATTTTTTTCTTGTTTTACCTTTTAGGATTCCTGAAATTGCTTCATGCTTTCGTTTGGTTTGGAATATGGTCGATCAATTTAATGCAGGTAATAATAAAACGTTTTGTAGGACAAACTTGTTTAAATTTATAAGGAAAGCGATTTCTGAAAGCATTTGTATAGAACTTGTTTAAATTTATTAATTGTCTCATTCCATGATTGGGTTGAGGATTGTTATTCCTATTATTTTTTATGTCCATGAAGAAGGCATGCTTTGATCATCCAATTTGAGTGATTGAACAAGAAAAAATGCTTATAGTAGATTACAATGGCAGTATTCCATTAGTGGGATTTTATTACCTCATATTGAAAAGAAACAGACACAGCTCTTGATTGATGTAAGCTTGAGAACATTGATTTGTTGTTTTAGTTTTCAAATATGAAATTATCACTAATGTCATACTGTGTAATTTTTCTCTTGATCAAACTATTCACATGGTGCGCACATAAATTGCTATTACAAAAAAAAAAAATATGCACTTAAAGGTTGGAACTATTCCTATATAAAACAAGATTGTTAAGATTAACTGGTTGAAAATAAAAATTAATAGGTGAACTTAAAAATGGTTTGCACTTTGCACAAGTGTGAAATTTGTAAATTATAATTGAAAGGTTAAATGGGCACGGAAGACCAAGTCCGCTCCTTCACAATATGTCTTAGTGTTTTATTGACTAGTTGAGAAGTGTAAACTGAAATTGAAATATTTGCAAATAACTATTTTTATCAATATATTTTCAGCCGGCTACTAACCAGCTGACCTTCAAAAAAAAAAAAAAAATTTGGTTTGTATTGTTTTGTCTTTTAATTTTGAAAATATTGATCAGCTTGCCTTGTCAGACACTACATTTGGAATCATTTAGAGAATGTCTTTTTTCCCTTTTTTTTCTCTTTCTAAATGAAAGATGTGAAATAAAGAAAAAAGGATAAAGCAAGAAGCATTCAATTTTTGTCTCAATGCAAGGAATAAGAGCAATAAGCGAACACTTTTGTACTGTATGTTGGGTTGTGCATTGATCACAATTGTTGCAGTATTTTTAATTTTTCACATTTGTCTGCACCCGATTGATTATCAAAAATAAGAGAATAGAACTTATATGGATCCTTGATAAAATATGAACTAACTAGAATAATTATCTTGATGAAATCGACATTCCAATCTGACTCGGACCTACTAAAAGTTTATAAAAAAAATGATCTAAACTCGTAATTAATCAAATTGAGAAATATCTAAACATAAATAAATCTAAAAATACTGAATATTCGAACATAAAATAATCAAAATTCAAATGATCCATGATCCAAAAGATGTCCAAACCCGTAGCAATCGGACTTAATGGTTCAATTGCCTCCATTTTTTTGTGCTTCCATTATGCCTTAACTTTTAAAATTTTAAATAACTCAAAATTTAAAACTTAAAAGTCAAAATAAAACTGCTGAATATGATCTACATTATTTTATCTATGCATATGTAAAAAATTATGATATTTCAACTTTGTTTTGGTTGTCATTCAGAGCTTGTAAAAACGTACTAATGTGGATAATTTCTAGACGTTGACTCTTTAACTTATTGATTCACATAAAAACAAAACCGAAATGTGATATTTTTTTTAGCACATAGAGAAAATAACATAGATCACATTTAACGGTTTTATTGTGAAGTTTATGTTTTAAATTTTGAGTTATTAACGTTTAAAAAATGGAGGCATTTGAACCCTCCTCTAAATTATAAATTTCTTTATTACACCCAAAAAATATTTAGATCAAAACTTATGGTACACATACATGCATATGCACTAGACATTTTATTCTTAATCGATCTCTTCAATTTGAGTCCAATACATATCGATTAAACTCAAAAGTAATCTGAATCTAACTCCATCCAATCCAAATACAACCGGACTTGTCTAATTTGCCAGGTCCATATATCACTTAATTATAATAAGTTTCACAATATTACTTACTTGCTCATATATATTGAAGCATGTAAGTTAAAACGTGTGTTGTAAGTGTTTAATTCTGCTCTTTTCTTAATTATGAGTACTCAATATATTCAGTATGTAAAAGTAAAGCAAGGTTCAATTAATATGTAAAGTGAGGGGGACCTGGACCTATGTATGCATATGATATGCTTTATCAAGGCTCGAAATAAAATGAGTTGCTTTAGTAGATTTGAAGCTTGTCTCTCGCAATGCTGACGTCACCAAAGCAACACAATTATCACCCAAGTCCATCCAGACTCACAAAATGCATATGTACCAATCATACACAGCTCCCGTCTTTGCCCCCCAAATTAAGTTCATGCATCATCTTAAGTAATTACTTAATCTTAATGCTAATTATCAAGATGCTAATTAATGCATGTACTAGTTCTTAAATAACCAAAATCTAGTTCAAATGCATTAAATTATGTATCACTATTTTTTTTTTGTAACACACTCTTTCATTTTTATACATATTTTGGAGAGATATTAATGAACTGATATATAGGCACCGCATTAAGTGAAATAATTATAACTTGGTTGATTTTCGTTAAATAATGAATGACAAAATAAAGTACATATATATAACAAGATGATACATCTAATAATTAATGACTGATTAATTAATTAAGAAAGTATATATAATGATGTCTCAATTTCAGTATATACTTAATAATCACCATAGTTATTTAAAATATGGCCATGCATGCATCTAATTAAAATTGTTGATAACATATTCAATATATACTTAATAATCACCATAGTTCTTTATCCGTGTCATACGTTAATTTATCTGTGTCATATGTTAATTGAAATAATTAGAAATAAATCAAATCTAATACTTATCTAAGTCCAAAATTATGACTACTCAATATATTCAGTATAAAAAATAAGAGGTCTACTAGTCATTTTGAAATTGATTTTACAAAATTATATATTATAATATATATTTAAGTTGTACTTTTTTAATCAAATGTTATAATTTGGATGGTGGTAATTAATTGAGAGACTGTATATATTGATATCTTAATTTGTTCTACACTTGAATAAAATTTAAAAAGAAAATATATATATCTTATTTACTCCTATTTTTTATGAAGTATTAAAGACTCACTCAAAAACAAAATTATAACCATTTTATTTCAAGGAGACAACTCTTGAAGCACTTCAACACGCAAGGTTTTTTATTCCTAGCCCAAGTAGCTTTCTCTTTTCCTTTTTTTGTAAGGACACAGATATGATAAATCTACTACGTAAATGAGAATTGAACTACATGCTCTCCTTGCTGGTGTCTTCCTATATATATTGATATCTTAATTTGTTCTACACTTGAATAAAATTTAAAAAGAAAAAATATACAGAGATGCCCAGAATCTTGAACATCCAAAACATAGCTGGGGATACCGCACTTCATCTGGCGGCAGCACTCGGACTTGAGAAGGTTTGCAGGAAGATGACAACAATGTGTCCATACATGGTAACCAGTGCACTTAACAACCTTCAGGAGACTCCGCTCTTTTCGGCAGTGTGTCATGGAAAGAAGAACACCTTCTTTGTGCTTGAGACTGCCATCCACAAGGAACAAAAAATTAAAATTGATGAAGGTGACAGCTTATCCATGAGAGATATTACTCATTGTAGGAGAGATGATGGTAACAATATTCTTCACCACGCCATCAAAGGAGAACAATTTGGTATGCGATTACAGCAAAAAAAAGAAAAAGTAAAATAAAAAGTAAGCCATAATTAATATAACCATTCAAATTTATTGACTGTAGATTTGGCATATGATATCATTTGCCTATATCCAAAGTTGGCGTGCATGAACTATGTCAATTCAAACGGAGAAACTGCACTTCACACCCTGGCTAACAAGCCCTCTGTTTTCAAGAGTGGAGCTTGCTTTGGCTTATATGATACAATTATATATAACTGTACTCAACCCCCCCCCCAATAATAATAATTGCTATACTTTACAATTAAACTACTTTTTTCCATTTTCAATGAGTCAAATCTAATTGTTAATAGCGAGTTTAATAATAATAATAATATTCGCTATGTGGTGCTGCTTTAATTATTTGTCTTCAGAATGTTTGATGCTTTGATTGTAGGTACAATTACAGAGCGACTCAACTTTCAGTTTGTTGATTTCTTGGAGAATGAAAAAAAAGATATTATGGAAAACAAATCAGACTATAAGGAAGATGAAAAGAAACTACTGCCACGGACATACACAGTTTGTATTGACCTATTTTCTTTGATGAAGGATTCCATCAAATGCATATCTAATACTGTCGGTATGAAAAAAAGAAACTCAATAGAATTTACCAAAATAAGAACATAATTGTTTATATAAATCATTTCTTGTCTCTGCTCAACAGTAAGGCTTTGGTAATATGCATATTACACAATGGCATTTGCTATGGAATCATATCTTCATTTTTAAAGTTCAAACAGTTGATCCAAACAATTAAATATGATTTTCATATGAAAATGTACATGCAGATCAATTTTTTTTTTTTTTGAATTTGTCTAATATTTTTCTATAGGTACAAAAACAATTGATTTGAACATTTTGGACCATCCAAAAGCAGTGTAATCTACCTACTAAAAAAATTATAAAATTTGGTCTGCTCATATGAAGATCATGTATATAACAGTTCAGAGCGACTGTTTAAAATTTAAAAACAAAAATATGTATCCATAGCAGAGTCAATCCGTAATATGCATGTTACCATAGCCTGAATCACTAAACTTTCATGTGGTGCTGCAGCTTCTAACTTAAAAACTGGTGTCTGTAAGGCTTGCTGCGCTGATGAAGAAAACCAATGTATGGTAAACAAACCTTCATGATAATACCAATCAGTTTTTCATTCTTAGAATTTTTAGTAAATCTTGGCTAGAATTCTAAGGTTAATTAAGAGAATTTTTTTTCTATAGAAAGTATTATATGATAAAATAAGACAAGGAAAGAGAAAGAGTGCCTTTATTTTTTGATGCATAGAAGCTAGGATCGGTAAAAAATTTCGATACATAGAATGATCGGTGGAATTTTTACTGATTCAAACTATCCAAACTAACTTTTAAATTCTATGAAAAGAGGATTGGGGCCCACTGTGTGAAATTCAATGTCAATGTTTTTGGTGTTCCCACATGATTACTACATTTCCCTCATTATTATTACTTTGGTACGATATATTGATTTTAAGATATGTATACTTTTGTCAATTAAGTCTTCTATAAGACTGATATGTTGTTAATAAGGATGAGAATCATCGATAATTTCTTTCTGTTGAGTCAAGGATTAGTTTCAGCAGTATGTCAAGCTGATTTCTAAAAGCATAAAATGATTCATTAAGGACTCAAACAATTATGCAGGACGAAATTGAATTGCGGAAAAATGATAACATAATAAACTAATTTTAATGAAATCTTACTTATGTTCATTAATTTTAATTGTTTCCCTTCATTTTACGCTGCATGAAAGCTGGAGCAAAAAAGGAAGACGAAGATAAGCCATCTAAAAATCAGAAACCGAGAAGGCGGTTCCCACCGAACTATGATGTCATGATTTTCTTTTTCAAGATTATCATGAAGCTCATGGTTGTTCTCAGTATAGGTAAGTGCATATATGTATTGCATAATTTCATCAAGAAAATGTCAAGTTACTCTTCGACACCAAGTAACTGCTGTAATTAAGTTCTTGGGATAGATACCCTGTTTGAAAAAGATAATTTAATAAAAAAGCACGCTCCTTCCATTTAAAATAGGAATAAGATGAACTAGTTGTTCTTATATAGGTATATGAGGAAGTAACTAATTATAATCTCAATATGCACAGTTCATTTTTAATTTCTAGATGAAGTAATTGATCGTTCTTTCCAAAGTTCTTACATATTCTAGAATTGCAATTTTTGCAGCTGATAAAGACAATGTATTCATATTCGATACTTGCTTACAATTATTTGGTTTATGATGATGTACAAACTTCATTTAGACAATAGAAAACAAGTCTTTAGAAATAGAGGAAAGAATCAATGTATAACATAGTACCAACTATAATATCCCGCTGTATGGCCAAAGAAATAAAGAAAGGAGTATGATTCTTGATATAGCTCGGAACAATTAATTAATTAGATTCTATTGAACTGTAAAAGAAAAGTTTTTTTTTTTGATAATCTGATAGAGGCTATCAGAGTTACATCTATTACATCAAAACAAAATTACTTAAGCAGTACACCCTATCTTCCCCGATGCTATGTCAGCAATGCTTGAACCACAGCAAGCTCTCCTGGACTGCCCTCTGGGCCAATAGACCCGGCGGTTTACCCTTGCCTTCAAAAATCCTGGAATTGCGTTCTTTCCATTACAGCCAGCATGATGCCCAGAAAGATACTTCCCAACTTTTCTTCCGTATGCCACCTCTGTTGTTTGCTGAGTAGGTATATGTGTTCAGCACTGAGTCCCGTTGCCTCATTATAGTAGCCCCCCATATTCCCGAAATTGTGTTCCAATAGGATACTGCAAAAGGGCAGCTGAAGAACAGATGCATTGCGGTTTCCAGCCCGCGCTGTGAACACAATGCACAGCTCGGTTCACATGTGAATCCCCTTCGCATCATAACTTCCTGAGTCAGGATTTTGTCCTTGAGCAATAAGAATGCGAAGATCTTAACTGTAGGGGGCATCTTAATGGACCAACTGGAATTGTGACGCCACTTGAGCTTACCAGCTGTTATTAGTATTTGGTAAAGTGATTTTGCAGAATAGACCCCAGATGATTCCCACCTCCACAAAATAGAATCCGTTTGAGCACCCAATACTATTTCAGCTGTATCAGGGAAACCGTGCAGTGTTGCTTCCCTTAGGGAGATGCCTCTGTGTTGAATGCCCCAAGTTGTGTTGGCTAGCGGGGGGAACCTCCATGAATCCATCCAGTATGAGATGCTGTTGGCATTGCCAATGCGCCACGTTGTGCTCCATAAAAAGATTTGTTTGATCTTGTGTAAATCCCTCCAGAAGAAGGATCCCTGTGTTGACCACACCTTGGGGCCATTTATTTCAGTTGTTAAACATCGAAGTGCTGTCACGGTCCTTGACCAAAGGGATTCATGCTGCACATACAGTTTCCACCACCAACGAATCAAAATCGCCCAATTCCTGAGTTTGAGGTCAGCAGCTCCCATACCTCCATTCTCTTTAGGTATACATACTGCTGCCCAATTAATTAGAGAAATTCCCCTAGAAGTACTAGTTTTGCTCCATAAAAAGTCTCTTCGTATTCTGTCCAATCGGTCAATTACCCACTTTGGCAGCAAGAATGAGGACATGAAGTAGATGGGAACTGATGTAAGCACGGAGTTCATCAGCTGTAGCCGACCTCCTCTGGATATGAATTTGCCCTTCCACCCCTCCAATTTAGATTCTATCTTTTCAATTAGTGGGAGGAATAGTGCTCTGTGAGGTTTTTTGAGTGTCATCGGCAGACCTAGGTAAGTGACTGGGAATTGCGATGCTTGGCACCCCAAGATGGCCGAGATTATGGTTGTTGTAGGTGGCTGTATGTTTAGCGGGATCCATGTGCTCTTTTGGAAGTTTATATCTAGCCCTGAGATTTTTGAGAATAGGCGTAATATAATTAAGCTTCAGTGTCACCACCGTGGACAAGTCTGCTGCCGCAATAAATGCCGTGTCATCGGCATACTGGTGGGCTAGTATAACCTTGTCCATCCTGTTAGATAATCGACCTTGTAGTGTGCCATTAGCCACCGTGATCAGTGATTGCAAAACATCCACAGCTAAGTCAAATAACATGGGGGATAAAGGGTCCCCTTGCCTCAACCCTTTCTTGTGAAAGAAAAATTCAGAACTGCCCCCATTCATGATTATCCTCGACGAAGATGATCTGAGAAGTTGGTCAATCCATAGTATCCAACGGCTCGGAAAGCCTCGGGCAGTCATAACATGATGCAAAAAGGACCAGCTTACGGAGTCAAACGCCTTAGCGAAGTCTACCTTGACAAACATAGCCGGCTTACCGGCCTTGGACAGGTGCTGCAGTATTTCACGAGTTGAGTTGAAATTTTCAGAGATCTGTCGACCCCTAATAAAGGCCGTCTGATTCGGGCTGATCAGTTCCGGAAGAAACGAACGAAGTCTGTTGGCCAAAATTTTTGCCAGAAGCTTTGGGATGACATTTAAGACGCTAATTGGGCGGTAGTCTGCGATGCCCTGAGGTGCCTCCTTTTTTTGAATCATGATTATATTAGCTCTGTTAGCAGCAGCCAAGTTGACTCTATGGTGATAGAACCCTTGCACGATATCACATATTTCATCTTTGATTACTGGCCACTGTGATTGGAGGAATTCGTTGGGAGGTCCGTCAGGCCCGGAGGCCTTGTTTCGGGTTAGCTGTCGAATGGCAACCTCTATTTCGATTTGTGTGAAGGGTTCCTGCAGTGGTGAAAGGTCCGGGTTTGAGGGGTATAAAGATCTCGGTTCAAAATGGAGCACATTCTTCTCAGTTCCCAGCAAGTTTTGAAGGTTCTGTAGGAAGGCATTTCGGATTAGGTTCTCATCTGAAATTTGAATCCCATTGCATGTGAGGTTTGAGATGGTATTTCTTCTACTTCGAGCGGAGCAGATGGCATGAAAGTATCGTGTGTTCTTTTCGCCTTCCCGCAACCATCGACATCTGGACCTGTGATGCCATTTGGACTCAATTAGACCGGCTAGCATGTAGGCCCTTTCTCGGATCATATTTCTGAGTCTGAATTCGGCCAATGGCAACTGCCTCTTTTCCTCAATCCGGTCAAAGAAGAGGATAGTTTGTTTGCAGAAGATGAGCTGCTTCTCCATTTCACCAAAGTTCTGACAATGCCATGCTCGAAGTCTCTCATGCATTGTCTTGATTTTTTCTTCAAAGAACTGCAGCCCCTGCCCCTGTACCAGGTGAGAAGCACTCCATGTATCTTTAATAATTGCAATAGATTGAGAATTAGCAAGCCAAAACATTTCTAATTTATGATCTCTTTTTTGTTGAGGTTCATTTTTACATGATAATAGGAGGGGGGCATGATCTGACACCAGCACCTCCAATGCATGTAATTGGATTTTTTTAAAGTTAAATGATAGTTCAGGTGATACAAAAATTCTATCAATTCTTGAGTGTGTGGGAGAGGGTCTTTTATTTGACCAAGTAAATAACCTATTTTTGAGTGGTACATCAACTAGTTGAATATCCCTAATGACATCATTAAAAGCACTCATGAGGTTGAAGTTCCGAAAATCACCAGATCGGTCGATTAACCATCGCACAAGGTTGAAATCGCCCCCCAAGATCCATGGGTAGTTTGTCATTCCCGAAAGGCTTCTTAACTCTTCTAGGAATATCAGCTTGTGTTCATCAGTGGATGGGCCGTACACATTGCTGACGAGAAAAACTGCACCTGAGGTAGTTTGTTGTAGCAGGGCCGACACCGAGTATCTTGTTGACCATGAGTTGAGCAGCTTATAGTTCCTTTTCCACGAAATCAACATCCCTCCTGATGTGTTTATGGCTTGTACTGTTGCGCACTGCCTTTCAAAAAAATTAGGAAGAACACGAGAGTAATATCTTAAATTGTATTCATCCCACTTTGTCTCTTGCAAAATACAAATGTCAGCCCTTGAGTGCCTAATTATATTGCGCACCACGTCGCATTTTTCCTCATTCCCCAACCCTCTACAGTTCCAACTCAATAATTTGAACTTTTTAAGCTTGATCGACATAATTATCCTAATTACATCTTTTCATCTAGAGCCCAGTTGGGACTATTCCTCCTCAGAGGTCAACTCATCATTGGGGTCCGGGTCAAACCTGGAGAGATCATATTCCAAATCCATTCTGCTAGTATCGTCGGCATTGGGATTCTCCAAGTGTTGCCGCTGGGTAGCCTGGTCTCTTCTCTGTGCATTGTCTTCTGCAATCTCCGTGTGTATTTGTTCCTCCGTGAGGCCACATCCCTTTGCCAAAGCCGAGATTTGACTACTGTGAACATGGGCTTCGTAAAAACCCTCTGGGTTGAAAGTGACACAAGCCACTTCATTTCCTTGTTTTTTTGCAGGCTCGGATGTTTCCCCAGTGGATGGTTTTCTTTTTCTGCGGGCCTCAGTTTGTAAGGCACGTAGTGTTTGGTCAAGTGAGTTCGGCCCATTATCAGCCCCGCTATGTTCTCCACTTCTTGATAAAATTCGAACTGGGGTATGTGACACGTGCCCCTCACTCTGTCCTCTAGGCAGAACTGCCCCCCTGAATTGTGCAGCCGACACGCGTCCTCCTCTGTATCGTGTCAGCCGTGACCTGCTTCCAGAAGAATCTCCACGTGGAGGCTCAGCAGTGTGCCCAAGAACTACCGTATTGTTTTGGTGTGGCCTGTGGTGTGGCGGTTGGCGGGTCAGTGGTGTCGCATCCGGCTCATCCATTTTTTCTTTTCCTTTAGCTTTATCGCTGCTGATTGGTACCGCCTTCGCACGTGCTTCTCTACTGGGTTGTGGCCGAGACGCAGTCCTTGTATGAGTTGGGTTGGCCTCACGGGTCGGATTGATTCGGTCTGGGAGAGTCACAATAGGCAGGTCATTTTGAGGTAGCAACATCCGATCCACAGTGAGAGATATTTCCTGCGACACTGGAAATTCTGTGCTCTGTGTCTCCTGATATTTGTCAGCCGGATCTCGTGCGGCAGGAGGCAATGTGTGCCTGTGTGGATCTTCCATGGGAATGATGTCCAGGGTGGCGAACTGGCGGAGCTCCGGTGGGAGGGAGGCTGCAGTTTTTCCTCTGCATAACTCTCTGAGCAGCCTGCGACTCATAACCACCGGTTCACTATCCATTTGAGCATTTTCGCCGTCCGATGATGAAGAAGACGGAGGTGGCTGCGGTCTTGTGTATCGCTTGGGTTCTTTGGGTATCTCAGATGTCAGGTAGAGAGGTGTTCTCTTCCAGGCCAATGTGTTAACCACAACGGGGTGAACCAAACCACCTATGTGCATGGCAATTTGAAGAGGTACTAATGATAGGTCGTCAACTGCTACAGCCGCAATCCAAGAGGTGAGCTTTGCCGGATCTTCCGGTGTAACTGAGCCCAAGTAGAGACCGAATCTGTTCAACGCTTGCATGACCCTGTCTTCCCGCCACAGATATGGGGGTATGCCGGTTAGCCCCACAAGGACCTTGTAGGCCGGGATGCTGATAGCCGCTTCATCAAGCGGCGACCAATGCTGAAAGGTGATACCTTCATCCCATGCCGCCTGCGGGGTTGCATTTATGAATGTGTCGGGGTCGACTTCCTTGGGGAGGATGATGAGGAAGCGAGAGCTTGAAATTTCGCAAACCTGAATCTCTTCTCTTGACACAAGGCCGGTTCTAACTGCATAGTCCCCGGCATTATCCGGGCCTAAGTCCCACTCAAAATTGCGCGTGTGCATTACCACTGCTTGCTTAAGGCGGTTGAGCTCTGCATAGTGTCTATCATCTCGCTCGAAGAAGGTGTGGAGACATATTGGCCTTTCAGAAGGCATCTCTGGTGAGGTGTATGGGAATGAGCTAGTTAATAATTCGTCAAAGCTTGGTTCACCAGTTAGGCGTTGTGAGGGGCGGTGGGTGTAGTTGTGAGGGAGCGGTGGTGGGATTATGGCCTGAGTGCAGCGAGAGCCTATGTGTCCGTTAGACCAGCACCGGCCGCATTTTTTGGGGTTACGGCAGTTTGCAGCAATATGGCCGGTTCTTGTGCATTTGAAGCACCGACCTTTCCATTCCGCAAAAGAAGGAGATGGAGGGAAGCGAAGGCGGGTTGGACTATGGGGGGAGACGTAGTACGTGGTTTTGGGTGATTTGGTTGGTGAGTTAGGGTGTGAAGAGTTGCTGGAGGTTTTATCAGAGTGATGGGCAGAGAGGGTCGGGGAAGAAGGCTGGATGTTGCGGCGGAGCACCTGAGCATAGGTTGGGTGAAATGGTGTGTAGACGGGGGTGTTTGGTTTTGGCGGGGAGCCACATCTCCAGGTGTCGGGGTAGCGACGCCGTCTTCGGACCTCTATCCAGTCACCGTCGCTGGACATGGCGCTCTTTTTCTCCTCTTCACTTTAAAAAAAAGTTAGCAGTTATTATATAGACCTAATTTTGCTCAGCTGTTTACACTATTAATTTAGTATACAACTCTGTGAATAACATCCTAAAGGGTTAAGGAGATTGCAAACAATTGCAAAACTTAAACAAAAGCACAGAAATGCACTGACCATCATGAAGGAACTGGTGGATCGTTCAACACTCTGGGAGTACGAGGAAGCCAGTGGTGGAGAGCTACCAGCTGTGTCTGCATTATCATATGATATTGGATCAAAATCCCCTCCATCAGTAGGAACTACTGATCTGGGCTTACATGAAAATACACCAAACCCAAGTGAAGGTATGTTGACTAGAAAACATAAATTTTCTTGATTCACGTTTTAGAAAATTTTGTGCCTTATATTGCCGTGAATAAATCAGAGTGTAGTTTACTCCCTTAGGTTAATTGGCCTGCATCTATGAAAAAATAAATATAATAATTAAATACATGTACTATTCAATCTACAAAATCAGCACTATGAAGTATGACAATTATTTTATTCTCTTGGAAAAAATTGAGGAACTAACTCGTCTTCGTCATTCAATTAATTATGGAAGACTCGTTACATCTTGTATTTTGCTATGCTGTCATATACTTTTAACGAATACAGGTGTAACCGTCCTGATGAAAGCCTTCGAAGAGGTAAGCATAGACATGCTGAAAAAAATTCTTGGAGAAAGGTTCTCAAAAAATTGTTGAAGAGAAGGAATCAACGAATAGACCTGATACTGGTATGTTCATTAATTTTGTAATAGTCAAGCTTAACACAACATTAGTGAAATAAAATATATTCAGCTCATACTAAATTTCTCTCTTCTCTAGGCTTCTAACACAAATTTCACAATAATGAATAAGCTAAATTTTCAGTTCCAGCAGTACTTGCCCAAAAACACCCAATCAGGCACCTTGCCACTAAGATACTACTATGGCCATGCAATGTACCAACATGAGAAATCGAAACATTGCTACACGTTTTGTTAACATACATTACAATTTTGTCAACATGTGGTTCAGCAAGCCCTGTTTTGGTAGCTGCAAAGAGGGGAATAATAGAGATGGTGAAAAGAATCCTTAAGAAGTATCCAGTGGCTGTCATGGACAAAGACAAGGATAAGAAAAATATTGTTTTATTGGCAGTGGAGCACCGACAATTCCACGTGTACACGTACATGCTGGGTGTTCAAACTATGGAGAGTGTATTTCAGCAAGTAGATAAAGATGAAAATAGTACTCTACATCTCGCAGCCATGCTCAACCATAACCGGCCAAGGATGTGAGATGTAAACTGTTGTACCATCTGGCGTGCACAGAGAATCAAGAGCAAGCTGCTGGTTTTTAGCTATTTTAATGCTAAGATTAGTTTCCTATTTTTAGAGATTTAGATAATATCTTTATTATTCTGTTTCTTTATTTTGTTGTTGTTTCCAGCGAGTGGAAAATAAGAAACCACACGCTATATTTAGTAGTTAATGTATTAGGATTTTATTACTATGTTTTGTTATATGTTTTGAATAAAAGGCAATCAGAAAACAGAAAATGGTGCGGCTCTTTTGCACCACAAAACTCTTCTTCTCTATTTCTCTAAACACATAATTATCTCTGAAATCCAACATTTGGTATCAGAGCAAAACCATGGGCGATGATGATCCACAGGCGGCAGCAGCAGCAGGGGCTGCAACGGCTGCAGCAAGTAATGGATCAAGGATAGTAGTCAAGGGAGGAGGAGTCCCAGTTCAATACCCAATGTTAAACGACACGAACTATGGTTTGTGGGCAGTGAAGATGAAAATTTTGCTGCGTGCATTGGGAGTATGGGATGCAGTGGAGTGCGAAGGTGAAGTCGACAAGGAGAAAGATCAAGGTGCCATCGCGGCAATATCTCAAGCAATTCCTGATGCGACGATCATGGCGATTGCAGAGAAAGAAACAGCTAGAGAAGTCTGGCAGGTAATCAAGCAGATGACAGTTGGAGAGGACCGTGTCAGAAAGGCAAGGGCACAGGTAGTAAAGAGACAATTTGATCGATTGGTGATGTCTGATTCATCAAGTTTGGTTGAATTCTCACAACTGTTAGTAAGCTTGGTTGGTGAATTGCGCTCTTTAGGAGTGGATTTGAAAGAGAGTAGCGTAGTTGAAAAACTTTTTAGTGCTGTGCCAGATAGGTTTCTGCCTATTATTAGTACTATTGAACTGTGGGGTGACTTGGCTACCATGACAGTGGCTGAAGCTGTTGGGCGGTTGAGAGTTTTCGTGGAGAGTATAAAAGGGAGACAACAAAATAAAGAAGAAGATGAGAAACTAATGCTCACGCGTTCACAGTGGGAGGCACTATCCTTGCAAGAAAGGAAGAGTGGAGAAGGATCTGACAGTAAAGAAAAATGGCAGAAAGGGGAATATGAGAAAAAACCATACAAGAAATTCGACAAGTCAAAGATCAAGTGTTTTAATTGCTCGATTTTCGGGCATTTTGCATCAGAGTGTCGTAAACCAAAGAAAGAAAGGGTGAATCTGGTAGAGAAAGAAGAAGAGGAGCCAGCCTTACTAATGCATGAGTTAATAAGAACTCGAGAAGTAAATTGGGGCAGTGAGGGAACTGTTGAAAGGTCTGGTGAACTGCACATGGGGGCAGAGGTGAACCAGCTTTGGTATCTGGACTCAGGGCCAGCAATCACATGACAGGTTTGCATGACATACTTCACAAATCTTGATACGACTATTCGAGTTTAGTGAAACTTGGAGATGGCTCGGAGGTGCCTATAGGAGGGGCGTGGCACTGTGATGATAAAGGGGTGCTCGGGAGAACAAAGGGCAATATTGAAGTGTATTACATTCCAAGGCTGACCACTAATATCATTAGTCTGGGGCAGCTTGAGGAAAAAGGGTGCCGAGTAAAAATTGAAGGTGGTGTGTTAAAGGTGCTAGACAGAAGTGGGAGGTTAGTAATCCGAGTTCAAAGATCAAGAACCGATTATACACTCTGAATTTAAACTTGGCGCAGACTATGTGTCTAAGCACGAGTGTTGAATCAGATACTCGGATGTGGCATGCGAGATACGGGCACATTAATTTTCAATTTTTGAAAAAGATGTGTCAAGAAAGGTTGGTGGAAGGAGTTGCCAAAAAATTGAGTGTCTGAAGGAAGCATGTAGAGGATGCACGGTTGGGAAGCAGCGCCGACTACCATTTCCTCAAGAGGCAAATTTCAGAGCAAGCGAAACACTCGAGTTACTTCATGGTGACTTGTGTGGGCCCATTACACCCCCGACTCCAGCTGGTAACAGGTTTTTCTTGTTACTGGTAGATGATTATAGCAGGTACATGTGGATTGTGCTGATGAAAACCAAGAACCAAGCTTTCTCCTCATTCAAAGAAGTCAAGGAAGAAATTGAAGTAGAGAAGGATGCAAAATTAAAAGCATTAGAACTGATCGAGGAGGTGAGTTCAGATCAAACGAATTTGTTGAATATTGCAAGAAAACGGGTATTAAGAGGTATTTCACTGCACCATATTCTCCACAACAGAACGGTGTGGTTGAAAGGCGAAATCAAGCAGTATTGGGGATGACCCGAAGCATGATGAAAAGCATGAGTGTTCCATCTGAGTTCTGGGGAGAAGGTGTGACCACTGCTGTGTACATCCTGAACCGAGCAACAACCAAAAGCGTGATAGGTATGACCCCATATGAAGCATGGCACAAGAGAAAGCCTAGGGTAGATCATTTCCGAATTTTGGCTGTTTGGTGCATGTGAAGGTAACAAACCCTCATCTCTCGAAGCTCGATGATAGAAGTACTTTGATGGTGTTTATTGGGTATGAAAAAGGGTCCAAAGCTTACAGGGTATACAATCCTGTTACAAAGAGGGTGCAAGTGACACGAGATGCGATATTTGAGGAAGATAAGGCATGGGACTGGAATATCGGAGAAAATGCTCAAATGTTCACACCAGTGATGTTTTCAGAGTTGATCATGAAATTCATGAGCTGCACAGTGAGCAAAGTGGTCAGTATCAATCTGATAGTGAAGATACAGAACATCAAACTCCAGACTCTCCCACATCCACACATGGCTCAGCAGAGAGCGCAAACTATGAGGAGTTTGAAGATTCGCTTGGCACACCAGTGAGATTTCGAAGTATTGATGAGATATATGCCGAAACTGAACCGATTCAGCTGAACTATTCTGATATGTGTTTGATTGGAATGGAAGAACCAACACATTTCATGGAGGCAGCAAAGGATAAGAACTGGTTTAGTGCCATGGAAGAAGAGATCGAAGCCATTCAAGATAACAAGACATGGAGTCTGGTGGAGCCTCCTCCGGGACAGAAAGTCATCGGACTCAAATGGGTGTACAAATTAAAGAAAACTCCAGAAGGCAGAGTTGCAAAGTACAAGGCGCGCATTGTAGCAAAGGGCTTTGTGCAACAGCAAGGGATTGATTTTGAGGAAGTGTTTGCTCCTGTGGCAAGAATGGAGACAGTGCGAATGATCATGGTGATAGCAGTGCTACAAGGGTGGTCACTACATCATATGGATGTCAAATCTGCTTTTTTGAATGGAGAATTAAAAGAAGAGGTGTATGTCACACAACCACCTGGTTTCGAGGTGAAAGGGAAAGAACATAAAGTGCTAAAGTTGCATAAGGCGCTTTATGGTTTGAAACAGGCTCCGAGAGCTTGGAATTCCAAGTTAGATAGCACCTTGAGGTCAATGAAGTTCGAAAGAAGACAATTGGAGCATGCAGTTTATAGAAGGAAGCATGAGGAAGGAAGCATCCTGGTAGGAGTTTATGTGGATGATCTGTTAATCACAGGAGCCAGTGAATCAGAGATTGCAAAGTTCAAGTTAGAGATGATGAAGAAATTCAAGATGAGTGATCTAGGTTTGTTAACCTACTATCTTGGCATAGAGGTGCAACAGACATCTGACATGATCAGTTTGTGTCAGAAGAACTTTGCTCAGAAGATATTGAAAGAATGTAGTATGGAGGAATGTAATCCAACCCAAGCACCCATGGAAGCCAGGCTCAAACTTAGCAAAAACCAGTAAGTTCCCTCCAGTTGATCAAACTAGATACAGGAGCATTGTGGGCAGTCTTCGGTACCTATTGCATACTAGACCTGATGTGGCATACTCTGTGGGGATTGTCAGCCGATTCATGGAGGCTCCTACGACTGAGCATATGGCAGCTGTAAAACACATACTAAGGTACGTAAAGGGAACAATTGATATGGGGTTTTGTTACAAGAAAATGCCAGATGAAGACCCGACTTTTGTTGGGTTCTCTGATAGTGATATGGCTGGGGATTTAGACGACAGGAAGAGTACTACTGGGGTAATTTACTTCTTGGGAGGCAATCCAATTAGTTGGATCTCGAGGAAGCAAAGGTAGTAGCTCTATCTTCATGTGAAGCTGAGTACATAGCAGCTGCATCAGCGGCATGCCAGGGCATTTGGCTAGAGTCACTGCGTGCAGATTTTCTGAGTGAGTCATCTCAGAAGATAAAGCTCAAAGTTGATAATAAGTCTGCAATTTCGCTGTGCAAGAACCCTGTATATCATGAACGGAGTAACATATTGATACTCGATACCATTTTATAAGAGAGTGTGTGGAAGAAGGGAAAGTAGAGGTTGAACACATCAGGACCAACAATCAGCTTGCTGACATATTAACTAAACCATTGGGAAGAGTTAAATTTCTGGAGCTAAGGGAGAAAATAGGAGTGCAGACTGTCAAAAGAAGTACAACGAGCTTAGGGGGGAGAATGTGAGATGTAAGCTGTTGTACCATCTGGCGTGCACAGAGAATCAAGAGCAAGCTGCTGGTTTTTAGCTATTTTAATGCTAAGATTAGTTTCCTATTTTTAGAGATTTAGATAATATCTTTATTATTCTGTTTCTTTATTTTGTTGTTGTTTCCAGCGAGTGGAAAATAAGAAACCACACGCTATATTTAGTAGTTAATGTATTAGGATTTTATTACTATGTTTTGTTATATGTTTTGAATAAAAGGCAATCAGAAAACAGAAAATGGTGCGGCTCTTTTGCACCACAAAACTCTTCTTCTCTATTTCTCTAAACACATAATTATCTCTGAAATCCAACAAAGGAGCATCAATGGAGGAGCACTTCAGATGCCATGGGAGTGCAAGTGGTACAAGGTGATCTCTCTCTCTCTTCTCTCTGAAAAATGTAATAAACTAAAATAAAAACTGAACATTTGTAGTATGGCGGTGTGCAGTACGTGCAAAGTATGAACCCAGAAATATTCTCAAGAATCAACAAGGATGGAAACACGGCAGAGGAGGTGTTCATAGAGAGTCATGATACATTGGTGAAAGACGATAACACTTGGATGACAAATATTGCCCAGTCTTGCTCTGTAGTAGCTGCCCTCGTCGCTACGGTGGCCTTTGCATCTGCAACCACAGTTCCAGGAGGTGTAGACCAGCAGTCTGGGTTTCCAGTCCTCAGTAGAAGACCAGCTTTTCAGCTGTTCACCATCTCATCCCTTGTCGCTCTTTGCTTCTCTGTTACATCTCTTATCATGTTCCTCACAATACAAATCTCCCGTTACCAGGTTACAAAAACCCTTATCTTAATTAGAATTTCTTCCTTTTGACATTTCAACATTGGAAACTGAAATTCTCATTCATTTGCTGATCAGGTGAGAGATTTTGATAGGGGAGTTCCCGCGAAGCTTATCCTGGGGCTGACCTCCCTCTTCATGGGAATTGCTTCTATGCTTGTCGCATTATGTGCTGGAGACTTTTTTGTTGTTGAAAACAAGCTCAAATTTGTCGCATTCTGTGCTGGAGACTTTTTTGTTGTTGAAAACAAGCTCAAATTTGTTGTGTACCCCATATACGCTATCATGTGCTATCCTGTCACTGCCTTTGCTAGTGCACAATTTCCATTATACATTGACCTCTTCATAGCAAGTAAAACGAATATTCCGAGAAGGCACCATGCTGGGAAGATGCATGTGCACTAGCTAGCTTCACAATAATATGCTCGGCATAATTAATGTAACTCGTTTTATGTTCTGTTAACTTAAAATAATTGAAGACTAAGAATTTTGATTTTGATGTGATGTTTGTTTGATCGTGTTGGTTGCACAAAGAATAATACTTCAGGATTTCTTGTCTCTGTTGTTTATTTTAAGTTTGTTGCAATTTTTTTCTTTGTTTTACCCTTTAGGGTTCCTGAAATTGCTTCATGCTTTCGTTTGGTTTGGAATATGATTGGGTTGAGGATTGCTATTTCTATTATTTTTTATGTCTATGAAAAATTGCTTATAGTAGATTACAATGGCAGTATTTCATTAGTGGGATTTTATTGCCTCGGTTTGAAAAGAAGCAGATACAGAGCCCTTGATTGATGTAAGCTTGAGAACATTGATTTGTTGTTTTAGTTTTCAAATATGAAATTATCACTAATGTCATACTGTGTAAATTTTTCTCTTGATCAAACTAATCACATGGTGCGTACATAAATTGCTATTACAAACTAATAATATGCACTTAAAGGTTGGAACTATTCCTATATAAAACAAGATTGTTAAGACTAACTGGTTGAAAATAAAAATTAATAGGTAAACTTAAGAATGGTTTGCACTTTGCACAAGTGTGAAATTTGTAAATTATAATTGAAAGGAAAAATGGGCACGGAGGACCAAGTCCGCTGTTTCACAATATGACCTAGTGTTTTATTTACTAGTTGAGAAGTGTAAACTGAAATTGAAATATTTGCAAATAACTTTTTTTTATCAATATATTTTCAGCCGGCTACTTACCAGCTGACCTTCAAAATTTTTTTTTGGTTTGTATTGTTTTGTCTTTTAATTTTGAAAATATTGATCAGCTTGCCTTGTCAGACACTACATTTGGAATCATTTAGAGAATGTCTCTTTTCCCTTTTTTTTTTTCTCTTTCTAAATGAAAGATGTGAAATAAATAAAAAGGATAAAGCAAGAAGCACTCAATTTTTTTCTCAATGCAAGCAAGGAATAAGAGCAATAAGCAAACACTTTTGTATTGTATGTTGGGTTGTGCATTGATCACAATTGTTGCAGTATTTTTAATTTTTCACATTTGTCTGCACCTGATTGATTATCAAAAAGAAGAGAATAGAACTTATATGGATCCTTGATAAAATGTTAACTAACTAGAATAACTATCTTGATGAAATCGACATTCCAATCCGACTCGGACCTACTAAAAATTTATAAAAAAAAATGTCTAAACTCACAATTAATCAAATTCAAAAATATCTGAACATAAATAAATCTATAAATACTGAATATTCGAACATAAAATAATCTAAACTCAAATGATCCATGATCCAAAAGATGTCCAAACCTGTAGCAATCAGACTTAATGGTTCAATTGCCTCCATTTTTTTGTGCTTCCATTATGCCTTCATTTTTAAAATTTTAAATAACTCAAAATTTAAAACCTAAAAGTCAAAATAATACCGCTGGATATGACCTACATTATTTTAGCTATGCACATGTAAAAAATTTTGATATTTCAACTTTGTTTTGGTTGTAATTCAGAGATTGTAAAAACGTACTAATGTGGATAATTTCTAGACGTTGACTTTTTAACTTATTAATTCACATAAAAATCAAACCGAAACGTGATAATTTTTTATGAGCACATAGAGAAAATAACATAGATCACATTTAATGGTTTTATTATAAAGTTTATGATTTAAATTTTGAGTTTTTAACGTTTTAAAAATTGAGGCATTTGAACCCGAACTGAGATTGGTCCAAAACTTGAATTCCGAACCCGCAAAATCCAACTCATATATATAGTTAATTATTCAAATATGAAAATACACAGACTCTGATTAATTAATCGATCTCTTCAATTTGAGTCCAATACGTATCTATTAAACTCAAAAGTAATCTGAATCTAACTCCATATCCAATCCAAATACAACCGGACTTGTCTAATTTGCCATGGTCCATATATCACTTAATTATAATAAGTTTCACAATATTACTTGCTCATATATATTGAAGCATGTAAATTAAAACGTGTGTTGTAAGTTGTTTAATTCTGCTCTTTTCTTAGTTATGAGTACTCAATATATTCAGTATGTAAACTGTAAAGCAAGGTGCAATTAATATGTAAAGTGAGGGGGACCTGGACCTATGTATGCATATGATATGCTTTATCAAGGCTCGAAATGAAATGGGTTGCTTTAGTAGATTTGAAGCTTGTCTCTCCCAATGCTGACGTCACCAAAGCAACACAATTATCACCCAAATCCATCCAGACTCACAAAATGCATATGTACCAATCATACACAGCTCCCATCTTTGCCCCCCAAATTAAGTTCATGCATCATCTTAAGTAATTACTTAATCTTAATGCTAATTATCAAGATGCTAATTAATGCATGTACTAGTTCTTAAATAACCAAAATCTAGTTCAAAATGCATTAAATTATGTATCACTATTTTTTTTTTTTGTAACAGACTCTTTCATTTTTAAACATATTTTGGAGAGATCGATATTAATTAACTGATATATAGGCACCGCATTGAGTGAAATAATTATAACTTGGTTGATTTCGTTAAAAAAATGCATGACAAAATAAAGTACATATATATAACAAGATGATACATCTAATAATTAATGACTGATTAATTAATTACGAAAGTATATATAATGATGTCTCAATTTCAGTATATACTTAATAATCACCGTAGTTATTTAAAATATGGCCATGCATTCATCTAATTAAAATTGTTGATAACATATTCAGTATATACTTAATAATCACCATAGTTCCTTATTCTTAGTTGGCTTGATCCAAAATTAATAAGACTAGAACGTTGACAATATCCGTGTCATACGTTAATTTAAATAATCAGAAATAAATCAAATCAAATCTAATACTTATCTAAGTCCAAAATTATGAGTACTCAATATATTCAGTATAAAAAATAAGAGGTCCACTAGTCATTTTGAAATTGATTTTACAAAATCATATATAATATATAATTAAGTTGTACTTTTTTAATCAAATGTTATAATTAATTTGAATTGTAGTAATTAATTGAGAGACTATATCGATATCTTAATTTGTTCTACACTTGAATTAAATTTAAAAAGAAAATATGTATATCATGTTTACTCCTATTTTTTATGAAGTATTAAAGACTCACTCAAAAACAAAATTATAACCATTTTATTTCAAGGAGACAACTCTTGAAACTCTTCAACACGTAAGGTTCTTTATTCCTGGCCCAAGTAGCTTTCTCTTTTCCTTTTTTGTAAGGACACATATATGATAAATCTACTACGTAAATGAGCATTGAAGAGCAGTCAATCACACACTACATGCTCTCCTTGCTAGTGTCTTCCTTATAAAAGGGAGCATATATATATAATATCGCTAGTACTCTCTACCTATCAAATGAGTCACATACAACTTAATTAAATTCTGATTAATTCAAACACAAGAGGGAGTAATAACAATATGGTCTTATTATCTAGTGATCCCCTACATATCCCAGAAGACGTCTCATTGTCGAATCCGAGAAAGGGTCGACTCTTCAGAGAAGCCATGAATCGCGAATGGACAACAGTGTGCAAGCTCTACACAGGAAAGACGAAAAAGTCCAAGGCGAGTATATTACACGCAATGACACCTTACTTCATGTCGCAGTTTCTGATGCCACGGAAAAAATAATTTTAGATCTCCTCGATATCGTTCAAATAAACAAAGGTATTACTACTTTATACCTAAGAGAAAAAAACCAATGTGCTATATATAATAGCCATATACCAGGTACCATGTACGGCTATGTGATGTATCATTTAAAAATTCTGCCTTTTTAATATTAGGCAAACCCTTTGGCTCCTGATCTAGTTGCCAAAACTGTTGTGGGGACTGCAGGAAGTTACTGCTAACATATGTACATTTACTAATATACATGTCATATTTGTACGGTTTGATGATTCCATTTTAAGTTGCCGACCTTAAAAAATTTAGTTTCTAATTACCCAATTACCTAGTTTCAAATAGCTAGCTAGGTACCTAGTTAAAAAGTTGCAGAAAAGAATTTGAAATAATATATGTAATTAATTAATTAATTCATGCTTTAACATATAAATAATGAACTGTGGCTCGTGATGTTTATGGACACAATGCATTAATTAGGGATTTTCATATGGAATTAAAATGTTTTGCCTGTAGCTTTCAGATAGAAACTATATGTAGAGTCCCCAGTACTCAATAATAAACTTTGTACAGGCAGTTTGAGAAGATTAAAAACTAAAATAAATTAATGAAATTAAATGTAAAACGAGCCCTTTCTAAGCATATGTAAATTCAGAGCAGGATCCTTCAAATGTATCATGTTATATTAGCAATGTAACCAGGAAACATATTCATTCATGGCGAAATAAATATTATTTCCTTTTGCTATAAAGTGATGAATTTTAAACAAGGTGGCAATTAGGGGTATCAATGGGTACGATACGGGTAGGGTGGAAGCATTTTCATACCTATACCTACTAAGAATTGACCTTACACATACCCTACATTTATCCATTAAGTTACCCATTAAGATTTAATCTTACCCTAACCTACATTTACCTGTTAAAATTATCAGGTAACAAAACGGTAACAGGTGAATAATGAATAATGCTAATATAATCAGGGGCGGAGCCAGACTTTCAAGTTATGGGGGTCAGTCATATAAACAAAATTTGCTGCAAATGGGGGTCAATTTAAAAACACGAATATCTCTTCGGACAAATTCAATTATTTAACTAAATAACAAAACATGTAAATAACAAATGTACATAACTAATTATTAGGCAGAAGGTTATAACACACTTCGTGAGTCCCTACTAATTACAGTTAATTATAAACTTAATTATTAGGAAGACATATGATTAAAACAATAATTTATGAAGAGAGTCCTAAAAGTTTTTCGGAAAAAATAAAAAACTGGAAGTCGGAATTCTCTGTGTTGCTTAGGAAAAAGTGTATATATTGTAATAGTCATTTAGTTTTTCGTTGGAAAATTCAAAAGTTATATTAGGTCAAAGGTCAATATATACATCATTTGTATGTGTAAGAAAGAAAATTGATAGTTTTAGTGAGAAATTTCAGAATTTTGTATTGAACATGTCTCTCTATACTTCACTATAATACATTATATTTCTATCAATTACAAGGGTTATTTATGTTCATATCCAGTTTGAGAGGATACTGACAGAAACTTGATACATCAGTGTTCGAGATCTATGAAAACTAAAGGACAATTGACCTTGACATGCTTCTTTCTTATAAGGAAGTTAAATATGATTAATTTAATCCATAATCATGTTGCCCATAATTGAATTTCCATTTTGAGTTCTAAGAATATTTGATGCACTAACCACAGAGATGCCCAAAATCTTGAAGTTACAAAACGAAGCTGGTGATACCCCACTTCATCTGGCGGCAGCTCTCGGACTTGAGAAGGTTTGCAGGAAGATGACAACAATGTGTCCAGACATGGTAACCAGTGCACGTAACAACCTTCAGGAGACTCCGCTCTTTTCGGCAGTGCGTCATGGAAAGAAGAAGACCTTCTTTGTGCTTGAGACTGCCATCCATAAGGAACAAAACATTAAAATTGATGAAGTTAACAGCTTATCCGTGAGAGATATCACTCATTGTAGGAGAGATGATGGTAACAATATTCTTCACCACGCCATCAAAGGAGAACAATTTGGTATGCACTTACAGCAAAAAAAGAAAAGTAAAATAAAAAGCATAGAAGGCAAAATCGGCCGTTCCGGAGCGGAATCGGCCATTCTGGAGCGGGATCGGACGTTACCGATCCGATTTCAGGCCGATTTATGCGGTCATTGAGGATTTCGTTAAATTTCGGCCGTTCCGGCTCCATTCCGGGGAAAGTTCAGCCGTTCCGTCTTCATTTCAGCCCAATTTCGGCCGTTTCGGACTGAAATAGACCGATTCTACCGAAACGGCCGAAACACGAATTAAACCAACTCAAAAAAAAAATTTTGGCGCTCGCTGGGATTCGAACTCGCGTACTCCAGTGCTGGGTCCGAAGGCAACTCCACCACACCACAGCATCTTTGTTGTTTTAAACTATAATTCGTTTGTATATATACAAGTTTTGTACCTCCATATGAAAAAACAAGCTACCGATCCAATTTGTGTAAAACTATAATTCGTTTTAGTGAAAAAACAAGCTTCCCGACCGATCCAATTTGTTGTTTAAAACTATAATTCGTTTTTATGTATATGAGTTTAAAACTATAATTCGTTTTAGTGTAAAACAAGCTTCTACCAAAAAAGTCCGATTTTCCGATCCAATTTGTCCGATCCCGACCGATTTTTCCGATCCGGATCGGGATCGCTCGGTGCCGATCCCGATCCCGATACCGATTTTTCCTTCTATGATAAAAAGTTAGTCATAATTAATATAACCATTCAAATTTATTGACTGTAGATTTGGCATATGAGATCATTTGCCTATATCCAGAGTTGGCGAACTATGTCAATTCAAACGGAGAAACTGCACTTCACACCCTGGCTAACAAGCCCTCTGTTTTCAAGAGTGGAGCTCGCTTTGGCTTATATGATACAATTATATATCACTGTACTCACCAACCCCCCCCCCCCCCCCCCCCCATAATAATAATTGCTATACTTTACAATTAAACTACTTTTTTCCATTTTCAATGAGTCAAATCTAATTGTTAATAGCGAGTTTAATAATAATAATAATATTTGCTATGTGGTGCTGCTTTAATTATTTGTCTTCAGAATGTTTGATGCTTTGATTGTAGGTACAATTACAGAGCCACTCACTTTTGAGTTTGTTGATTTCTTGGAGAATGAAAAAAATAATATGGAAAGCATGTCAGACATTCAGGCAGATGAAAAGAAACTACTGCCGCCGACATACACAGTTTGTATTGACCTATTTTCTTTGATGAAGGATTCCATCAAATGCATATCTAATACTGTCGGTATGAAAAAAAGAAACTCAATAGAATTTACCAAAATAAGAACATAATTGTTTATATAAATCATTTCTTTTCTCTGCTCAACAGTAAGGCTTTGGTAATATGCATATTACACAATGGCATTTGCTATGGAATCATATCTTCATTTTTAAAGTTCAAACAGTTTATCAAAACAATTAAATATGATCTTCATATGAAAATGTACATGCAAATCAAATTTATAATTTTTTGAATTTGTCTACTATTTTTTTATAGGTACAAAATCAATTGATTTGAACATTCTGGACCATCCAAAAGCAGTGTAAATCTACCTATGTAAATAAATTATAAAATTTGGTCTGCTCATATGGAGATCATGTATATAATAGTTCAGAGCGACTGTTTAAAATTTAAAAATAAAAATATGTGTCCATAGCAGAGTCAATCCCTAATATGCATGTTATCATAGCCTCAATCACTAAACTTTCATGTAGTGCTGCAGCTTCTAGCTTAAAAACTGGTGTCTGTAAGGCTTTCTGCGCTGATGAAGAAAACCAATGTATGGTAAACAAACCTTCATGATAATACCAATAAGTTTTTCATTCTTAGAATTTTTAGTAAATCTTGGCTAGAATTTTAAGGTTAATTAAGATAATTGTTTGTCTATAGAAAATATTATATTATAAAATAAGACAGGGAAAGAGAAAGAGTGCCTTTATTTTTTGATGCATAGAAGGATCGGTGAAAAATTTCGATACATAGAATGATGGGTGGAATTTTTACCGATTCAAAACTATCCAAACTAACTTTTATATTCTATGAAAAGAGGATTGGGGCCCACTGTATGAAATCCAATGTCAATGTTTTTGGTGTTCCCTCATGATTACAACATTTCCCTCATTATTATTACTTTGGTACGATATATTGATATATATACTTTTGTCAATTAAGTCTTCTATAAGACTGATATGTTGTTAATAAGGATCAGAATCATTGATAATTTCTTTCTGTTGAGTCAATGATTAGTTTCAGCAGTATGTCATGCTGATTTCTAAAAGCATAAAATGATTCATTAAGGTCTCAAACAATTATGCAAGAAGAAACTGAATTGTGGAAAAATGATAACATAATAAGCTAATTCTAATGAAATCTTACTTATGTCCATAAATTTTTATTGTTTCCCTTCATTTTACGCTGCATGAAAGCTGGAGCAAAAAAGGAAGATGAAGATATCATGATTCAGAAACCAAGAAGGCGGTTCCCACCGAACTATGATCTCATGATTTTCTTTTTCAAGATTATCGTGAAGCTCCTATTAGTGGTTCTTGCTATAGGTATGTGCATATATGTATTGCATAATTTCTTTAAGAAAATGTCAAGTTACTCTTCGACACCAATTAACTGCTGTAATTAAGTTCTTGGGATAGATACCCTGATTAAAAAGATAATTTAATAAAAAAGCACGCTCCTTCCACTTAAAATAGGAATAAGATGAACTAGTTGTTCTTATATAGGTATATGAGGAAGTAACTAATTATAATCTCAGTATGCACAGTTCATTTTTAATTTCTAGATGAAGTAATTGATCGTTCTTTCCAAAGTTCTTACAAATTCTAGAATTGCAATTTTTGCAGCTGATAAAGACAATGTATTCATATTCGATACTTGCTTACAATTATTTGGTTTATGATGATGTACAAACTTCATTTAGACAATAGAAAACAAGTCTTTAGAAATAGAGGAAAGAATCAATGTATAACATAGTACCAACTATAATATCCCGCTGTATGGCCAAAGAAAGAAAGAAAGGAGTATGATTCTTGATATAGCTCGGAACAATTAACTAATTAGATTCTATTGAAAGTGTAAAAGAAAAGTTGCCAGTTATTATACAGACCTAATTTTGCTCAGCTGTTTACACTATTAATTTAGTACATTACTCTGTGAATAACATCCTAAAGGGTTATGGAGATTGCAAACAATTGCAAAACTTAAACAAATGCACAGAAATGCACATACCATCATGAAGGAACTGGTTGATCGTTCAACACTCTGTGAGTACGAGGAAGCCAGTGGTGGACAGCAACCAGCTGTGTCTGCATTACCATCTGATATTGGATCAAAATCCCCTCCATCAGTAGGACCTACTGATCTGGGCTTACATGAAAATACACCAAACCCAAGTGAAGGTATGTTGACTAGAAAAGATAAATTTTCTTGATTAACGTTTTAGAAAATTTTGTGCCTTATATTGCCGTGAATAAATCAGTGTAGTTTACTCCCTTGTGTTAATTGGCCTGCATCTACGAAAAAATAAATATAATAATTAATTTTCTACGCATATAATTTGTAATGCTTTTTTAGTGTTATTTGTAACCAACAGTTCGGTGATTCAGTGAAATACATGTACTATTCAATCTACAAAATCAGCACTATGAAGTATGACAATTATTTTATTCTCTTGGAAAAAATTGAGCAACTAACTCGTCTTCGTCATTCAACTAATTGTAGAAGACTCGTTACATTTCCTTAATCAAATTAATGACATCTTGTATTTTGCTATGCTGTCATATACTTTTAACGAATACAGGTGAAACCGTCCTGATTAAAGCCTTAAAAGAGGTAAGCATAGACATGCTGATGCTGAAAAAATGCTTGGAGAAAGGTTCTCAAAAAATTGTTGAAGAGAAGGAATCAACGAATAGACCTGATACTGGTATGTTCATTAATTTTGTAGAAGTCAAGCTTAACATAACATTAGTGAAATAAAATGTATTCAGCTCATACTAAATTTCACTCTTCTCTAGGCTTCTAACACAAATTTCACAATAATCAATAACCTAAATTTTCAGTTCCAGCAGTACTTGCCCAAAAACACCCAATCAGGCACCTTGCTACTAAGATACTACTATGGCCATGAAATGTACCAACATGAGAAATCGAAACATTGCTACACGTTTTGTTAACATACATTACAATTTTTTCAACATGTGGTTCAGCAAGCCCTGTTTTGGTAGCTGCAAAGAGGGGAATAACAGAGATGGTGAAAAGAATCCTTGAGAAGTATCCAGTGGCTGTCATGGACAAAGACAAGGATAAGAAAAATGTTGAGAAATAGAGGATTTGCCTCAGAAAATCATCATTGGCATTTAAGAAACAAAATCAAGCTAGCATCATACAATAGCTGTCAAGCTAAATATAGTACCTAGCTAGATTTGTGTCATTTTTGTATATACAGAAATTGTAATTTAGATAACTAGGCAACAGCTAGAAATTATAATTTAGGCAACTAGGCAACGGCTACAAGACCTCTCCTCAATTATAAAGAGGTCTAATATGAATTGTAAGATCAGAACAATCAATATAATTATTCATCATTTCAATTTTCTAGATGGTATCAGAGCTCTTTCTGTACCAGCAATAGGTACAGAGCAACAACCCACAACAGCACAAACACACAACCTGGTAATTTACCAGAACAACAATGGCCGACAAAATTCAGATTGATGCCAATACCTCACTGAAATTAACTCCCATGTTACTCAATGGAAAAAACTACCAGTCATGGTCCAAATCAGCAATAATCTCACTCAAAGGCAAAGGCAAGTATGGGTACATCATAGGCGACAAGAAAAAGGCTGATGCAAACAAAGACGAATGGGACATCCATGACAATCTGATCATGTCATGGCTTCTAAACTCCATGCAACCAGAAATCAGCGAGCTTTTTATACATGGTACCGAAACCTCTGCCAAGATGTGGACAGCAATCAACAAAATGTTCGGTAAACAAAACAACTTTGCCCACATCTTCCAAATCAAACACGACATTGCCCAAATCAAACAAAACAGAACTCCATCACACAATATTTCGGGGCAATGAAAGCTAAATGGGATAAATTAGACATCCACCAACCCGATACCACAGATCCAGAAAAAATCCAAGAACGAAAAAATCAAGATCGAACATTTCAATTCTTAGCAAACCTGGACCAGAGTTATGAACACGTCCGGCAACAAATCCTTTTCGGAGCCAACCTTCCCTCTCTCGAATCCATCGTCGCTCTCCTAGAACAAGAGGAATCGAGGCGCGATGTCATGCACACCAACCCCCAGACCGGCGACACCTCAGAGAACCAAGCCTTCCTCTCATACAACAACAAATCTCAAAACCCTAACTTCCACAAAGCTCAATCCAGCGGTTCCGAGAGGTGTGACTGTTGCAAGAAGACAGGCCACACAAAGGAACGGTGCTGGTTCCTTCACCCGCACCTCAGGCCAAAGAAATGGAAAGGGGGCGGCGGCGATCGGGATGGAGAGAAGCGAAAGGGGGAGGGTGAGAAAAAAGGATACGCGGCAACTGGCACAACAACACAAGGAACCCTCTCCTCTTCTGGCGCAACAAATACACCCGGTTCAGTAGCCGAACCATGCTCCGAAACTGGAGAGGATCCCATGCGGCAACTGATGGCGCAGCTGTCTGTGATGCTTGCTAGACAGAACAATAACTCATGCAGTATCGCTTTAAATTCAATTAAATTTTTGCCTAACAGCCAATTAATAATAGACACTGGTGCTACTGACCATATGATATGCAATATAGAGTTATTTAAGTCCCTAGAAATGTGCAAAAATGACCAATATATTTTAGTGGCCAATGGAACCAAGGTACCCATTATTGGTATAGGTACCATTAATCTCTTCTCCAAAGAAATTAAAAATGTTCTATACATAAATTCATTTACAGCAAATCTAATTTCTGTAAGTAAAATTACGCAAGAATTTAATTGTGATGTGCTATTTTAAAAAACAAATGTTAAATTTCAGGACCAAATAACAGGGATGATGATTGGTGAGGGATTCTATGACAAGGGACTCTATATGTTGAATTATCAGAAATTTAATTTATGCGCAACCAAGCAACCTAGTGAAAATGAATTGTGGCACAAGAGACTTGGACATCCTTCTGATAGAATTTTAAATTCCTTTTTAAATTTTCCTTTAAATAATTGTTAATTGCGATACTTGCAAATTAGCTAAACAAACTAGGCTTCCGTTTTCATTATCAATTAGCAAGAGTAAAGCACCATTTGAATTAATACATTCTGACGTATGGGGACCCGCTCCTACTACTTCATATAATCAATTTAGATTTTTTGTGTTATTTATTGATGATTTTTCTCGTGCTACTTGGTTATATTTACTTAAATCAAAAAGTGAAGTTTTTTTATGCTTTCAAGAATTTGCAACTTTGGTAGAAAATCAATTTAATACAAAAATTAAAACATTTAGGTCTGATAATGGCACAGAATTTGTTAATAACAATTTTTCTCAATATTTTAAAAGTAAAGGAATTTTACATCAAACGACTTGTATAAATACACCCGAACAAAATGGAGTCTCCGAAAGAAAAAATAGGCATTTGTTAGAAATGACAAGAGCACTTTTATTTCAAATGAATGTCCCAAGGCAATATTGGTCAGATGCAGTACTCACGGCCACATATTTAATTAATAGACTCCCTAGTATTAAATTAGAAAATAAAAGTCCTTTAGAAATACTTTACCAAAGAAAAATTAATATTGACCATTTAAGGATTTTTGGTTGTGTGTGCTTTGTTCATACAAAAAGAAAAGATAAATTTGACTCAACATCAACAAAGACTATTTTCTTAGGATATTCAACACACAAAAAGGGATATAAGTGCTATGATCCACTTAATAAAAAAATGTTCATCTCAAGGGATGTTATTTTTAATGAAAATAAAAATTATTTTTTAAAGGAGGAGATTAGTGAGCCTATTACCAATAGTCAAAATGGAGTATTGTTACCAACCAACCATTCTCATGATGTGATAACCTTGACCGAAAATGAAAATAGAGATGAAAATAATATAAGTGAACCAGAAAATGAAATTGAGGAAAATAACAATCCTACTAATGACAATCATGAGAATAATGAAGAAAAAATAATGTAAGAAGGTCTTCAAGGACAACTCAACCATCCTCCAGGCTTCGAGACTTTGTGACTTACAAGGTAACATATCATATTCAAGATTTTATTTCTTATGACAAAATTTCAACAAATTACAAAGCCTTCTTGACTTCTCTCTCTAAACAAGAAGAACCAAAAAACTTCCAAGAAGCCTTAAGTCAACCTGTATGGTGTGAAGCCATGAAAGAAGAACTTAGGGCATTAGAAAAAAATAATACTTGGGTTATTATGCATCTACCAAAAGACAAAAAACCAGTTGGATGCAAATGGGTGTACAAAACAAAATATAACAGTGACGGTACATAGAAAGATATAAAGCTAGATTGGTGGCTAAATGATATACACAAACCTATGGTATTGACTATCATGAAACGTTTGCCCCAGTTGCAAAAATGAACACTGTTAGGATTTTATTCTCAGTAGCAACAAATAATGGTTGGAACCTTTACCAAATGGACGTGAAAAATACTTTTCTTCAAGGAACACTTGAAGAAGAAGTTTATATGAACCTACGACCTGGTCATGAGAGAGAGAAAGATTCTAATCTTGTTTGTAGGTTAAAAAAATCCATATATGGTCTAAAGCAATCTCCAAGGGCATGGTATGGAAAACTCAGTTTTTTTCTTAAATCATGTGGCTTTACAATTAGTCTTGCTGATAATTCTCTTTTCACCAAACAAAGTAATGACAATATTGTTATTGTATTAGTTTATGTAGATGACATAATTGTTATAGGAAATAATCAAACAGAAATTAACATGATTAAATGTCAGTTGAAGAAAAATTTTGATATAAAAGATTTAGGAATATTGAAATATTTTTTAGGCATTGAAGTAGCCCATTCAATATTGAAATATGCACTAGACCTTTTTAAAGAAACAGGTAAAATAGGATCAAAACCTGCCTCAACACCCATTGAATATAGGTGCAAATTAAATACCAAGGATGGAGAACTATTAAAAGATATAAATCAATTTCAAAGACTTGTAGGAAAATTGATATATTTAACAGTAATAAGACCTGATATCTCATTTGCTGTTAGTCAAATTAGTAAATTTATGCATGCACCTAGGACACCTCATTTAGAAGCAATTAATAGAATTTTAAGATACTTAAAAGGATCACCTGGAAAGAGAATATGGATGAAAAATAATAATTCTAATGAAGTGTGTGGCTATTCCGATGCAGATTGGGCAGGAAGCTTCGATAGAAAATCAACTACTGGCTTCTGCACATTTGTAGGTGGGAATCTAGTAACATGGAAGAGCAAGAAGCAAAATGTTGTAGCAAGATCAAGTGCTGAGCAGAATATCGAGCTATGGCATCAACCGCTAGTGAACTAACTTGGGTTAGACAAGTGTTAACCGATTTGAATATTACAAATTATGAACCTATAAAAATGTTTTGTGATAATCAAGCGGCTAGACATATTGCGTCCAATCTATTTTTCACGAACGAACTAAGCACATTGAAGTCGATTGTCATTTTGTGCGAGAAAAAATTCAAGCAAAAGAAATCGAAACACCATATGTGAAGAGTCAAGACCAACTTGCTGATATCTTCACAAAAGGGCTAGAACCAGGACCATTTTATAAAATTATAAGCAAGTTAGGATTGATCGATATTTACAATCCTAACTTGAGGGGGAGTGTTGAGAAATAGAGGATTTGCCTCAGAAAATCATCATTGGCATTTAAAGAACAATAGACTTGATCTGGGCTTACATGAAAATAGACTTGATACTGGTATGTTCATTAATTTTGTAATAGTCAAGCTTAACACAACATTAGTGAAAGAAAATATTCAACTCATACTAAATTTCTCTCTTCTCTAGGCTTCTAAAACAAATTTCACAATAATGAATAAGCTAAATTTTCAGTTCCAGCAGTACTTGCCCAAAAACACCCAATCAGGCACCTTGCTACTAAGATACTACTATGGCCATGCAATGTACCAATTTGCTACAAGTTTTGTTAACATACATTACAATTTTGTCAACATGTGGTTCAGCAAGCCCTGTTTTGGTAGCTGCAAAGAGGGGAATAATAGAGATGGTGAAAAGAATCCTTAAGAAGTATCCAGTGGCTGTCATGGACAAAGACAAGGATAAGAAAAATATTGTTTTATTGGCAGTGGAGCACCGACAAGTCCACGTGTACACGTACATGCTGGGTGTTCAAACTATGGAGAGTGTATTTCAGCAAGTAGATAAAGATGAAAATAGTGCTCTACATCTCGCAGCCATGCTCAGCCATAACCGGCCGTGGAGCATCCCTGGAGGAGCACTTCAGATGCCATGGGAGTGCAAGTGGTACAAGGTGATCTCTTTCTCTCTTCTCTCTGAAAAATGTAATAAACTAAAATAAAAACTGAACATATGTAATATGGCGGTGTGCAGTTCGTGCAAAGTAGGAACCTAGAAATATTCTCAAGAATCAACAAGGTTGGAAAGACGGCAGAGGAGGTGTTCATAGAGAGTCATGATGAATTGGTTAAAGACGGAAGCACTTGGCTGACAAATATTTCCCAGTCTTGCTCTGTAGTAGCTGCTCTCGTTGCTACGGTGGCCTTTGCATCTGCAACCACAGTTCCAGGAGGTGTAGACCAGAGTTCTGGGTTTCCAGTCCTCAGTGGAAGACCAGCTTTTCAGCTGTTCGCCATCTCATCCCTTGTCGCTCTTTGCTTCTCTGTTACATCTCTTGTCATGTTCCTCTCAATACTTACCTCCCGTTACCAGGTTACAAAAACCCTTATCTTAATTAGAATTTCTTCCTTTTGACATTTCAACATTGGAAACTGAAATTCTCATTCATTTGCTGATCAGGTAAGAGATTTCAATAGGGGACTTCCCGTGAAGCTTATCCTGGGGCTGACCTCCCTCTTCATGGGAATTGCTTCTATGCTTGTCGCATTCTGTGCTGGAGACTTTTTTGTTGTTGAAAAAAAGTACAAATTTGCTGTGTACCCCATATACGCTGTCATGTGCTTTCCTGTCACTTTCTTTGCTGGTGCACAATTTCCATTATACATTGACCTCATCAAAGCAACTATAAAGAAAGTTCCGGAGCGCACTGAGAAGATGCATGTGTAGTTGTGTACTAGCTAGCTTCACAATAATATGCTCGGCATAATTAATGTAACTCGTTTTATGTTTTATTAACATATAATAATTCAAGACTAAGAATTTTGATTTTTAAGTGATGTTAGTTTGATCGTGTTGGTTGCACAAAGAATAATAACTTCTGGATTTCTTGTCTCTGTTGTTTATTTTAAGTTTGTTGCAATTTTTTTCTTTGTTTTACCTTTTAGGGTTCTTGAAATTGCTTCATGCTTTCGTTTGGTTTGGAATATGGTCGATCAATTTAATGCAGGTAATAATAAAAAGTTCGTAAGAGATACTTACAAGGAAAGCGATTTCAGAAAGCATTTGTATAGAACTTGTTTAAATTTATAATTGTCTCATTCCATGATTGGGTTGTGGATTGTTATTCCTATTATTTTTTATGTCCAGGAAGAAGGCATGCTTTGATCATCCAATGTGAGTGATTGAACAAGAAAAATTGCTTATAGGAGATTACAATGGCAGTATTTCATTAGTGGGATTTTATTACCTCAGATTGAAAAGAAGCAAATACAAAGCCCTTGATTGATGTAAGCTTGAGAACATTGATTTGTTGTTTTAGTTTTCAAATATGAAATTATCACTAATGTCATACTGTGTAAATTTTTCTCTTGATCAAACTATTCACATAGTGCGTACATAAATTGCTATTAAAAAAAAACTAATAATATGCACTTAAAGGTTGGAACTATTCCTATATAAAACAAGATTGTTAAGACTAACTGGTTGAAAATAAAAATTAATAGGTGAACTTAAAAATGGTTAGCACTTTGCACAAGTGTGAAATTAGTAAATTATAATTGAAAGGAAAAATGGGCACGGAGGACCAAGTTCGCTCCTTCACAATATGGCTTAATGTTTTATTTACGAGTTGAGAAGTGTAAACTGAAATTGAAACATTTGCAAATAACTTTTTTTATCAATATATTTTCCGCCGGACTACTTACCAACTGACCTTCAAAAAAAAAATTTGGTTTGTATTGTTTTGTCTTTTAATTTTGAAAATATTGATCAGCTTGCCTTGTCAGACACTACATTTTGGAATCATTTAGAGAATGTCTTTTTTCTCTTTTTTTTTTCTCTTTCTAAATGAAGGATGTGAAATAAAGAAAAAGGATAAAGCAAGAAGCATTCAATTTTTGTCTCAATACAAGCAAGGAAATAAGAGCAATAAGCGAACACTTTTGTACTGTATGTTGGGTTGTGCATTGTTCACAATTGTTGCAATATTTTAAATTTCTTACATTTGTCTGCACCCGATTGATTATCAAAAGAAGAGAATAGAACTTATATGGATCCCTGATAAAATGTGAACTAACCAGAATATCTATCTTGATGAAATCGATATTCCAATCCGACTCGGACCTACTAAAAATTTATAAAAAAAATGATCTAAACTCGTAGTTAATCAAATTCAAAAATATCTGAACATAAATAAATCTATAAATACTGAATATTCGAACATAAAATAATCTAAACCCAAATGATCCATGATCCAAAAGATGTCCAAACCCGTAGCAATCAGACTTAATGGTTCAATTGCCTCCATTTTTGTGTGCCTCCATTATGCCTTCATTTTTAAAATTTTAAATAACTCAAAATTTAAAAGTCAAAATAAAACCGCTGGATATAATCTACATTATTTTATCTATGCACATGTAAAAATTATGATATTTCAACTTTGTTTTGGATTTCATTCAGAGCTTGTAAAAACGTACTAATGTGGATAATTTCTAGACGTTGACTTTTTAACTTATTGATTCACATAAAAACAAAACCGAACGTGATAATTTTTTATGAGCACATAGAGAAAATAACATAGATCACATTTAACGGTTTTATTATAAAGTTTATGATTTAAATTTTGAGTTATTAACGTTTTAAAAATGGAGGCATTTGAACCCGAACTGAGATTGGTCCAAAACTTGAATTAATTAACCCGAACTAAGATTGGTCCAAAACTTGAATTCCGAACCCGCAAAATCCAACTCATACTCTGCTCTTGGAAATACTACGGTGGGTCCCACATACTCTGCCCTTGGAAATACTACGATGGGTCCCACATACTCTGCCCTCGGAAATACTACTGTGGGTCCCACATATGCTGCCCTTGGAAATACTACGATGGGTCCCACGTTCGATAGCCTTGGAAATACTTTGGGGGGCCCATGTTTGCTTGCTTTGGAATAAATAAGGTGGGACCCACAGACGTTGCCCTTGGAAATAATAAGCCCATGGGTCAGATGTAAAAGTATTTCCGAGCGTACTTTTTTCAAGGGCAAGCACATGGAAAAAGCCAGATATTAGTATTTCCAACGACCCCCTCGAAAATACTAGGTATTTCCATCGAAGGCTTTTGCGACGGGCCTTTTTCCGAGGGTAGCGCATGGAAAAACTGATTTCAGGACTTGTTCCGAGGGTAAGCCCACGAAACAAGCCATTTTCTGCTCTTAGAAAAAGAACCAATTCTAGTAGTGATAGTTAATTATTCAAATATGTAAATACACAGACTCTTCTAATTTGCCAGGTCCATATATCACTTATAATAAGTTTCACAATATTAATTACTTGCTCATATTGAAGCATGTAAATTAAAACGTGTGTTATAAGTGTTTAATTCTGCTCTTTTCTTAATTATGAGTACTCAATAAATTCAGTATGTAAACTGTAAAGCAAGGTTCAATTAATATGTAAAGTGAGGGGACCTGGACCTATGTATGCATATGATATGCTTTATCAAGGCTCGAAATAAAATGGGTTGCTTTAGTAGATTTGAAGCTTCTCTCCCAATGCTGACGTCACCAAAGCAACACAATTATGAATTCACATCACCTCAGGTTACCTGACTCAAGCAAATTACGATCGGACGGCCCATTTAACATGGCACAAATCTCAAAACAGACCCCCTACAGTCTCAATATGCACCGGATTGAGTTTGGCCCAGATAGAATTAATCTGAGCCGGCCGTTGCAATTTGCTTGAGTCAGGTATCTGGGAGGATATATGTCCCACAATTATCACTCAATTGAAGGTATGTTGACTAGAATAGATAAATTTTCTTGATTCACGTTTTAGAAAATTTTGTGATTGCCGTGAATAAATCAGTGTAGTTTACTCCCTTATGTTAATTGGCCTGCATCTATGAAAAAATAAATCACATACTCTGGATCATATCTGAGATGTTCGATCTCCTGTCTTCAGAATGTGATGCCGAGTGACGAGCCATGTCCTTGCCCGACCCAAATCTTCTGATAGCAGTACTTGGCGCCGTATGCATAGCAGTTGGCTGGCTCGGGATTGCCCCACTCCGACACATCTGTGTTGTTAGCCATGACTAGAAGGTCAACAATCAGATGTGCGTAGGACCAATGCTGTAGTAACATGCATGGTCTAATAAATGTCTTGTTTTCCTTCAGGCAAGTATTGTTAAGACCCCTTTACAATGTGCAAAAGTCAGTGTTACTTATGTTGGGGAATCCTGTACCTTTTGATTAGGCTTAAGCTGCGGAAAGACCGTAAAACAAAATTTTTACGTCTAACTTAAGCCGTGTATTAAAAAATGTACGTCGGAAGACCACCGAAAGTTCCTTTTCCAGTCTTTCCCTTGACATAATATTTTAATCCTTTGAGGATCTACTCCCCGATTGATTTCTAAAATAATATTTATTTAACATTTAAATAAATATAAATAACATTTATATCTTTTTCCAAATTCAAATTGGAATGCTGTATGGCTCAGTTGCTTAGCACCAGAAATCTGATGCCTCTATCAGATGTCCACCAGGAACAATCAGAGAGTCGGTATTTCTTTTGCCAGAAATACTATACCGACTTTTTACGCCAAAACACTATTCACAAAAATCGTAAAAACTATTTTTCGCAACGTTTGCAAAAACAGATTCATGAAACTTCACGGGAACACTATTCACTGTAAACACTATTCACGGGAACACTATTCACAACTCGCAAGATATACGTAATCATATTACGTATTCTTTCTTTTCTTTCGCAAGCACTATTTGGGAGAGAAAATGAGAAAGAGAACGATAACTGAACCGATTCGAATCGAACTCAGACTTTCTGAACTTATCAAACTTATGAATTCTCTTACCCCTACCCCTCTATTTATAGGGTTAGGGAGGTGCTTGCAAGCTGCTTGCAGCGGAGGTGCTTGTAAGGAGGTGCTTGTTGCGATAAATTTATACAACGTGTCGTACACGCTTATAAATTTAATGTGTTTAAGCTTGTCATCTCTATGACATTTATTTATTAATTATAACATTTATAATTAATCAAATAAATTAATTCTCTGATTACTTTCCTATTGGTGTGACCCGATATGATCTGTGTTATGTTGGCAATAGAATTAAAACTCATTTTAATTCTATAAATCATAAGCGGCACCTGGCAGAATGCATTATGACTACCCAATTGACACAGATAATCTTGCACAATACAATATCACGATCCAGTAAACAATTTACTCATGTTAATTCTTATGTCTCATAGTATTATATCAGTTTCAAAGTAGGTATGTGTCATCCTTGCAAACTTAATCTTTTCTTGATTTTAAGTTAGATTATCAAATATGATTAACTCTTTAATCATACCATGCACAGATAATCTTACTTTATCAAGGGGCCCAGTGATACTATTACTCGTATTAAATACGAGGGACAATAGTAGTCTTGGTGAACATCTCTCCTCTGCAAAAGTCATGTATACTGAAATGTCATTGTTATAGCTACTTTTTACGGATAGCGTTAAACAACACTCACGAATATACATTTATTATGTAGAAAACGATGAACCACCTCATACTTTAGAACTTAACACTTAATGAAAACATTAATGACACGAACACAATTCCGTATAATGTTTCATTTAGGGTCAGTCAAATACCATGTTCTCTAACATGTATCTATGTGATTAAAATGACAACTCCTTGTCTATGGTCTATAAAACTTAACCATCATTTAATCCACATACTAACCTTTAATTGGTAAATTAGTGTTCTTTGCTAATTACCTTGGTTAGTGACAATTAAGAGTATTTATCATCTATTATGAAGTTTCACAATTTCAAGTCATGAACTCAAAATGATTCATAATTTGATAAAACTCAAAGAACAAAATGATAATTTTATTAGTCATCCATTACATGAACAAAATATATAGAATAAAATTATCATTTGATTGACTTCTAGATTATTACACTAACAACTTCTACGGAGATGTATAATATTTGAAAAAATTAAAAAATTATACGAATAGGTTTATTACCTATATAGCATGCCAGCGTGGCACCACCCCAGTTGAACATGCCCGCAGTGGACAAATCGCACAGAACCTCAAGGTAGCACAGCTGCACCTGATCTCCGTGTGAATCCGGAAACAACTGACAAGTGATCATCTTCTAAATATACGCGCGCAGGTATCGGTCAACAATTACCTATTATTTATTGAAATTAGAATATTGTTTACAAGTAAATAAATCAGATATTATTTAAATAAAATAAGATACAATTTACATACCTGATATGGATGATCCGGATAATCCTTGAATTTTGACAAGGTGATGGTACTGGGCGGATCACAGTCCTCTCACCTTTCTTCTTCTCTTTCTGGAGCTCCTTGTGCGAGATATATACCCAGCAACTCCAAGCACAATGAACGGAAGTCCCCGTACTCGACACTCGTCACTGGCTCCCCGATAATAGTCATACCCCACAGACAGTTGACTTCCTACAGGGTGACTGTCATCTCAGCATGGAGGAGATGAAAGGTGTGCGTCTCGGGATGCCATCGCTCAACGAGGCAGAAAGATAAGCCCTCGTCATGGTTCTTCTCAGCCATCTAGGATAGCTGAAACAATCCCATCGCATGTAATGTCCCCCGTACGCTGGCTGGTACTGTAGCCACATGCGGTTGTGACGAACTGTAACCACATCCAAACCCTGCATTTAATTAAAAAATCAGATCAAGTTCAATCATAAAAAAAATTAGGTTATTAGTATTTTTATAAATATAACTAATTTATAACTTACTCCAGTAGCAGCCTCTAGAATCCAGTGCTCCGCATTCGGGTACCACAAGAAGTCGCTGACTCTGTCAGTGCGACTCCGGATACCTGGAACATCTGCCAACGCGCTCTCGATGTGCTGAGACATCGCGTACGTGATCAAAGTCAAAATGATAATTTACGTAGGGTTTTGGCTTAGATTTTGCATATTTTCTCACACTTATATTTAATTAATTAGAGAAAAAAGCTACTGTCACCCTTCTTTATGTTTTATTGTAGAAAACAGGTTTTGGGACTATTTTACACCAAATTGAGCTAGAATCGGGTCAATCGGATCAGCGACGCTTATCGATGAAGTCTCTGTTACGGTCCGTATTGACTAATACGGACCAAGCCTAGCACAGACCAGGAGATAGCGTGAGAAGCACTAAAACCCTCAGCGACAAGGTCCTAATACGGACCGTATCACCTGATACGATCCGTAACCGAAGGCGTCTCTTGGGGAATAACTGTCGACAGCTATATCCAGATCAGTTTCTTAGCCCCTACTCAACCTCCAGACGTCCCTCCACTCCTATATAAGGCCCCTGGGCAGAAGAATAACTTATCTTTGTAATTAGGTTAGATTTGATTAAAGTGAGAAGAGAGGAGTGCTTGTAACGATGCTGTTCCGCGGCTAAGTTCATTTTCTTAGGGCTAGACAGTAAACCTTGTTACTCTTGATGTTTTGATATATATATTTATGTTGATTATGATTTATTGTTGTTGAATCGAAATGCTTTTGTGATTTATTATCTCTTCATCTAACTTCAATGATCTAGTTTAGTCTATTAGGGTAGTGACAGTGCTTTAATGGTAAGAGAAACTATTTGTATGAATTAGTCTCGTTGAGATCTATTAGGTTTATGTGAAGAAAACCTTAGCGGGGAAACCATAAACCAGACCAACAAATCGCGAACCAAATTTCATCACTTGCGTAAGGAAAATCGTAGTGATCTGTGTAGTAATTTGGGATATTTAAGAGATCAGTCATTTTGCGTAAGGAAACTCGCAGTGTCCTATGTAGAATCTCGATGAAAGATCTGTCATTCTTGCGTAACACAAATCGCAGTGACCTATGTGGTGTCTTTCATAAAACAACAACAGGAAATCAGACGCAACAGAATATATTATCAAGGCGGATTGAGTGGCAATGGTGTGCCGAAATCCTAGAAATTCTCATCTCTATCTTTATTTTAATTACTTTTAATTACTTCCTAATTTACATTGATCACAACAACATCTCTCAATTTTCAGATTTCGTCTAGCCTTTCGAAAGATTGTGATTCGATCGCTCAAAAACTCTGAACCAATATTCCCTGTGGATCGACCTCAAATATACTACTCGATAGGATTGTGCGCTTGCAGTCCGAACCGATAGCATTTCCGAGTTTATAAATATTAAAAGAAATATCGCTCTCTTTTGAGTGATCAGTACGGAGTGGCTATAGGGCCATGCTGTGTACATCTACTCGAAGATGGTACACCCCTACTGGAAGACGATATATCTCTACTAGATGCCATGTTATATTTGATAAAATTTTCTATTATTGTTGGTACCAATTTTGGTCAAATATGAGAATTTTGGTATAATAAACCTAACTAAATTTTGGTACAAGTCCAGTTTAATGTTGGTGCTCAAACAATTAATTTGGTAAAATAAATCTAATTAAATTTTGGTACAAATCTAATTTAACTCAAACAATTAATTTTGGTAAAATAAACCTATTTAATTTTTGGTACAAGTCTAGTTTAATTTTGGTGCTAAAACAATTAATTTTGATTAAATATACCTATTTAATTTTTGGTACAAGTCTAGTTTAATTTTTAGTGGTCAAATAATTAAAATTTGGTACAATTCTATTTAAATTTTGGTCATATTCTAATTCTAAAATCTAAATTAATATCTAATTCTAAACCCTAAATCTAAATTCTAAACCTACCTAAACCTAAACCCTAAATCTAATTACTACTCTAAACTAAAAAATAAAACTAGAAAAGAAGAGGAAAACTTACCCGAAGTCGAAGGGATTGAAACTTCTTTGAATTGAAATAAAAATGAAACCTGCGGACCCCTTTTATAGGCTTTCCAGGGGTCCGCTCCGGCATTGTGCGGCCTCATTTCAGGGTCCGCATCGGCATTATGCGGTCCCTAGTAAATGAGACTGCACAATGCTGGAGCAGTCATGGTAGATTTTGAGTTAACCAAAAACGATGATTTTTTTATTTTTATTTTTTTTAACTGAGCTATGTTTAAAATTTTCGGTTTAAATTGTGACACAAATTTGGACCACCTCCGAATTTGGATCACCTCCGGTACTTTTTCTTGAGCGCCCCGAATACATTTAATTATTAAATCCGGACTGTTCTTTAATTGTGACACAAATTTCAAAAACGGACCGCCAATGTCTAAGTAAGCGACATAGGCACCGAATTTCTATCGCTTAGCTGGGATTTTTTTTTTTTTTGAGGAAAAATGCAAGTCAAAGCTCACATTTAATTTATTAAGAACCGGTACAAGAGTTTTGTTACACAGTACTAAGTAGAAAGCAAACCATACTGAAAACATTTGAGTATTAGAAATTAAAAAAGAAAGACATGAAATTAGAAAACAAAGCAGTAGGTAAAGCAAAATAAGAAAAAAACATGAAATTAGAGACTGATTGGAGCCAATTCTCTGGAGTGATTTGTATGTCTCAACTGTTCCTCTTCAGTAACTATTTTTCATTGCACAAATGCTGGTATGTCCCTTTTTCCGGTGCAGGCTGTATCTATCCACTTCGCCACTGTACCGTGTCAGTCCCAGTCAACATTACATGTGTTCCTGGAGTTGTGCCAGTTCGATATGCATAACCGTACCAGTCCAGTGTGTCACAGAGCTGTACCAGTCCATTGTGCCACCAGTTGAGTGTGTTAAAAGGTGATGAAGCTGAGTTGTGCCTGCAGATCCATCCGAAGTTCTGGTATTGTTTTGCTTCTCTCAAAAAATCCTAGAGCAGCATTCCTTCCACAGTATGAACTGAGTAATCATCAGGATTGACCTAGTCTTCAATTGAATTGTGTCATTTAGAACAATTGCTAGGAAGATTGTTTGACGGTAAGGTCAGAAGCTGTTGTGTATGCAAGTCCCGGTACAGTTCCCTTGTTAAGGCACATTCGTTGAACAAATGATGTATCGACTCCGAATCTGATATGCACAAGGGACATCTGTTGACTACTGTGTCCAACCTTTCTTTATCAAGTTATCAGTTGTCAGTATCCATTTTAGCGATGCTAGCCACCCAAAAACTCTGATTCGCGGTGGTACCTTTAATGCCCAAATGATTTGCTCAGCTGGGAGTTAATCTCAGCTCATTGAACCGAGTGTGGTACCGTAGAGGATACGGACTCGGCTCTTATCACCCCAACCTGATATTGAGGACCCGGCTCTTTTTATTTCTCCGCTTAAGGTTGACAATTTTTACTTGGTTTGTAGTGGAAGGGTCTTAATATTTAGGCTTAATTTTATATTAGTTCTAGGAACTACTTCAATTACTTATTTCTTCTAAATTTTTTTTATATTTGCTCTTTAACTTATCTTTTTCTTTAATATTTATCATTAAAACCAACAAGATAAAATTAATACTAGTTGAACTTCACAAACTAATTGTTTATCTTTGTAAACTGACAAAACTAACCTTATTGGTAATCATCTCGATTCGCTTTTCTTGCCACCATCTAACCTTATTGATGAAATAATTTTATTATTTTATTTTTTCTTTCGTCGCATTTTTTTCGTATTTCGGTCTCTGTCTCCCTCTCTCTCCAAGTTATTTAGGCTTAATTTTATATTACGGTTTGCGAAAGTCACTCCCCGACTCCTCAAAATCTTGATCGACAATTATAATTTACAAATTTCACACTTGTGCAAAGTGCAAACCATTTTAAGTTCACCTATTAATTTTTATTTTCAAATAGTTAGTCTTAACAATCTTGTTTTATATAGGAATAGTTCCAACCTTTAAGTGCATATTATTAGTTTTTTTGTAATAGCAATTTATGTACACACCATGTGAATAGTTTGATCAAGAGAAAAATTTACACAGTATGACATTAGTGATAATTTCATATTTGAAAACTAAAACAACAAATCAGTGTTCTCAAGCTTACATCAATCAAGGGCTCTGTATCTGCTTCTTTTCAATCTGAGGTAATAAATTCCCACAAATGAAATACTGCCATTGTAATCTACTATAAGCAATTTTTCTTGTTCAATCACTCAAATTGGATGATCAAAGCATGCCTTCTAAATTCATGGACATAAAAAATAATAGGAATAACAATCCTCAACCCAATCATGGAATGAGACAATTAATAAATTTAAACAAGTTCTATACAAATGCTTTCAGAAATCGCTTTCCTTATAAGTATCTCTCCTATGAACTTTTTATTATTACCTGCATTAAATTGATCGACCATATTCCAAACCAACGACAGCATGAAGCAATTTCAGGAACCCTAAAAGGTAAAACAAAGAAAAAAATTGCAACAAACTTAAAATAAACAACAGAGACAAGAAATTCTGAAGTATTATTCTTTGTGCAACCAACACTATCAAACAAACATCACTTCAAAATCAAAATTCTTAGTCTTGAATTATTATAAGTTAATAAAACATAAAACGAGTTCCATTAATTATGCCGAGCATATTATTGTGAAGCTAGCTAGTTGACAACTACACATGCATCTTCTCAGTGCGCTCCGGAACTTTCTTTAGAGTTGCTTTGATGAGGTCAATGTATAATGGAAATTGTGCACCAGCAAAGAAAGTGACAGGAAAGCACATGACAGCGTATATGGGGTACACAGCAAATTTGAACTTTTTTTCAACAACAAAAAAGTCTCCAGCACAGAATGCGACAAGCATAGAAGCAATTCCCATGAAGAGGGAGGTCAGCCCCAGGATAAGCTTCACAGGAAGTCCCCTATTGAAATCTCTTACCTGATCAGCAAATGAATGAGAATTTCAGTTTCCAATGTTGAAATGTCAAAAGGAAGAAATTCTAATTAAGATAAGGGTTTTTGTAACCTGGTAACGGGAGGTAAGTATTGCGAGGAACATGACAAGAGATGTAACAGAGAAACAAAGAGCGACAAGGGATGAGATGGCGAACAGCTGAAAAGCTGGTCTTCTACTGAGGACTGGAAACCCAGAATTCTGGTCTACACCTCCTGGAACTGTGGTTGCAGATGCAAAGGCCACCGTAGCGACGAGAGCAGCTACTACAGAGCAAGACTGGGAAGTATTTGTCAGCCAAGTGCTTCCGTCTTTAACCAATGCATCATGACTCTCTATGAACAACTCCTCTGCCGTCTTTCCATCCTTGTTGATTCTTGAGAATATTTCTAGGTTCTTAGTTTGCACGAACTGCACACCGCCATATTACAAATGTTCAGTTTTTATTTTAGTTTATTACATTTTTTAGAGAGAAGAGAGAGAGAGAGAGATCACCTTGTACCACTTGCTCTCCCATTGCATCTGAAGTGCGGCTCCAGGGATGCTCCACGGCCGGTTATGGCTGAGCATGGCTGCGAGATGTAGAGCACTATTTTCATCTTTATCTACTTGCCGAAATACACTCTCCATAGTTTGAACACGCAGCATGTACGTGTACACATGGACTTGTCGGTGCTCCACTGCCAATAAAACAATATTTTTCTTATCCTTGTCTTTGTCCATGACTGCCACTGGATACTTCTTAAGGATTCTTTTCACCATCTCTGTTATTCCCCTCTTTGCAGCTACCAAACAGGGCTTGCTGAACCACATGTGGACAAAATTGTAATGTATGTTAACAAAACGTGTAGCAATGTTTCGATTTCTCATGTTGGTACATTGCATGGCCATAGTAGTATCTTAGTATCAACTATCAAGGTGCCTGATTGGGTGGTTTTGGGCAAGTACTGCTGGAACTGAAAATTTAGCTTATTCATTATTGTGAAATTTGTGTTAGATGCCTAGAGAAGAGAGAAATTTAATTTAGTATGCGCTGAATATATTTTATTTCACTAATGTTGTGTTAAGCTTGACTATTACAAAATTAATGTACATACCAGTATCAGGTCTATTCGTTGATTCCTTCTCTTCAACAATTTTTTGAGAACCTTTCTCCAAGAATTTTTTCAGCATGTCTATGCTTACCTCTTTAAAGGCTTTCATCAGGACGGTTTCACCTGTATTCGTTAAAAGTATATGACAGCATAGCAAAATACAAGATGTCATTAGTCTGATTAAGGAAATGTAACGAGTCTTCTATAAGCTAAGTAATTGAATGACGAAGACGAGTTAGTTGCTCAATTTTTTCCAAGAGAATAAAATAATTGTCATACTTCATAGTGCTGATTTTGTAGATTGAATAGTACAAGTATTTAATTATTATATTTATTTTTTCATAGATGCAGGCCAATTAACATAAGGGAGTAAACTACACTCTGATTTATTCACGGCAATATAAGACACAAAAAACTTCCTAAAACGTGAATCAAGAAAATTTAATTATCTTTTCTAGTCAACATACCTTCACTTGGGTTTGGTGTATTTTCATGTAAGCCCAGATCAGTAGTTCCTACTGATGGAGGGGATTTTGATCCAATATCAGATGGTAATGCAGACAGAGCTGGTTGCTGTCCACCACTGGCTTCCTCGTACTCCCAGAGTGTTGAACGATCAACCAGTTCCTTCATGATGGTATGTGCATTTCTGTGCATTTGTTTAAGTTTTGCAATTGTTTGCAATCTCCATAACCCTTTAGGATGTTATTCACAGAGTAATATACTAAATTAATAGTGTAAACAGCTGAGCAAAATTAGGTCTATATAATAACTGGCAACTTTTCTTTTACACTTCAATAGAATCTATTTAATTAATTGTTCCGAGCTATATCAAGAATCATACTCCTTTCTTTCTTTCTTTGGCCATACAGCGGGATATTATAGTTGGTACTATGTTATACATTGATTCTTTCCTCTATTTCTAAAGACCTGTTTTCTATTGTCTAATTGAAGTTTGTACATCATCATAAACCAAATAATTGTAAGCAAGTATCGAATATGAATACATTGTCTTTATCAGCTGCAAAAATTGCAATTCTAGAATTTGTAAGAACTTTGGAAACAACGATCAATTACTTCATATAGAAATTAAAAATTAACTGTGCATATTGAGATTATAATTAGTTACTTCCTCATATACCTATATAAGAAAACTAGTTCATCTTATTCCTATTTTAAATGGAAGGAGCGTGCTTTTTTATTAAATTATATTTTTCAATCAGGTTATCTATCCCAAGAACTTAATTACAGCAGTTAATTGGTGTCGAAGAGTAACTTGACAGTTTCTTGAAGAAATTATGCAATACATATATGCACATACCTATGCCAAGAACAACTAATAGGAGCTTCACGATAATCTTGAAAAAGAAAATCATGATATCATAGTTCGGTGGGATCCACCTTTTCGGTTTCTGACTTCCAGATGGCTTATCTTCATCTTCCTTTTTTGCTCCAGCTTCAATGCAGCGTAAAATGAAGGGGAACGATAAAAATTAATGAACATATATAAGTAAGTTTTAATTAAAATTAGCTTATTATGTTATCATTTTTCCGCAATTCAATTTCGTCCTGCATAATTGTTTGAGTCCTTAATGAATCATTTTATGCTTTTAGAAATCAGCATGACATACTGCTGAAACTAATCCTTGACTCAACAGAAAGAAATTATCGATGATTCTGATCCTTATTAACAACATATCAGTCTTATAGAAGACTTAATTGACAAAAGTATATATATCTTAAAATCAATATATCGTACCAAAGTAATAATAATGAGGGAAATGTAGTAATCATGAGGGAACACCAAAAACATTGACATTGGATTTCATACAGTGGGCCCCAATCCTCTTTTCATAGAATATAAAAGTTAGTTTGGATAGTTTTGAATCGGTAAAAATTCCACCGATCATTCTATGTATCGAAATTTTTTACCGATCCTTCTATGCATCAAAAAATAAAGGCACTCTTTCTCTTTCCCTGTCTTATTTTATAATATAATATTTTCTATAGAGAAACAATTATCTTAATTAACCTTAGAATTCTAGCCAAGATTTACTAAATTCTAAGAATGAAAAACTGATTGATATTATAATGATCGATGATTTGTTTACCATACATTGGCTTTCTTCATCAGCGCAACAAGCCTTACAGATACCACCAGTTTTTAAGCTAGAAGCTGCAGCACCACATGAAAGATTAGTGATTGAGGCTATGGTAACATGCATATTACGGATTGACTCTGCTATGGATACATATTTTTATTTTTAAATTTTAGACAGTCGCTCTGAACTGTTATATACATGATCTTCATATGAGCAGACCAAATTTTATAATTTTTTTACATTGGTAGATTTACACTGCTTTTGGATGGTCCAGAATGTTCAAATCAATTGATTTTGTACCTATAAAAAAATAGTAGACAAATTCAAAAAAATTTAAGTTTGATTTGCATGTACATTTTCATATGAAGATCATATATAATTATTTGAATCAACTGTTTGAACTTTAAAAATGAAGATATGATTCCATAGCAAATGCCATTGTGTAATATGCATATTACCATAGCCTTACTGTTGAGCAGAGACAAGAAATGATTTATATAAACAGTTATGTTCTTATTTTGGAAAATTCTATTGAGTTTCTTTTCCTCATACCGACAGTATTATATATGCATTTGATGGAATCCTTCATCAAAGAAAATATGTCAATACAAACTGTGTATGTCGGCGGTAGTTTCTTTTCATCTGCCTGAATGTCTAATTTGTTTTCCTTGTTATCTTTTTCATTCTCCAAGAAATCAACAAACTGAAAAGTGAGTGGCTCTGTAATTGTACCTACAATCAAAGCATCAAAACATAGCAAATATTATTATTATTATTATTATTATTAAACTCGCTATTAACAATTAGATTTGACTCATTGAAAATGGTGTCACCATTAATATTAAACTAATTTATGGAAAAAAGTAGTTTAATTGTAAAGTATAGCAATTATTATTATGGTAAACTCACAATAGAATCGGATTTCAATCATTGAAAATGGTATCACCCTTAAAATTAACTTAAAGCATGCTAAGGAGCTTGTTTTTAGGTCCTAACTAAAAGTGTATTTATAATTTATTGTATATGAAACACAGGGTTTTTGTATTTTCTTTTATTTGGGGGGGGGTGAGTACAGTGATATATAATTGTATCATATAAGCCAAAGCGAGCTCCACTCTTGAAAACAGAGGGCTTGTTAGCCAGAGTGTGAAGTGCAGTTTCTCCGTTTGAATTGACATAGTTCATGCGCGCCAACTTTGGATATAGGCAAATGATCTCATATGCCAAATCTACAGTCAATAAATTTGAATGGTTATATTAATTGTGGCTTACTTTTCATTTTACTTATTTGTTTTGCTGTAACTGTAAGCGCATACCAAATTGTTCTCCTTTGATGGCGTGGTGAAGAATATTGTTACCATCATCTCTCCTACAATGAGTGATATCTCTCCCGGATAAGCTGTCACGTTCATCAATTTTAATGTTTTGTTCCTTATGGATGGCAGTCTCAAGCACAAAGAAGGTATTCTTGTTTCCATGACGCACTGCCGAAAAGAGCGGAGTCTCCTGAAGGTTGTTACGTGCACTGGTTACCATATCTGGACACATTGTTGTCATCTTCCTGCAAACCTTCTCAAGTCCGAGAGCTGCCGCCAGATGAAGTGGGGTATCACCAGCTTCGTTTTGTAACTTCAAGATTTCGGGCATCTCTGTGGTTATTGCATCAAATATTCTTAGAACTCAAAATGGAAATTTCAATTATGGGCAACATGATTATGGATTAAATTAATCATATTTAACTTCCTTATAAGAAAGAAGCATGTCAAGGTCAATTGTCCATTATTTTTCATAAATCTCGAGAACACTGCTGTGTCAAGTTTCTGTCAGTATCCTCTCAAACTGGATATGAACATAAATAACCCTTGTAATTGATAGAAATATAATATATTATAGTGAAGTATAGAGAGACATGTTCAATACAAAATTCTGAAATTTCTCACTAAAACTATCAATTTTCTTTCTTACACATACAAATGATGTATATATTGACCTAATATAACTTTTGAATTTTCCAACAAAAAACTAAATGACTATTACAATATATACACTTTTTCCTAAGCAACACAGTGAATTCCGACTTCCAGTTTTTTATTTTTTCCAAAAAAACCTTTAGGACTCTCTTCATAAATTTTTACTATTTTTTTAGATAGGTAGAAAATCACTTGATCTGAAAATTCTGGACCATCCAAAAACAGTGATTTTCTACCTATCTAAAAAAATAGTAAAAAAAATTGAAAAAATGTAAAATTTGGTTTGCAAGTACATATTCATTTTATAATCATGTTGAACGGTTTGGATCGACCGTTAGGATTTTGAAACTCAAATATTGAGCCGTAGCACGGACCCAATCCGTGCTATGCATAGTACCGTAGCCTCACTCATATGTATTTCGCCATGAATGAATATGTTCCTGGTTACATTGCTAATATAACATGATACATTTGAAGGATCCTGCTCTAAATTTACAAATGCTTAGAAAGGGCTCATTTTACATTTAATTTCCCTTATTTTAGTATTTAATCTACTGCCTGTACAAAGTTTATTATTGAGTACCGGGGACTCTACATATAGTTTCTATCTGACAGCTATAGGCAAAACATTTTAATTCCATATGAAAACCCCTAATTAATGCATTGTGTCCATAAACATCACGAGCCTCGGTTCATTATTTATATGTTAAAGCATTAATTAATTAATTAATTAATTACATATATTATTTCAAATTCTTTTCTGCAACTTTTTAACTAGGTACCTAGCTATTTGAAACTAGGTAATTAGGTAATTAGAAACTAAGATTTTTAAGTTCGGCAACTTAAAAAGGAATCATCAAACCGTACAAATATGACATGTATATTAGTAAACGAAAGGGTTTGCCTGATATTAAAAAGGCAGAATTTTTAAATGATACATCACATATATAGCCGTATATGGTACCTGGTATATAGCTATTATATATGAGGAGGGATATATCCACTTACAACAAATTTGAGTTACAACAAAGTTACAACATTCATTTTTTTCATTTTCAAAGTTCAAATCGTCGATCCAACCGTTCAACATGATCATCTAAATAAAATGTACTTGCAGATCAAATTTTATATTTTTTTGAATTTTTTTTACTATTTATTAAGTATTTTACATAAAATAGCCCTACTTAGACCATTGAATTTTGTACCCATCTTAATAAATAGTAAAAAATTCAAAAAAATATAAAATTTGATCTGCAAGTACATTTTATTTAGATGATCATGTTGAACGGTTGGATCGACGATTTGGACTTTGAAAATGAAAAAAAAGAATGTTGTAACTTTGTTGTAACTCAAATTTGTTGTAAGTGGATCCCTCCTCATTATATATAGCATATTGGTTTTTTTTCTGGTAAGGTATAAAGTAGTAATACCTTTGTTTTCTCAACGATAACGAGGAGATCTAAAATTATTTTTTCCGTGGCACCAGAAATTGCGACATGAAGTAAAGTGTCATTGGCACGTGTAATATGCTCGCCTTGGACTTTTTCGTCGTTTTTGTAGAGCTCGCACAC